>JZKD02S1193541.1:49527-95321 GCA_000966675.3 Picea glauca | reverse complement strand
ATTGCAGGGGATCTATGAACTCAATCACATAATCGAAATAGGAAATGGCTAGAACACATAACACTTAAAGAGAGACAGTAAAGTAATCATGCTCGGGCGAAATAACTCAATTTATTCATCAAACAAATAACTGCACGAAAATTAAAAACATACTGGAAATGAAAATCCCCCTGGGATCAGGGAAACACAATCTCACCCTTATTACATGTCCATACTAGATCTCAGGAAAAAAAAAAACTTATAAAATCACCCCTCCCTCAGATGTGTACCATTCAAGCTACATTGTAACATTCGTCCAACAGATTGCATAATCTCCTATTAATTAAATAAGACAAGGAAAGTGTGTTAGATTACTAAAAAAATAGAATATCATGCCTAGAACTAACAGACGGGTCCAGTCATATGTGGAATGTGGTGGATGCTCCACATCAAAGGAATTTAACAAGTCCATCTCATTTAATTCCACCCTTTTGTATTTCCATGTTTCTTTCTATTATGAACATAATATTGCATTGTAATAGATAAAAGTTTATTTAAAATTTATTTTTAAGTCTACTACCCAATATAAGGGTGAGCCTCTTGCTACTAATTGACAAAAACAAAATGTACTTTTTGTAGGGAGATGTGATCTTTGTAATGTTCCCTTTGTACAAGAGGAGATTTAAACACCAAACACAACTTGTGATTTAGGTAGTAAACTTGAAATTCCTTCAAAATGGTTATTTGTTTTTTTTTTGTTGTCTCTAAAAATAGTATCATAATTGTAGGCTTAAGTACATTTAACCACATGCCTTGATTTTTTCTCAAGAGATTTTTTCAAGCATTATGATTGTAGGTAATAATGTTGAATTGATATGGATTATGTAGGGAATGAAATGAAGGTATAAACATAAAGTAAACACACTGATATATCACAGAGAGCACAATAATAGAGTGAAACTCAAATTCTATTAACGAATGAAATAGGAAAATAGTGTAAAATTCAAATCAATACAAACTAGCTAGAATGGTGGTAGCTTATCTCTGAAGAGAGATGTATCGGCTATGTTCATTTTCAATAAGATATTAAAAGAGGCAAAAACTTACTTTTAACATAAATTATGATGCCCTGGGATGAAAAAACCCTAAATATACAAAACCCTAAACCTATGAAATGATGTGGCAAAAGGAATGTGGGCCTTGAGGAGGCTAGTTGATATGTTAACTTCCCAAGGGCACAAATTCTACACACAAACTCTATTTAGGGTGTTTCTGAACTGTTACGAAGCTTAATACATTCTCTATGAGTTTTTCAAACCACACAATCATAGATTTGTGGCATACGTCAACTACAAAAAATGCAAGGGAAATGCTCGAAAAATACGCTAAAATTTTGGGACTTGAAAAACTATAGTAAAAATGTAATGTACTTAACTCCAAAACTTCAGATTAATCACATAAAATTTAGTGCAAAATAGCATAAGATAAAATAGATAAACCCCAAGAAATATATCTTGATAATAAAAAATAGAAAGTTATGTCCACTTGCCTCTTCAAGGGGTAACCTCCTACAGAAAATCTCCAATTGCAATAACAATGCTTGACAAAACATTACATAACCTTCTACTCAATATATAGCTATCAATAGAGAATCTTAACTACCTATGGGCCTACTTATATTTAGGTTCGACTAACTAATTTGGGACTTATTAATAAATAGGACCCCTTTTACAATGAGTGACTATTAACTAACTATGTATTGGTCCTTATTCAAGGAAGGTGGCCTAATACATTAATGAAATATCTAAGTAAGGGGGTTAGGGTAGGACTCTAACAATAACTTCAAAATGTGGAATTGTTCTAAATTAGTGTAATAGGTGTGTTTTCACCATTATCCACTTGGATCAATCCTCATCCCCAAGGAATAAATGGTCACCATTATGTAAATTTCCTCCATCAGATGGGGAAACTTCCATTGAATTTGACTCCTAGTTAGACACTTTCCATGGTGAAGAAGTTTTCCTACTTTGATGACCTGATAGAGTTGGATGTTCTACTGACGAGTGCCCTTTATCTTGGTGTCCATGATTTTTTTTACTATCACCTACTAAATGAAATCATGATTGAGTTCTAGAGGGGCCAAGTGCTCGACCACCTTTTAGGTATCCACGAGAGGTGGAAAATATGGTCGAAGCAACTTCACATTAAATAAGGGTGCAATCCAATAAAGTGGGGAATATTTAATTCAGAAGCATTATCACCCATAGCTCTAGTGATGGTGTAAGGCTTGTATTGGAGTGGGTATAGATTTCAATGGTTGTAGCTTATTTTTGAAGAGAGATGTGTCCACTACGCTCATTCACAAGAAGAATTTATAGGAGGCCACAAATTCCTTTTAACATAAAGTATGGTTCCATAGGATGTTAAAACCCTAAATATCCAAAACCATAACCCTAGGAAATGATGTGGCAAAAGGAATGAAGGCCCTCAAGGAGGTTAGTTAATACATCAACTTCTCGAGGGAGCATATGTTGCATAAAAAATTCGTTTAGGGTGTTTCTTGGGATATTAAAAATATTGATCCATGCTCTATGAGATTGGTAGGCCATGTAATCAAGTATATCATGAAAGCATCAACTGTTGAAAATGAAAGGGAAATGCCCAAAAAGTGTGTAGAAATATTGGGACCTAAAAACCGTAGTAAAACTACCAAAATATGGAACCATTTTGAATCAGTGTAATAGGTGGGTGGCCACTAGTATCCACCTAGATTATGAGTATTCCCATTTTCCAAATTTTTCCTTGGTATGTGTTCGTTAAGAGTTTAGAATTATATTTGTTTGCATTGTTGACATTATGAGCATGTGACCATGTACAAGTTTAGTGATAGTCATGATTACCACTTATAGGGAGACATGTGCACCTCACACAAGAACAAATGGTACATTTATGTAACATCTAAACCACTACATAGAACTCATTATGATAATTTTCCAAGCATCATGATAGTAGATGATATTGTTGAACATTCTCGTTTTATAGAGCCATTCTTAGTTTCATTTTCATTATGAATTTAATGTCTATTTGTTACAGTTTCATTTTCATTATGAGTCTTAATGTCTATTTGTATTTGTTTTGGATTATGTTGGTTATATGAGCCTTTGAACATGTGCATGTTCAATGTTATTTTGTGATTATATCATTTATGAAAAGTTTAATTACTAAAGGCTGATAAAAAAATCAAGGTACTCAAAACACTTAAGCTTTATTTTTTAATTTTTTATCATAATTTAAGTGTTCTTGAGTCAACTAATTTAGTGAACAAGATATTGTGAAGGTTTTGAGGTTGTAGTGAATTAATATAAAATGTATGCATGAGGTATTATATATATCATCATATTGTTTCATATTGAAAATGGTATGGAAAACAAAATTGCAAATAATCATTTACAAAAACTTAGATTATATTGTAATTCGAGTTATTAATTAAGATAGTTATCCTTGATGGATAAAGGAATAGATATGTATTATGAATGGAAAGACACTATCCAATATGGATGAAGTAAGATGCTTTGTAGTTTTCGTATATTTATTATTTTCCCAAACATTCTTGCAGTGAGCATCATATATTTATTTTTTACCCAACATGTTTATCTTTCATGCATGTTTTTAGAGAATTTTTTTGAGATATTTGTGTATGAGAAAACAAGATACCTTCCCAAGTATTTCCTTGTCAATTCATCATATCTTAGATGTGATAGTGTTCTTATTATATAATTTCCCCTTAGGGAAAATTGTTTCTAAGTTTTTGAGGAATGCTTTCAATGTGCAAAGAAGAGATTTTAGTTGATTTTGTACCTGTTTTAACAACAATTAGTTTCTTTATGTACATTATTCTCCCTCCCCCACCAACTAAAATGACTCACATGAAGTAAGATGTTTCGTTTTTAACATTAATAATTTATTAGAAACCTATTTTCCCTATTATCAAAAATATTATATTATATCAAAGTCCCTCACATGAAGTAAGATGTTTCGTTTTTAACATTAATAATTTATTAGAAACCTATTTTCCCTATTATCAAAAATATTATATTATATCAAAGTCCCTTGTATTCTTTTATAGAGGGTGGGAGGGGGCATTAATAGGAAAATATATTAATATTATATTTTCTTATTAATGCCCCCTCCCGCCCTTTATAACTTTGGTATGTTATGAAACTTTGGGATTAAGCATGATGTAGTGCCTTCAATATGGAAGAGGATTTATGTTAAGTTTGTTTGTTTTTTAATAAAATAATTAATGTATATCATTAAGTAGTTTGATAAATTAAATTGGCATGTAGGAGTGCAAGGATGGTCTTTACATGCTCAAGATGATCCTCACAAGTTTGGTTATAAATTGAGATATTATTTGATAAGCAGTAACAAATTTTTCAAGATAAAGCTAAACAATGATCCTCCCAAGTTTGGTTATAAATTGAGATATTATTTGATAAGCAGTAACAATTTTTTCAAGATAAAGCTAAACAATGTTTGTTTTGGAGCATTGGTTTATAAAACTGCATGAGCCTTTCATAAAGCTCGACTTTTAATGTATTCACCTAAACATCTTAATGGTTCATGTAAACTTAATGGAATTTAGTAGTGAAAGAAAGTTTGGTGAAATAATAGGGCCCTTAAGGTCACCATAGGAGATTGTCGATCTTTCAAAGTGGCTATCCAATTCGATTGCAATGTTGTTATAGGATCAATAATATATTCATAAACACCATTCACCATTTTTAATTAGTACTATGAAATCCAAGGAGTCACAAGGGGAAGTGTTGGGTTGAACTTTTCCTTCATTAATGAGATTTTTAGCCTAATACAACCTTGTAATTAATTTGATTAATCAATTTGGTTTGGAAATGGTTAGTTGGGAATAAGATCAACATAATGTTATGTTTTTGCATTGGAGGAATTCCTTTATCCTAAAAAATATTAAATTAGTCATCCAAAATTAAGTGTTCCTTTTGTTGTTAGATTGTTGTAGTTGTGTAAGTGTTTCTTTACTTGGAAGATAATATAATGATAAAAAAAATTGTCAGCATTTTCCAATTTAACGTTAGATTTACCTAAAAGGGATTAGAGAGGAGGCAAACTTGAATAAGTAGGTTTTACCTTTATATGAAGTTTATAGATGTTGTGACAATTGTAGTAGATGTTTTTGCAATTGCATTTATATGGTCAACCAAGAAGAATATCACAAAAATCCATAACAATCTACAATATATGTTATCTATAAAAGGGCCAATAACAAACAACATGTTATATATGACCTACAAGGGTTGGTTTTCCATTAGTTTTTTTTTTGTTATTTAACAAAAAGAAGGGGGGGATTTTTATTAATGAAAAAATGATGTTAAAAACATCTGAGAAGTACATAAGATTCAACACTTTCCACTAGTCTATCAAAACTTCCCTATTGAAGGGCCACTATAACTATTGTTATTAGCTTTACATTTTTCCCAAGATACTTAAATCCATGGGCCTTGCTTGAATACAATCTATAAAATATGGCCAAGATATATATCCAAAAATGGAACATATTTGAAAAAGCATTTGAAGCAGGACCTAATTGGTACCATTAAGCTATTTCTGGAGCTGGGACATTCAATTCCAACTAAACAAGGGCTGCTTCCGGAGAGGATGCCTCATTCGAGTTCCCTGGAGTGTTGTTTTTTGTTGGAGGGGTCATGTTTTGTTGAGCCATGTCATGAAATTCATCCAATTGGTGTCTAAGGGTTGTGCATTCATCCTGCAATTGTCGAATGGTTTTTCTTTGAGTAACAGGTTCTTCCATAAATATGAGCATTGTTGATGCAAAGAATGGAAAGTCCTCACTCAAGAATTTTTGAATCTTACTAGGCTAAGGTAAGATAGGTTGTAATGTTACCATGGGTTTATAGCCTATGCAAAAATATTAATCAACCCTCAAGAAATATGTTCTTGGACCTGATGCTATTTTAAAGTTGTGGGTTTCAACTTTTAAAAAAATGTAAAAAGTTTGTATATAAATTATTACAAGAGTTAAATTGAATGAAGCAAAGAATATAACAATATGAAAATCATAAATACACAAGTCTCAATTGAGAAAAGACAGATTTTTATTAACAAAAGTTTTCTAAGTTACAACAAGAATACCTCTTTTCAAACCCCTGCGAGGGTGAGGACCAAGATCAGAATTAGAATTCTAAGTTGGAATTAAACATCATACATAGAAAACTGGTGTCTAAAAGAAAATGACCAAGAATGTATACACTGTATCAACCAAGTCACAATCCCACCAAGTCTTGACTCTGCAAAATAATCTTAACCAAACCTTAAACTTAAGTACAAATTTCTAATAAAACTACACAGATTGTCAAGAGAAATGAATGACCTTCTGAAGCATGTCAAATATCAATGCTTCCTAGTCCCTTATTCTTTTCCATATTTAGAAATATATTGCTATCAACAAAAGGATTTATCCTTTTAAGAAACTCAAAAAATGAAAAGACAGAATTCATAAATCTCAATATGAAACAAGAGAAAACCTTATCAGAAGTGTTTCTCTCTAATTCATAAATTCATTGTTAATAATTGATTCATCTCATCATCAAACATATATTTTGTTTCATTTGTAGTAACCTCTTGCATTAGTTCATTTGTGTCAAAAATAACATCAACCATTGACTTGTATTGCTTCAATTCTCAATTTGCATTGTTAGCATTCCCTATTGCTTTTCCCTTAATTTTTGTTTTAAGTGATTCAATCAATTTACCCTTCATAGCCATTTGCTTATGAATATCAACAACCCAATCATTTAAATTATGTAAGGAGTCTTGTAGTTCTTTAATTTCTTGATCAGTGTTTTGCAAGCACTTTCCTCCTTTACCCATTTTAGATTTGTGATTGTGTCACACTTGCTTGTACTTGTTTTTTGTGTCATGCATGCTTGTACTTTCTTTTTGTGTCGTGATTTCTTGCAATTGTTTCCAATAACCTTAGGGTGTTTGGTATTACCAATCATGCACCCCAAAGTGTTCATTTTGCAATGATTAGACTTTGATGAAAATGACCTCCTTATTCAATCTCAAGTAAGTCTCTTTTCACAACATGGCTTTCTGTAACTCCACTCTTTGTACAATTCAATGACTAGCTTCAATGACTTAATATTATTCTTCAATTTCAATGACAACAAACTATTGACCCAAAAAAGGATGCTTGAATTCAAGCATGTAGATCATACGACTTCTGCAAACAAACTTGACATGAGCATATTTTACATGGAAAATTTAAGCAAAAGTGACATGTACCATTAAATATTCGACAATGTGCCACAACACTTAGCCTTCTTGTTACATGAGATTACACAATTATTTATGTATGATTCAATTGATGTCTTACTTTTTTGAATGATCAAGTGTTTTATGCCTTCCTTTTTATTACTTCATGTGTGTATTATTCTAATGACAAGTTTCACTTGTAGATTTGAGTGTCAAAACTTAGAGACAAATCATTCACAATCACACATAAGTACTCATGATGTACATATCACCCCGTTCTTTTGATTTCAAGGAAGGTCTAGGACACATCCAACACTTCAAGATAATATTTTTATTCAATGTTTGATACAACTAGCTCATAGCAGTTAAGAGCAATTTGTTCAAGGACAAAACATGGGTCTAAAAACTCTTTTACAAAGTTTGCCTTTCACTTAGCCCACAACAATTTGTCTTCTAACGTTTGTAAGTATTCCTTTTTTATCTCAATTAAAAATTTGTTTGTGTATGGTCACCACCTCATGCACAAATCCATTCACCCTCTCTTAAACTTAATAAAAAAAACATTTTTAAGCATTTTTTAGTAACCCATAACTTACAATTTTTGTGGAAAATACTCATGCCCCACTTCACTTTTTGAGATTGAAAAAATATATGTACTCAATTTCTCTTTTTTTTCATAAATTGAGTTTGAGAAAAGAACACAAACAATCAACTCTTCTCTATAATTACCAACATCCAACTATTGGATCTGTCCCCAAACTCATAGGAATTTTCCTTTGTTATTTGCATATGTACAAAATTGTTAATATAAATAGAGGATTCTCATCAAGTACTTCATGTGGAGTTAAAAAAAAAAATCTAATACCTCGAATCAAATGTCTAGGTGTTTACCTTCCAATAGGCCCCTTCATGCACAAATGCTTGGGCATTTACCTTCCAATTGGCCCCTTCATGTACAAATTATTGGTCATTTACTCTCCAACTAGTGCATGCACACACATTGGCTCCTTTTACATTATTTGATTCCCTTTCCAGCTAATGAGTTCTTCACTAGTGTGCAACCTCAACATGTGGTGTCCTTCCTGTTATTGCGAGATTTGTAGTTGTGCAAATCAAAACACAAGATGACCAAATCTTGCGTAGCTATAGGAAATCCTACCATTGTCATGTTATTAAGAAATCCCCTTGTTTTTGTGATGGAAGAGGTCCACCACAAGGGAGGCTTCCCTAGTGACCTCAAGGGATCGAAGCATAAAGTTTGATAGCCAAGCCTATCGCCCCCTCTCTTGATCACCTAAGTCAAAGTATAGGTCAAAGGGAAAAGAGGTATGAAGCTTGTATGAGTACCTGCCCAGAACAAGAACACTTATAGCATATATATGATTGATTTCCAAGTATAAACATGCAATCAAAACCTCATAAGACACTAGAAAATGTAAAATTGCTATAGTTGGTACAAAATTGCAACAAGACAATAGTTTATGACAACAAGTATAAGTTTGTAATAACAGCAATAAATATGCCTCATAAATGCAATAATTGACAATGGAAATTTAGCATAAATTTAGTAGATTAATACCCAATTGTTGTATGCAATTTATGTGTATGTTAGGCCACCTTTAAATCAATGTATGCAGCAAATTTAAGTGTTATCGGGTGGTTGTAGAAAACTTTTGGAATAGCAACAAGTTTACCACTCAATTAGCACAAATTAGTGTTAGTAAAGTTAGTATATAGCTTGAGAGATTAAGAGTAAAGAGCTTTTTGATCACTTTTACCACAAGAGAGCTTAAATTATTAGTGGCTTAGGGATATGAAGTCTTTTACAACAACAATGCAATATGTTTGGAGATGATGGTAGCAAGATCTAAGAGGTAGGGCTTGAAATCTAAGGTGCTATCATATTAGGGCCTTAGGTTTCAATCCTTAAAGAGAACGGTTTCTAGAGTGCAAACACCTTTGGGCTATAGCAACCTTTTCTCCCTTCTTGAGTTCTTCAATTGTGTCACAATCAAGATTCTAGAATCAAAATCCTAAAGTGCTAGCACTTTATGGATTTAGGAACTTAACCCTAGGTATTATTTCCGTCACAAATTTATGGATAAAATTAACCTTGTGAGAGGAAGAAGCACTTATGCTCCTCTCTTAGGGTTTTACCAACCAAAATATTCAATATGAACAATTAAATTTTACCATAAACATTAAATAACATGAAATGAAATTGCAGAAATTTACTTACTTCACCAAGTTATGACAAGAATAAACCCTAATTTCAGAAATTCCATCCAAAAATTCAGCAAAAGCATCCACAAATGATCCTCCAAAGCAAGTCGCAAGAGTGTAGAAGAGAGAGAGAGAGAGAAATAGGGAGAAAATTCCATACTTATTCTCTCCCAAATATGAGAAAGTTGTGATGATAAAATGAAATGTCTAGGTTTATTTATATGGAATCTCCTTGACCTATTTGTCCACTTAAAATTGTCAACATCAAAACATAAGAGGGTCGACCCCCTCAAATTGTCCTTTTAAATTACAAAATTAAATTTTACATAAAATAAAACCCTAAAGAGGGTGATGTCATGCCCTAGTAGGGTGACGCTAGGCTCATAGGAGTGACGTCAAGGCTGAAAATGTGGAATGTTGGGCATCCAAAGGCCATATGTCACTCTCCCACGTGCCAATGTCCATGCTAGTGCCTCCTCCATCAATCCGCCAAGTGGATCCATCAATACCTAGCCCCCAGGTGACGTCAAGAGCTAGGAGGGTGACATCTAGGCCTCCAAAGGTCAACGTTTAAGTGGAAACAGGTGTATTCTCATCCTTTTTCCATGCCAATATGCCTCTAAAGGTGACATCCTCCATCCTCAAGGTGCAACGCTCATCATAAAATTATGCCCCATACGTGGGGTCTAGCATATTTCATGTGGGAAAGGTCCTACAAAGAAAAACAAGTACTCCCTCCAAGGGTCCACAATTCATATGAATCATTCCAAGTGAGCCACACCTGATAAGAGAACCACCCAAACATGTGCATCAAACCCCCCCTCTTCAAACTAAAAAAATGCTCAAAGACCTTATAATTTTTTCCAAATTTAAGTATGGTAGGGGTGTCAGGGTGCCCTATTGTTAGTCCAATCCCCAAGTCAAGGAATGTTTCCCAAGGAGAACGTATCTAATTCATGTAATGAATATGAGGTGGATTAGGGTAAGATTATAGACATGGGGTTATTGACATACAAGGGTTTGTATTGTCTCATTTATGGGTTCCTTTGTAGAGGGTGTGTTGCCCTTCTTCCATTATGCAATATTTTTCCAAGCCCCTTATTTCAATTAATTGATTATGGCCCAAAGCATTGAGTACTATGTGGAATTGAGAGTAAATAGTACCACAATGCCACTTGAAGTTAGAAACACACAGAGTGTCATATGCAATGGAAAATAAGAGACACCACAAAATGCATTTCCCCAACAAGCGGGACATTTATTAGTTATATGTTAGAAGGTCCTTGATTTTTATAGAGTATCACTTCATTGCTCTCAAGACCTTAGGGCAAGCATATGGAAGGATAATGGTTGGATTTTGACTTTTTTCAGCTACAACACCTCTAGGCCTTTAGCCCCTTCTTCTGATGAAATGAGGTATAATCCTTTCTTGGGTCAATGGACCCGAAAACCCAAAAGATGAGGAAATGGAGGGGAAGAAGGATGGATGGTGGTAAGTATGGATGGGAATGGTAAGATGAACCTTCAAGGAACCACCCAGTAGCAACCCTTTTCTATAGGGTGACCAACTTGCTAGGACACAATGACAACCACCAAGGTGAAATTAGGCAAAAAGTATAATTTCCAAGCAAACATTTCATAATCAAGAAAGGATTATTTGCAACATGCTCAAATGCTTCAAATATTAAAGTGACCAGGGATGATTTTAGGGGATAAATTTCGCTCATGGGCTAATTTTCCATGGTTTTTCCCAAAAACAGATTCGTTATTCCCAAAATGATTCGCCCAAATTCAATAGAATAAAATTATTTTACCTTAAAAATCGCCAAATATTTATACAAACTATATAAAATCCTTAGAAATTTGAATATTTTTACAAAAATATCTTTAACATTTATAGTTATCATATGAGGGATTAGTAAGATTCGCCAAGGTTTCTACTTTTTAAAATAATTTTCCATCCTTAAAATCATCCCTGAAAGTGACACTTACCATGGCACTAGACTTGTTGCCTCATGAAGCAATACCTACTTGCCTCATGAAGTTATAAAGTCACATTTATAACTACATACTTATAAATAGAAGTAAAGTGGGTCTCACAGAGAATGCCACCACCAAAAGGGTTATCGATAACAATCCACAAATGGAGGTTCATCATGATGAATGTCAACTCTATAGCATCACTCAACTTATGGATAAGATTGAGAATTCGCAAAAACAATTAGGGGACAAAATTTGTGAATCAATAGAAGATTTTGAAAGATAATGGCTAGAGTTAATAAAGAAGGAAAATAATTTATGTATGATTGAATTAATGTCTTTCTTTGTTGAATGATCAAGCGTTTTTATGCCTTCCTTTTTATTATTTCATGTGCGTGGTTTTTCTAATGACAGGTTGCACTTGTATATTTGAGTGTCAAAAACTAGACACAACTCATTCACAATCACACATAAGTACTCATGATGTACCTATGGCCCCATTGTTTT
Organism: Picea glauca; assembly: GCA_000966675.3. Lineage (NCBI taxonomy): Eukaryota > Viridiplantae > Streptophyta > Pinopsida > Pinales > Pinaceae > Picea > Picea glauca. The sequence goes on along the minus strand of JZKD02S1193541.1, from coordinate 83,321 downwards.
TATTTCAAAACAGGTCTAAGACACATCCAACACTTCAAGACAATATTTTTATTCAATATTTGATACAACTAGCTCATAACAGTTAATGTTCAAGGACAAAACATGGGTCTAAAAACCCTTTTACAAAGTTTTGCTTTCACTTAGCCTGCAACAATTTGCCTTCTAACATTTTTAAGTTTGTCTTTTTTATCTCAATTAAAAAATTGTTTGTGTATGGTCACCACCTCATGCACAAATCCATTCACCCTCTCTTAACTCAATAAAATGAAAAAATTAAACATTTTTCAATAACCCAAAAGTTACAATGTTTGTGGCAAATACCTATGCCCCACTTCACTTTTTGAGATTAGAAAAAATATATATACTCAACTTATCCTTTTTTTTTCATAAATTGATTTTGAAAAAAGAACACAAACAATCCACTTTCCTATATAATTACCAACATCCAACTATTGGATATATCCCCAAACTCATAGGACTTTTCCTTTGTTATTTGCATATGTGCAAAATTGTTAATATAAATAGATCATTCTCATCAAGTACTTCATGTGGAATTAAAAAAAAAAAAGTTACTACCTCCAATCAAATGCTTAATCATTTACCTTCCAGTAGGCCCCTTCATGCACAAATGCTTAGTCATTTACCTTCCAGTAGGCCCCTTCATGCACAAATGCTTGGGTGTTTACCTTCCAATTGGCCCCTTCATGCACAAATGCTTGGTTGTTTACCCTCCAACTAGTGCATGCACACGTGTGGGATCCTTTTGCATTCTTCGATTCCCTTTCCATCTAATGTGTTATTCACAAGTGTGCAACCTCAACACTTGGTGTCCTTCCATACTTTCAAATCATAGCCTTACAATACATGGTTCATAAACTCAAAATTGGTTGCAAATTAACAAAAAGAACACTCAAGGTGACAAAACATACTTGAGGAAGATGGTAAATATAAATTAATACTTCCAAGTTCAAAGCATGGGAAATACACTTTCTATGTCTTTTCTCACATATGTAATAAAGCAAGGGTTTTCATGGATCAATGAACATGGCACCAAATCTTCAGTGCCTCCATCCCCAATCTAGCATGGCCTCCTTCATATGTTATACCTATTTGTAATTTGCAAACCCCACCATAACCAAAAAGGAGAATATCTTTGCTTTAAGACCATGGTTGATCAGGGAATTTCATGGACGAAGCTCGACTTATCCTTCTTTTTTGAAAATGGGAGGGTGGTCTCCACGGCTCCAAATTGTTCCCAATTACTCCAGATTGTGCTTTTGGGTCCGATGGATCTTAAGATTCTTCAACAATTCAGCAACTACAAATGTAGATCATGATTAGTGTGTAATGAAGATCATTGGTCATTGGTGTAGATCTTAATTATAACAATGTTGTATACAACCTTTTTCACCATGCTCTCACATTTGATATGATAGAGTGATTCATCACATAACAAAAATTTCAATGTCATTTGGGGGCTTCTTTACATGGCCTCTGACAATGTCTCTACATTATAATGAGAGGATTGTGTAGATAGTGGCCATGTTTTCCTCATATTATGTGATTAGAAGATTGGCAGTGGTATGATAGATCTAAGTATTTGTTGAGTGATATGAAAATTATATGCACCACAACATCAACATACTTGTGAATCACTTGAGCAGATCATATTTCACTAGTGGAGCTGGATCACAACCATGTGGATCAATTTCATGGATCGTAATATATCACTCACTAGAATTGACAAGCCAACGATAACATATCCATTGTGATATGACATACATTCTACAGTAGATGTACAAATCTTATACAGGACATCAACATTGATAAGCAAATCTTAAAAATAACTATGTATCGAAAAAATGGGACTTAATAATCTAATGTTGTCTAGTCAATACAGTCTGCAAGAAATTCACAAGAATATGCCACTCTCAAGTACTACAAATATTATATCAAACTTCAATACATTTTTACAATGATTTCATCCCATTCATTGATCAAAAAATCAATTTGCATGACAAAATTGATAGAATCATTTTACCGGATTCACTATACTTTCTCCTCCATGGGAAAACCAGGTGTATCAATAGCCTAACTAGATTATCGACATTGAATGGGGACTATGGATGGACAAATTGCAATTCTGCTATGTCCAATCTTCAATTCAAAACTTGTGTCTTGCATTGGCTCATTATCTTTCTTGAGAAGCTAGATTTATTTTTCTCTTTCCATTTCAATATACCATATTGAGAATAGTGACCATCAATCAACTCAGGTTTTCAAATCCCTCATGAAACACTATCATGGAGAAGCTACTAGACCTTTAATTCCATGGAAAAGGTTTAAGTCATTCTCAACAATATATGTATCCCAATAATATCAATATATAATATATAATACATGGATGTAACCACCTATAAATCTAGATATATTATCATATTGATAAGTCATACATAGATAAAGATGAAACCTCATGAAAATATAAAAATAATAAGTCAGGAAAAGATAATTTAAAACTTTGTGATTATATAGAAACTAATATACTAACATATAATTACACATAAATATATCTCAACTTATTAACATATTCTATTTTCAAAAAATAATATTTAATATTTTACCAAACTCAAAATCATATTATATCTCAACTTATTAACATAATTTATTTTCAAAAAATAATATTTAATATTTTACCAAACTCAAACTCATATTGAAATAATATTTTATAGCATACCACATTGACTTAATTAAATATGTGATCGAATACATGTGGGAAAAATTCAACTTATTTATAACAAGACACCTTCATTGAATCAATGTTTTTAAAAATAAAATGATTTACAATAAAATAAAATTAGAAACCAAACAAAAAAATTTAATGCAAAGCATTTTGAGCTTTGTAACCCAAATTAAAAATATATCATGTCATGGATTTAACACACAAAGTCAACATAAAGTAAATTATGCAATAATAATAAGAAAATTCAATCTAAAATTGGAAATGTGGTTTATTGTTTGTGTTGTTATATTTATTTAAACTAAATTAAAAATATTTTAAATAAATTCAAAGTTTAACTACAAGTGAGACAATTTTAATTTTAATTTTGTTTAATTTTGTTATATTTTTTAATTGGATCTTTATTTTTTCCTAGTGTGATATGCATTATATTGAGAATGAAATGAGATATAAATAAAAACATAGCAAAGAATACATAAATACAATGAAACCCAATTTGTATTAATGAATAAAATAGCAAAATATTGTAGAACATAAATTGGCTAGAATGGTGGTAGCTTATCTTAGAAGAGAAAGAGATGTCGACTATGCTTATTCGCAAAAATATGATTACAAAGAGGCCAAAAATGGTCTTTTATCATGAATACTAAAAAAAAAAGAGGAAAAAACCCCAAAGATCAAAACCCTAAACCTGAAAGATGAAACACCAAAAGTATTACAGGCCCCAAGGTGGTTAGTTGATACATCAACTTCTGGGGGGTGCAACTTTTTCATACAATCTATGTTTGGGGTGCATGGTAGCTCATTAGAAACAACTATTTGAGGATTAGAATTTTTGGCTAGGGTCAACACATGCTATAGCAACCCTTAGCCCCTCGAATGTCCAAAAAACACTATTTAGGGCCTCAAAATGGCATCGGAAGTTTGGGACCTGAGAAACCATAGAAAAATTGCCAAGAATATAAAGAATTGTTGAGTTAGTGGAAGAGGTGGGTGGCCACCGATATCCACCTATATATTTCCTCCCTGCTTAGAAATCAATGATCTCTATTGTCTCAAGTTCCCTCATCAAATGGGGAAACTTCTACTAAATTTGGCTCCTGGTGAGCCACTTGCTCTAGTGAAGAAGTTGCCCTACTTTGATGACCCGGTAGAGTTGTATGTTTTGTTGGAGGGTTCCTTTAATCTATGTATCCATGATTCGATAAATAGTAGCCTGCTCAAGGCATTCATGGTTGAGTTATGTAGGGGCCAAGTGCTTAGCCAATGTTGGCGCTCAGTGGGAAAACCCAGGGTTAAACATTAATTTACCAACAAATCCCAAGATATCGATCCTTTCGAAATCACCTGCAAGCAAGCGAAATATCACTCGAGGTACCTATGGGGACTTCAGGAACCAGGCTTTCACGGTCATGGGGAAATATGAGGCATTCATTCTTACTGTTTACTTAACATTCATTCATTTATTCTTTGCATAAAACCATAACAGTACCATAAAATATGACATGATCATCCAACATACACATCAGACCACAACGATTTAATGTGTTTCACCCCAAATTGGGCTATGTCCACAACAACTGGATTCTTATATTATTCATTCATAGTCTTCCTTGCAATGGGTGTGCATTGCGCTCATACAATGCTCTTCAGTAAAACCCCAAACCTACCAGAGTCGTTCTATGTTGCAGTGCACACATACCTCTCGACTGATATTCAACTCATGATCCAGGTGGATATCAGTGGCCACCACCTATTCCAACTGGCTCAAAACAGTTTGTTGGAAACTTACTATTTTTAGCATTTTTTGGTTCCTAAACTTTCGGGGCCATTTTGAGGGCCTAAACGACACTTTTTCATGATCAAGAACCTTGTGCATAACTAAAGGATTTGTTGAACCCCCAAAAGGAATCTCTTCATCGGTACCTTTCCAATGACCTATCATGCACCCCAAACTAAGATTGTATGCCAAAGTTACACCCCTGGCAAGTTGATACACCAAACTACCCAAAACGGGGTCCACAAAACTGTTGACTTTTCATCTTCTGGGGTTAGGGTTTTGGATTTTATTTATGTTAAAAAGGACTTTGGAGACTCATTTTAATAATCATCTTCTTTTGAATGTGAGTAGTTGTCACATCTCTTCTCAGAGATAAGTCGCCACCATTCTAGCGAGTCTTTCATTATGTATTTCTACAGTTTTTCACATTTCGCTCATTAATAGAAATTGTGTATTATTGTATGTATGTGCCTCTTGTTATATACCCAATATATATTTGTTATATTATTGTCTCTCCTACAATATCTATGTATATATCTATGTTATATCTTTTCTCTCATTTCGTGCCGAAAATAATCTAGATCAGTGGTATCAGAGCAGGTTGCTCTTGATCGTTTTTCAGTGCATGTCCCCCGAGGTTAGAGTATAGAAAGTTGGGTCTCGATCTTGTCTCTCTTGAGTACAATCTCTCTCGCACACCCAAGAAACCCTCCATGGTAAAATAAAATAAAATCAACGGAGTAGAAGATTCCATCAATTTGTCGCTTGAGCGAGCTCTCACGCAACAGAGGGATGAAATGATGGAGAATTTTTCCCACACCCTTCGACACCTGCCAATAACAGCAGGCATGTCTTCATCAAGCGGCCACTTTGGAAGTACCTCTCCTTTCAAGGTACAAGTCAATTTTGAGATTCCCATATTTGAAGGTCAGATAGATGTGGATGCCCTAGAAAAATGGTTAAATCTGCTAGAAGGTTATTTCTCTGTTCCCCCATGTCAGACATTGGTGGGAAACTTACTGGGAGAAAATTTCCAAAGAGGAGTTTGGAATATATGGGTTCGATCCCACTTGGTATTTTTTTATGGATGTGGTCAAGGAACAATATTACCCTATTGGTAACTATGACAACCAATACATGTGATGGACTACACTGTGGCAAGAGAGGGTCCAAACAATGTCGAAGTTCACAAATAATTTCCATACCTTATGTACCAAGCTAGGTATCAAAGACTCTGAGTGGAATATGGTTCTAAAATACCATGGGGCTATGCATAGGTACATCCAAACCGAAATGGATTTCCTGGTCATCTCATCATTGGGAGATGGCTATCGATATGCTGTCAAAATCGAGCATAAATTTAGGCACCAGAACAAATGAGAGTTTAGGTCTGCAAATCTGCAACAACCAAAGTATGATAAAGACGACCCTAACAAACAACCTCCCGAAAACTGGTCCAAGCCACAGGAAAAGAAGGGTCATAGGAAGACAAAGAAGGACACTGGAAAGTGGTGTGATTTCCACAAAATCCTCTTGCACAACACTGATGAATGTCGCTCAAAAAAATCATTGGTGGTCAAGATCAAAGAAAAGGAGTTGAAACTCGATTCAAAATCTTATTCAGAAAATAATGGGAGAAGATGGATCATCGATGCAGACCCCATTGCTATTGTCACGACCACAACAATTCAACCAGAAGAACCAACAGATATTGAAGAGGAGGAGCACCTCTTTCATTCACGGATGTGGGTGAAGGGGACCCCTTTTCATTTCATTGTTGATAGCAGAAGCCAGAAGAACCTCATCTTAGCATAGGTCATCAAACAGTTGGGATTGTCAAAAACACCACACCTACAACCATACAACATTAGATGGCTTTGCTAGGGACTATATCTTTGTGTCATCCAATAGTGTCGATTTTCATATGGCATCCATCCCTTCAAGGATGAGTTATTATGTGATGTTGCCCCGCAAGATGTTTGTGATGTTCTTTTGGGCCAGCCATATATGTGGAAGCGCCATGCTATTTATGAGTCTTGACCCCGTAGTTTCATTTTTACTCTAGGGGATCATCTCTACAGGATACTAGAGGTAGTTCCAACTATTGTCTCACCTAAACAGTGTCGCAAGGTAGTATCTCATACTACAAAATTCAGCTTCTTCATAATCTGTTCAAAAGGTGAATAGATGGACATTGCAACCACTGCAGCCTCAGTCCAAGAACCTTCTATCCATTAGAATCAGGTCTCAAATATTGAATAAAATCACAAATATTCCTTCTACACACAGTCATCTCATCAGGTTCTCAACAAACTCCCACAAACCAAACAAAACAACTTCTCTAGCAACGCAAGCAGCTCACCAAGGTTCAGATTCAGCAAGTGCTTGCCCCTCTCCCTTGGGAACTCAATGCAATGGAGACCATTTCTTCCTAAGGAGGGAGGATTGATCCAGGTGGATATCAGTGTCCACCCACCTATTCCAAATGGCTTAAAACAGTTTGTTGGAAACTTACTATTTTTAGCATTTTTTCAGTTCCTAAACTTCTGGGGCCATTTTGAGGGCCTAAACGACACCTTTTCATGATCAGGAACCTAAATTATATCCAAAGTTTTGATTGATCCCCCAAAATTAATCTCTTCGTCAATACCTTTCCAACGAGCTATCATGCACCCCAAACGGAGATCGTATGCCAAAGTTACGCCCCTGGGAAATTGATACACCAAACTACCCAAAACAGGGTCCACAAAACTGTTGGCTTTTCATCTTCTGGGGTTAGGTTTTTGGATTTTATTTATGTTAAAATAACCTTTGGAGCCTCATATTAATAAACATATTCTTGCAAATGTGAGTAGCCATCACATCTCTTCTCAGAGATAAGCTGCCACCATTCTAGTGAGTCTTTCACTTTGTATTTCTATAGTTTTGTACATTTCGCTCATTAATCGAAATTGTGTATTATTGTATATATGTCCCTCTTGTTATATATCCGATATACCTATGTTATATTATTGTCTCTCTTGAAATATATCTATATATTTTTGTGTTATAGCTCCGCTCTCATTTCGCGCCAAAAATAATCGGGATCAACTCAGCTCACTAATTATTGCTCAACAATGAACTCAATCACTCAAAATTCTCCTCCAAAACTCTCACTCTCAAGTGTTCACGACTTTGAATTCCATTCTACCCAAAAGACATTACATATCTATAGTTTTACAATAGGGCTTAGCATGTTACATTGTGTAAAAAATGTCCCAAAACTCCTAACAAACTTATGCCTTTTGCGCGTTGACTCCTTAAAATACACTAATTGTCTTTCGCACACATTACTCCTTTTCTGATTTGTTGCATGATCCACTTCTGTGCAATTCCAAAAACTTACCCAAAGTGGCCTGCTCCAATAGGTCCCTGACATTCACTTGTGTCTCATCCCAAGCCACTTCAAGCCTGCTTCCACGTCACCATGAACTTGTGAAATATTTCTTGTGTGGGTGAAACCTTTTCTTTAATTTGTTTTTCTTGTTGCAAAATTTCCTCTGTTAGCTCTATTGTAATATGTGTCTTGAGATTCTCTTTATTCTCTTGTGTTGCATTCCTTATGACGTCTTTCACATCTACTAGTTCTCCTTCTATTCTAAATTCTCCCTCCTGCAATGCTTCTAGATTTTGTGCACGATCCTACTGTTGCACCTTCATTTGGTTCATCTTAGAGTATAGCTTCTGGTTTTTTGCCATTGCGGTCATAATCTCTGCTCGTGGAAATGTGGGCATTACTTCCTTATATTTTTGTGCCTTGTCCTGTGTCGTTTGTAACTTCTTCCCAATTTATTGCAGTTCTACATATTCCATCAAATGTGTCCAAACTCTCGTGCTTTTTGCATAAATATTTGCACATTCTACTTCTAGATTCCTAATATTCTCTACAATTGTGGTCACGATATTCTATATTTTATCCTTTTTCTCTGGTGGTGTGCTTGGTATCCGGTGCACCTCTAAATCACTAATATATGCTCGAAATTCCTGAATGGATTTTCCAATCCTCGTAATTTGTTCTTCTAACGAGGTGTCTTCTAGTATAAACACATCGAGAATGGTATTATAAGACCCTTGTACTGCCCATTTTAGTCTCTCTATTCTCTACATGGCCTCATCCCTCTCGAGCCTAAGTTGATCAATTTTTTCCTGCAATGCACCCTTATCTTAAACTGCCTTTGTCAACTCCATCAATGTTGAAGTTGGACGCACTTGAATTTCCTTCGTTACGCTTGCCTACAACCCATATAATACTTCTACGGGCAGTTAAGAAACACTAAGTCGATGTGACTAAGTGTCTTTGCTTGCTCTTGTAACTTTGTTGTTGGGAACTCTAATTCTCCTATTGCTATCTTCGTTTCTCAGTGCTCACCTATTGTTACAGTTGTCATCGATTGGATCGTTGTCATATGCATTGTATTCTTCATCTATGCTTGTTCTCCTGTGTTAATTAATGCTAGTCTTGTTGTTTCTAAACTTTGTCGCAGCGGAGCGAGTTGCACTTGTAGATCCAAATGCCTTTCTTCTTTCTTATGTGTCACTCTCTCAAAAGCTTCCTCAGTCACCTCCTTCACCAGATATGCAAGTTTCTCTAATTCATCCTCCAATAGGACCTAGGTGGCCACTTCCTTAACTGCTTTCCTCTTCTTTATTTGTGGTACCAATCTCTATGTCTCGTGTTCCTTCTACTTCCTTTTCATTCAGGGTATTGTCTTTTGTGTTGTTCATGTGCCATTTCCTTCATGTTCTTCCTCTTTGTCATCATCTCCTATCTCTTTTGTTTATGGTTGTTAAGTGTTGGGTTGCTCTATTTCTATCGGTGGGATCTTCCATTCAGCATCCCAATATTCCATGATTTTCCCCATCTTTTCTTCAGTGACTCTATAACATGTGGGCAACCATTCTTGACTTGGGTCCTTATTTTCTTGGATATACATGTGATGGTGCCATGCCTTAAATCGCGCACATGGATTGTATGCTTCTACTACCTGTGGTAGAATGCACAATGTTATTTTAATGTTCTCTCGAATAGTCTCCTTATAGATATAAAATGTTATATTGTTATCATGTTGTCTTGCCTTGAGCACAGTATGCCACGAGTTGGTGTATCTTGCGGCCAAACATGGCTTATTGGTCACTGACAAAAATTGTAAGTCTTTCAACTCCCTCCAAGCCATTAATTCAATTAGTATCAATAATCATGCGTAATGAAACTCCATACCTATGTCTTGAGCTTCCCTATAGTCTATTTGAAACCAGTTGACTAAGAAAGTCACCCAGTTCATTTGTACACCTTCGATGTACATCTTTGTCATTGTTATCGCACCTACTGGCACTTGATCCCTGCGACACTTTTGCAGCAATTTGCAAGCTAACATTTGTGTTTCAAACTTGATGCAATCATCATTGATACTTGTTGCATCGATCCCACGTGATCCTCTAAACATTCTAAACTTCTCTTTCATCTTCTCTGATAATTATTTTTCGTTAGACTTGTCTGAAAAATAGGGGTGATGGGTCCTCCCCTGCCATGGGAAATCCAATTATTTGTGCAATAAATTATGTGTCAATGGACATGGCTCTATCCAGGCATAGATATATGCCATGGATGTAACTTAAAAACATCTTCGTGCAGGCAATGATCTCAGTGCTCCTACCAAAATGCGAGATTTGTAACAAATTCATGATCCATGATTTCTCCAATCTTGTTTCCCAAGTTTTGGCTCAAATCTAATGAATGACATCTCTGGATCAATGAATGTCTTCAGATATTTTCTTGGTGCTAATTTCGAGAACTTATTTTCGCTTGAAAAATCGTGGTCTGTGAACTTCAAGCTCGGTATTTATCCTAGCATATCCCCTTCAACTATTACTCTAGGTGGAATTTTTGGCTCGATAAGGTCATATTTTGCTTCCTTTTGTAAGTTAACCAGCTTGGCTGACGAATTCCTTGGTGGTATGTAATCCTTCGGAAAATTGGTCAAACTCGGCTCTGACGCAGATGTTCCTGGAGTCTCTTCCTGTACCGATACTACATGTGGATTCATGTGTTGTTTCTTTGGTTGTGACATTGATGTTGTGACTGCTTTGGGTGGCGCCATAGCTCTCTGCGACTTTTCTTACTCGGCTCTATCTGTGTTCACTCAGCTCTTTTCTCTTCATTTCTCTTTATGAAAACTCTAAATAACAACAACTTATGGCTATCGACCTTTCAACTTCTCTTATCACCTATCTTCAGTTGTTGCTATTATTTGTGCCCAAGCATGTTTTCCAATCCACTTACCTTCGTATTCAATGCTTGAATTAACCTTTCTTTAACTTTGTATCTTTGGCGTATTACGCGTTAGATTTTCCATCCTATCAAAATATTATTGTCATTCTTCATTTATGGTTATGCAGCGCCACTATTTCACCGTCATGTTCGCTCTTAAATACTTGTCCCGTCAAATTGGATCTTTAATGCCTTCAACCACCATCTATGTTGATCTCCAACCTTGTCATATTTCTTCTTACTCTCTTTCACCTTGCGCACTTCATCTTCCTCTTTCTTGTCCGCATCATTTTCCGATTCATACTTCCAACCTTCAAACTCCTTTAATTTTTTTCTTCTTTTTATTTTTATTTTTATAATACATTGTGATACAAGTATTGTGGTACACATATTGCACATTGAGACTAGTGCACGGAAGCTCGGATGTCCCTATACAGTTTTAGCTGACTACCATTAACCAATCCTTCCACGACTTCTCCATTCAGTCTCTCCAACTGGACAACACCTGGATTTGTCACAAACCTAATCACATATGGTCTTAAACAATGCATATGGAACTTCTGTGGATGCTACAAAAACTTGTTGTCACAAAGTAACACTAAGTCTCTTATTTGAAATTTATTATGTTTAATGTTCTTGTTATGCCAAGCTTTCTCGCGTGCTTTCTACACTTACTGATGGAAACCTGCAACAAATCGGTCTTCTTCGAGTTCTACTAGTTCTGATAGTCAATTCTCCATTGTGTCATATTATGTAAGCTCTGTCATCGCAACAATGCGAAGACTTGGTACAATAAACTCTATAGGAATCACAACTTCTTGACCATACATCAATATAAATAGAGTTTGTTTTGTCAATTTCTTGTTTGTAGTCCTATATACCCATACCACTAATGGAATTCTCAATTCCTAGTTGTCTTGACTTACATTACAAACCTTCGTCAACACATGTTCCAGGATCTAATCGAATGATTCTATTGTGTCATTTTCCCGAGGATGGTACGGGGTGCTCTTCTGAAGATAGATCTAAAACTCCTCTATCAATGTTGTAATCATCCTATTCAGAAAGTGAGTTCCCTGGTCACTCATAAGTACTCTTGGGCATCCAAAACGTGTCACCACATTTTCAAACAAAAATCATGTAGTTGTCTCTGCATTGCAATCTCTGATTAGTTCTGCCTCGACCCATTTGATTAAATAGTTTGTCGCAGTAATGTTGTACCTAGCTCCCAACCTCTTAGAGAGTGGATTAATCGACCCAAAAAATTCCATTGCCCATTTATCAAAATCTTGTAATGTCACTTGTTGTACTAAGGGAATTTCATCCCTCCTAGAAGGATTTCCAAGTCTCTGACAAACAACAAAACTCTAACAGAATTCTTTGGAATATTTATGCAAGGTAGGCCACCATAATCATGCACGCAAAATCTTTTGAGTCATTGTTTTTCCTGCGTAATTTCCTCTTGCAACTCCTTCATGAACCTATGACAATATCATATGTATTTCATGCTCTAATACACATTGTCACAGAATACCATATGCGCCTAACTTGTATAAATTTCCTACTATCAGTTGATAGTTTGTTTCCTTCACTACCAGTTGCTTCTTTAGCGCAACTGTAAACTCTAGAGGAGCTACTCTCATACTAAAGAGCTGAACTATGTTTGCAAAATAATCATCAACCAATTGTATTGAAAACAAGTGTGCGTATAGTAAGCTATCATGCAATTTTCTTTCATCTTCACTTGACAGTATGTGTGATAAGTGATCCAGTCCTAAGTTAAATTTCCTTGGTTTCATGATCACCTTAAATTCATATTCATGGAAAAATAGTAGCCATATGCATATTCTTCCCCCCAACATTGACTTATTGACTAGGCATCTCAGCACAGAATGATTTGTATACATCTTAAAGTGAGATCCAAGAAAGTAATGTCTAAACTTATGCAAGCGCATACACCATGGGAAATCCTTCTTGTTTTGTCGTAGTATAGTTATGTTATGCAGATGATAACTTCCTACTTGCAAATGCAATAGGATGGTCTAACTCTCCTTCACTTGGTTGAGCCAAAAATGTGCCCAGTGTTATAGACGATGCATCCACATGAACATGAAATTTCTTTCTCTAGCCAGGAAAAACTAAAATTGGTGTTGTTGGTTCTTATGTTATTCTTCTTTATCTACCGTCTGAGTTATTGACCCAGGGTTCATGTCTTTCAGGTTTCCAACAAAATCCTCTAAAAATATCGGCCCTCCTACTAAACCAGAAGGCAACGCAACACACAGAATGCATCGTGCAGTCTCACCCCAGATGGCTTTCATGGGTGGATGTAAGACTCATGCATTTACAGCCTAGGATTGAGCGCAAGATATGGGATTTGTATTCTAGACCATTTATTATAACTTGTGATTGCAACCTACTTTTATTCACAAGTATGTAGTAACCTTCATAGCTTATTCCCTCAATATTGCAACAACATTTAAACAAGCAATGTAATAACTCATTCATTCATTCAGCACAACAAACAACTACTAAAAAGAGGATAAATTAATGCATGCATTCATCCCATTACACAAATATTACTGTGGTTCACCCCCCTTGGGCTACGTCCACAAAGATTTGGCTATTGTCTCTTTTATTATGGTAGTTCTACATATCCGACGTCGCGCGCTTACAATTCTCCTCAGATAGGTAAGATCTATATGAGGCGAACTAGATCACACCAGGATCCTAAGCCTGTGATCTAATCCTCATATCCTCCTTCGTCCCTTATCCTCTAACTCCACAACTTACAAAATAGTACATAACAACATTACCATTCACATCGACTCATACATATCTATGATGTAGCAACAATCTGAACAATGCAAAAATCCAACCAAGGATACCTATGTATCGGGGGCCCTCTATAATACCTCAATGTCGATATTTATACATATTTGCCTCTTCATCCATTACAATACATGACCAAAACCCTAACCCTATCGACGTTAGGTCTTCCTCTCATGTGTGTGTGTTGCTCCTCCTTCTAGTTGTTGCTCTCTTTATGCACGCTTTCTTGCATGTGTGCGTGCTCTGTTTCCTTCCAACTGTTACTTCTATTTCTGCGCGCTTTATTTCCCCATGATCATCCTTATTTCCACTTCGACCTACTACCAACAGGCCCCCAACACTGACATGTGGCTCGTCACAAGCCACCTAATCCTTATGAGCTTCCTCGATCTCCTTGGTGATTGTCTGGAACTTTTCCTTGAGTGTTGTTTCTTGTGTCTGTGCCTATGCGGTATTCTCCTTGATTGTGTCCACTACCTAGACTGCCACTTCGTCGCTCAGGTAATCATGCACATTCTACCTGGGTCTGTGCTATCTGTGTCTTAGATTCCTCTGCCTGTGCCATTAATTCTTCTACCTACTCCTGTAAAGGCTCCATTTGAGCCTGACGCTCTTGTTTCTGGATTTGCGCAGAGATTATCTTTGCCTGCAATTTTTTAATCTCCTGCGTCCCTTTGACACGTTTTGGGATTGGTATGGTCTTCTGCTTCTGCTTGAGCTCTTGGATTGTTGCATTGATCCTTTCCTCTTCCTTGTCCCACTGTTGAACCTATGGATCCTCCTCCAACCTTGTCCAAAGTTGCATTGTTTTATCGAACAAGACAGTTGTTGTGCTAACCTGCTACTCTATCTCCTACAATTGCGTTGTTGCTTCCTACTTCCTTTGCTCCTTCACTATTGGTGGAGTGGTGGGTATGAGTTGTTCTCGGATATTCTTGATCTCCTTATGATATTGCTCGATGGCCTACGCAATCTGATCAATCTTTTCTGCTACTGGAAGTTCATTCCCTTGTGCGGTGTTTGGAAGTTTCTCAAAAAATTCTCCTACTCTTCGTTCCAATTCGTTCCTGCATTCTCTTTCCTCCTAAGTTTTGAACTTGGCTTGCTCACAAACTTTTTCCAGCACCTCCTGCTTCTTTTTTGCTTGTTGTAACTCGACGAAGTCTCTGTGTGTGAGAGACTGTACCTTGTGGTCGACGCTAACCTATAGCTTATGTAGTTCCCTTGATGGAATCTGCATCAAGACCAAATAGATGTGGTTTAAATCCTTAAAGGGTGTCTTCCCCACGATTCCATTCATGTGTTGCATGCTAGGTGTGATGTAGACCGTTGTGGTTGCGTGCAATAATGGGTGGACTGGATCTCATTCTTCTACCTCCACTCTTTCGTCGGTCTGTGGTGTCGATGGCTCTATGCTCCTATTGTTGGTTGCTATCTATACTTCCCAAAATTTCTTAAGGAATTGTCCCATTTCTGCCAACTCTTTTTGCAAGTTGTCCCTGTGATGTGATGCATGGTCGAATTCCTTGGCTAGACAATCCTAGACCATTCTAGCGATCATTTCCCCATCATCCTTCGTAATCGTATATTCTGGTGGTGCTTGTTGTGCCTTTGATTTCTTGCATGTGTGTTTGGTCTCTTATTTCCCCCTGGTTTCTATGTGTTGGGATTTGAGGCGGTCTCGTGGGCTCCCTCAGTCTGTTTCTATTGTTCCTTGGTCAGTTGTGTATTCTCCTTCTTCCCCTTCTAGGTTCTTGTCTTCTTTGGCCCTTTGTCTTTGTGTGTTGGCTTGCCTTGGCCCACTCTTGGTCACTTGGGCACTTGGATTTCCAGAGGCAGCATTTCTCCCTACTCTACCTCTACTTTTGTTGTTCTTTCCGGCACTTCCTGGGTGATGGCTAGAATCTTCCATTCGTCAGGCCATTCGTTGATGACCATATCGATATCACCCTCTGTGATGTAGTAGCACATATGTATCCACTGTTTAGTCGAATCCTGCCTTTCCTGTATCCACATTGCTTGTCATGTGGCCTGGAAGTTGGCGATGTCCGCGTATCCCGCGACAGCCTCTGGTGTTATTCTCCACATTCGGTTGATGGCTTCCTGCAAGTCGCGTAAGTATTCTTCAAATATGATCCCATTCTCCCTCTTATGTCTTGCATTTAGCCCTGCTTTCATCAATATATACCTCACTCCCCCAAGCATTGGTCTAGTACAAAAAAATACATACCCTATTTCTTGCCATCCCATGAAGGTTATTAAACTAATCGGCCATGAGTAGTGGAACTTTGTGTCTAGATCCTACGCATCCTTGCAGTCCTCTGGGAATAATTTCAATAAGTATGGAGCCCAACTCATTGAGGTGCCTTCTGCGCATTGGGTTGCAACTACAATGACTCCCGCTAGTACTTCCTCTCTGCGACATTTTCTTAGCAACTTGCAGGCTAATATTTTTGTGCCTAGTTGTGTGGTTGTGTTGTTAATTCGTTTGATGATGATGCCTCTTGTACCCATGGTGGTGCCATACTTCTTCTTCATTTCTTCTCCCAGCGCTTTCTACTTGGTTTTGTCATCCAAAAACAATGTGGGATCCATACCCCGAATTGGTAACCCTGTTATTTGCGCAATAAGCTCAATAGTTATGGGGACAAGCTTATCTAGCCATATGTCCTCTCCATGTGTGACTTTTAACAGTTGTTTGATGCATGTTGTTTCGTACTGGCCTCGGCCAAAATGCGGTAGGTAAGACAGACCTAAAATTCTTGTTTTTTCCAACCCAATTGCCCACTAGTATGGTTGGTTAATCAGTTTTTTGAATGGGTTCATGCCTGTAGTCTGTAAAAATACCCTCGGTGCAAGTTCTAGAAACTTGGCTTCGTCTGCTACATCGTGGTTTGAATATTTGAGCTTCTCGAAATGGCCCAATAACTCTGGTCCTAGTTGTACCCCATTTGGTATGCATGGTAGAACAATTTCTATTGTCGGTTTCTTACGGGGTGAACTTGGTATCTGTATCTTGTCCTTCTCTTGTGGTGACTGGCTCGAAGTTCCATCGGCTTCTAGTTGCTCCTTCGTAATCCATCCTAGCCAAGCCAAGATATCTACAGCGATCTCCCCAGCTGGGTGTTCTGGGATGGTCGTTTGAGACTCATTTGGCTCCACTGTTGCTTTTGGATTCTACGTTGTTCCATTAACTTCTAGGGCTGCTTTGGTGCTCTGTGGTTGCACCTCCTTTTGATTTTCTGCTTCTTGGTTCTGTGGTTCCTGTGTTGATGTGGTCGTATCTACATTTGTGGACTTCGCTACTAGCTACTGAATTTCTTCCAGTATCGATGTGGGATTCACCGGTATCGTCTCTAGGGATGGGATTTCATCGACATTAACGACCTCTGGAGGTTGTTGTTCACCTTCTTCAACCTGTCCTCATGACCTAGTTTTAACTCCGGTTTGTTTGGCGGTCTAGCTTGCTTGGGCGGTGCCATAGTTGTGAGTATCAAATGGCTACTAGACTCGAACGGTTTCTGTGGTATCCATGAACTCTCTCTATTTTATTTCACCTATGACTCTCTTTGTCTATTATGTCTTCATGAATAGACTATGGGTTCTCACGCCCGTGTGTTGTATGGATTCCCCATGAAGCTTGTCGAGTACGCTTTCTTGGTTGTGGGTTAAATGCACCATAATTGTGGGTTCAATGCATCTTCGATGGTTTCGTACTTACCATTACTCTTGTTTTTCCATCTCCATTTGGCGCGATTAATGTGATGTCCCATCGGTCCTTGTCATCCTTTAATTCCGCCTAGTGTTGTCTTGTCATCCTACTTTTGTTGACTTTCCTTTTCCCACTTGTTTCCCTTTGTATATAACCGTTGTCCTTGCTTTGGCCGAATTCATGTTTCTAACTTCGCGTGGCCTTTCTACCTCTGGCGCACTGCACTCTCTTTATTTTTGTTTCCTTTTTATTCTCTTTTCAATTTATTTATTTTTATTTTTTTACTGCGCGGTTGGTGGGCGACTATCCTTATACAGCTTCAATCGGCTCCCATTGATCATCCCTCTGAGTTCTATGCCTGCTAAATATCTTAACTATACATCTCCTCCTTCTGTGATAGATTTTACTTTGTATGGTCCTAACCAATTCATTCTAAGCTTTCCCGAGTGTTGAAACAATTTGCTGTCATACATCAATACTAGATCTCCTTCCTTGAACATTTTCTTCTTGATGTGTCTATCATACCAAGCTTTGTCTCTTGTTTTCTTCACTTGTTGATGGAATCCTGCCAATATTCGGTCTTCCTCCATGGTCAGTAACTGATTCAGTCTCTCTTGTACTACACCTCATTATGTCATTTGTGTGATAGATACTACACCCAAGCTCGGTACTAAAAACTCTAATGGCACTACTGCTTCTTGGCCATAGACCAGTTTAAATGGCGTGTGCCCTGTCAACTTTTTGCATGTAGTCCTGTATGCCCATAATACTGTTGGTACTTTGAGGTCCCAGTCGTCTCTGTTGACGTTACAAATCTTTGTCAGTGCATTCTCCATAATTTTTTTGAAGGCTTCCACTACGCCATTTGCATGTGGATGATATGGTGTGCTTTTCTGGTGGTGGACTTCAAATTCTTCAGTCATTGTGCGGATGGTGTTGTTTATGAAGTGCATGCCTTGGTCGCTCATCAAAACTCTTGGGCACCCGAATCGAGTGATTACTTGTTCAAACAAAAAGTGCATTGTTGTTTATGTGCTGCAATCTTTTATCGGTGCGACTTCCACCCATCTTGTTAAATATTTCGTCGCCATGATAATGTACCTATCCCTTGTTCTTTTTTCTGGTGGGTTGATTGGTCCCACAAAGTCTATTGCCCACTTGTCAAATTCTTGTAATGTTACTTGTGTTCGTAATGGCATCTCATCCCTTCTGTTGGGTTTTCCTACCCTTTGACAAGCATCACATCTTTGACAGTACTCCTTCAAGTCTTTGTGAATCGTTGGCCACCATAGTCCTGCGTGTAATACCTTATGAGTGGTAGCTTTACCCGCATAATTTCCTCCTGCTATTCCCTCGTGGGATTCTTCTAAGACTCTTGGTATTTCATTCTCTAACTAATATCTTCGCAATATGCTATCTGCGCCCATTTTATATAATTTTCCTACAATCAGTTGATAGTCGGCAGCATGGACTACTAGGTTTTTCTCCTGCGTGGTGCTATAGTCTTGCGGCACAGTACCTGTACTCAAGTACTGAATTATATATGTGAATTATTCATCAGCAATATGTACTGAGAATAATTGTGCATCTGGAAATTTGTCTTCTAAATTCGTAGGTTCTTCTCCATTTGTGACCCTCGACAGGTGTTCAGGTCCTGCATTCAATTTCCCTAGTTTAACTATTACTTCAAAGTTGAGTTCTTGGAATAGTAGTAACCATCGACAGATTCTCCCCCCCAACACTGGCTTGTTGACTAGGTATTTTAGGGTTGAGTGATCTGTGAACATTTTAAAGTGCTTTCCTAATAAGTAATGTCTGAATTTCTGCAGTTCATAGACCATGGCTAGGCCTTCTCTTTCTGTCGTGTTATAGTTTTGTTCTGAGTCTGATAACTTCCTTCTTGCAAATTCTATTGGGTGATCCAAGTATCCCACTCCTGGTTGCGCCAAGATAGCTCGAATTGTTATGGCTGATGCATCTACATGCACGTGGAATGTCTTTTCCCAGTCTAGAAATACCAATATCAGCACGATAACCATCTTTTCCTTCAAGGTATTCAGACGGTGTTTACACTCGTCATTCCACTAAAACTTTGTGTCCTTTCTTAGCATATTTTCCATCGGTGTTGTAATCTGTGCATATCCTTTGATGAATTTCCTGTAGTATCCTATGTGTCCTAACATCGCTCTTAGCTAACAAATTGTTTTCGGTGCTGGTAAATTAACAATGACTGTGATCTTTGTCATATCTACTAATAAACCTTGTTTGCATACTGTGTGGCCCAATAGTATCCCAAACGGTGTTCCAAATATGAATTTTGTTATGTTCAGTGATATCTGACATTGTTTGCATCTTTCTAACATTAGTCGTAAAGCTTCCACATGGTTTTTCAACAGTCTATAGACTATCCAATCATCCAGGTATACTTCAAGAAATTGATGGATGAATTCCTTAAATGTTGCGATGACCACTCTGGAGAATATTGTTGGTGCGTTCTTCAGTCCAAACAACATGAATGTGTACTGATAAGATCCCCATTCTATCGCAAATGTGGTCTTGTGTCTATCCTCCTCTGTTATCTTAATCAGATGGTAGACTGAGAATCCATCAGTGAATGAGTAAGCTTCATGTCCTCCAACGTTCTCTAACACTTCATTTATGAATGGTGTAGGGAATGGGTCATGTAGGCATGCATCATTCAACTTCCTCAAGTTGACACATATCCTGATCCCTCTTCCTTGTTTCTTGTCCTATATGACCATCGGGCTTATCCATTCTGACTCCTAGACCGGTTCTATGATGTCGGCTTCTAGCATCCTGTCAATATCATATATAACTTTATGTTTATATATGGGGTTCAATCTATAGGGTCATTGTCTAATAGGTCTCTCTTTAGGTCTGAGTGGTATCTTCATTTCTCCCAGTTCTCTGGATATACCCTCCATATCTTTGAATGTTGTGGGAAAGAGGTCATTGTATTCGCGTAACAACTTTATGATACTTTCTACTATTTTCTCATCCCAATAATCTCCAATGCTGGCCATTTTGGGTTGCTCAGTTGTCCTGATGTTAGCTTTCTTTACCTTGATTGGTGCAGAAATCACTTCTGATTATAAGGGTAGTCCTTCCACATCTCTTTCGCCTTCTACTTCTTCGATCTGAATATCACACAGATCATCTTCATCTGGTGCTTCTTCTTGTACGTGGTAACAAGACAGCAGTTCCTTGACTGTCTGTTTGTTCCGTTGTTTTTCTTCTGTGATCAATTATATATTTGGTTCTTTGATGAATATTACTCCTCTGATCCATTTAAGAGTTGCATCTATGTTGGGGTTCTCATGCTCGAATGAGAAAGTGACTGTGAAATTACGTCGTCCATGTCGTAGTTCCTTTGCGCAATTCTTGGTCCATATACCAATTCATTGGTATGCCCTCTAGAGTATGTATGAAGTGATGAGGCCATTCCTCTGGTGGTGTCATTTTCCACAGTGCTCTACATGCCTCCAAGTGTTCCACTGGTGCTATGTGTCCTTCATATTTCTGTTGTTTGTTGTTTTTCTGTTCTGCATCGAACCTTAGGCACAGTAACCGCTTACATTGGTACCAGTCTGTGATTGTCTCTTTGTGTGCGCCCCACCATCTTGTCGATGTGGCCTTTAGTGCTAATAGTCTCTGGTTCTCTAACACTACGTCTTTGTACTGTGTCAAGAATGTTTCCAAATCATTTATTCTATGGAAACTGGGTGGTTCTCTAATTTATATGCCCATCCATCTTACTGCGTGGTCTATTCTTGCACATCTTTGTGTGGATACTTCGTGTAGCCTCTACTGCCAGTTCTCTAAACTGGTGTCTGAGTCTGTTACATATGAAGTAATGCTCCACCAACTCAGTACCCCGTCTGCAGTTGGGTTTACGTAATCCTCATCATGCGTAATTGTTCTGTACAACTGGTCGATTTCCTCTAAGTCTAGGAAAGTAGGTTCTACAAACCTCTCCCCTTATGATGAGTCTAATGGCACGATGACCCTATATTCTCCGAACTCAAATGTCATTTTCCTAGTCTTCAAATTGATTGTGGCCTGGTTGTCAAACGCCCAATCTAGACCAAGCAATGTCGAGTAAGGTGTTATGTCATCCACTATTTCAATGAATCGAAATCTACTTTAGTGCGCACTCCATCAAGGTATACAGTCACTCCTTTCATTCTACCGATTTGTAGGACTCTATGTTGGTTTTCTAGTTTCAATTGAACAGGTGAGTATCCTAATGTGGGATCTCCCATGCATTGCCATGTCTTCTTTGGTAATACATTCACTTTGGATCCTAGATCCAATATACTGTCTCCCATATTGAAATCCCCAATGTTAGCATTCAGTCTAAATTCCCTACTTGTTCTTCTTTTTGTGTGTAGGTGATTAACTGTTTTAGGTTCTAGCTTTTCTTTTGGCTCGCTGCTACACTTTTCTAGGATGCTTTGCAATATTTTCACAGATGATGGATCTCTTAATACTTTTACACATGATTTCAAAAATCCTTTGATTGTACTTACTTGTCCCATGGGCATCATTTCGATGGTATGATCCAGTGATGGAGGCATCTCGTATTCTGGTGCTTCCTTTTTATGTTGCGTAGTTGAATTCAACATTGTGTCGTTGCGCAGTTGAAGTCGACATTGTGCCCTCCTTCTGAAATTCTTGTATGGCCTCTTTAAATATCTCATTTTCCTTCTGCGCGTCGAACTACTTCCTGTATTCAGTGTTCTTCTTTACCCATTGGTTATGCGTTGGTTCTTGTTGAACTATGTTAGTTCTTGTTTTATCTCCTCCACGGGTAACTATGTTGATATTCCATCCTTCATCCCTTGCTTCGGCTGAAATCCACTAAACATTCTGATTTTTCTGATTCCTCTTTTCCTTAATCTTTACGAGTAATGTCGGGAATTCTGTTGTATCATGATCTGATGCACGATAATACATACAAGATGCTAGTGGGAGTGGACATTCTCGTACATAATGTCCTAGTTGTTGACAATTGTGACATGTGATTGGTCCTCTACCTCATCCGAAACCTGCTCTTGCTCGTCATCCTCCTCTATACCCTACTTGATCACCTCTTAGCACGTTATATTGAGGCGCCTAATTATATTGTGTAGTATTGTACTGAGGCTATGTTGGGTTGTATTGGGGTTATGCATTATTGTATGGTTTTTGTGCAGTATTATACTGTTGTTGCACAGTGTTGTATCGAGTTGGGGCTTGATTGAACAGTGGCGTTGCTTTCCCGGTCATCATTTCATCCTATACCCTATATGCATCTGATGTCCTTTCTCGCATTAGCTCCACAGTTATACAATCTTTATCGTCATGGCCCAGTGACTTGCAAAAGGTACAATATGAATTATTTGGGATTGTCTGGTATTTCTGCATCATCGTGCAGTGATAAGGGTTGTGACTCGGTTTCTTACATATTTCGCACCATAATCCTCCCGTTGGTAATGTATTTGGCATTCCTACTTCCATATTATGTGCGAACAATTGACATTCATTCTTGTGTTTTCCTTATGTCCTGCACCCGGTACACCAAACAGCTTCTTGTTTGTCCTTGTTTTTATTCTGGTTCAACTAAAATGTGAGATTCTTTAAATCCTCCTTCAGTTCTTCGATGGCTGGGTCTGTCTGTTGGTACTCAGTTTCTTTCAGTTGAAAGGCTACTTGCAGAGCCTCTGCCTGCATTTGAAATTTTTGTTGTCGTAAAGGGTATTTTAAGTGTGGGAGTAGTGAATTGACAAACATGTGTCGATGTTGCATATCATTCATGAGGTATTTTAACTTTCCCTTCAGTCGCTTGAATCTTTGGTAGATCTCCCATACCAACTCTCTTGGTTTCTGTCTTATTTCGATCATCTCGTTCATGTACTGATCCTCTGAGATTGGCTTCTGAAACTCATTAATCAGTAAATTCTTAATGTTTGCCAGTGTCCTTGTCGTCCCCAGGGCCATGTTTGTGTCTAGACTCATGTACCAATCTAGTGCACGCTCTCTTAGCGTAATAGTTATTTGCGCGAGTTTGGGATATTCATCAGTGATCTGTTTTGCTTCCCAAATATTTGCACAAATGAACAAGTGCTTCTCAGGGTCTTCTGTTGCTTCTCCTCGAAATTATGGTAACCTGATGGTATGATCGTGTCATGCCACTCTGAATATTGAACTACTACCTCCTCCGCGTAGTGTAGATACTTGACTAGTTCTGCTTGAACTAGCTCCTCCAGTTTTTGTTCCTTGTGTAGATGTACTTCTTTCTATTGGACTTCCTCTAAACTATGGTTGTCTAAATGGTGGTGTTTTCTTTGGTGTATTAGTCACACATGGGTTTATGGTTTCCACACTGACATTAATATGGATAGGACGGTTGCCTTCTTCTCCCACTCTTGGACCTCTCGTCTTCCTCTCACATGTTGCGTGCAAGATTTCCTCAATCTGCTCCATAGCCCGGATATCCTCTACCTCTTCCTCATCACTTGCCAAGCCTTCCCTCATGGCTATATCTCTCTTCTTGGTATTCACCTTCTATTGGTAGGGTGCTCCGCTACGCGCCTTTCTAGTTGTCTCCAATATCCATTGGATCTGGTCATCATCCATCATGATCAGGTCCAAGGGGTCCTCCTTCTTGCCTGTATCCTTACCTGCTTCCATTTCTCCTCTCTCTACCAGTGTTTCCCCCCTTCCCCCATGCACGCGAGGAAGTTTAGTTGTCTGATTCCATTTTCATTACACCCTTGTTATATAGCAGTATATTAATTGAAGTATAAATTGATCGAATGTACCTTCCTCGAGGTCCACATAGAAATTATTTCTCTGCTATGTTGTATGACTTTGTTGTGTCAACTACAAATTCTGTTATAAACCATGCCACAATACTGTCAAGCCAAAATTCTACTTTGCGGGTGAATTTGTTGTTCACCTGTTGTAACTGCTCAATCTGTACTAGGGTCCACTCTAACTGTTGAATCTGGTTCGTCGCGTGGTTATCCTTCAAACTTAGTATCCACTCCTGTAATAGATGCGGAAAATCACAGAAAAAGACTTCGTGCAAATCAGTAAACATGTAGTTGTCCAGATATTTGTGGGGTGTGATTCTAGGGTTTCTATTGTCTTTCTGTGCAAACTCTAGCTCTTTGGTTCTCAACCAAGTTTCGATTTCTGCTTTTATAGGGTTCCACGATCTCAACGTCCCCTTCTAATGGCTCATTTCTTTCTTCTTTTCTTTTCTCATTTCCCACTCCTCCTATCTCATCTACTCAACCCTCCTATGTTCCTTCCAACGGCAACGGAACCATTTGTTGGTTCTTATTTTATTATTATTTCTCTACTGTCTGAGTTATTGACCCAGGGTTCATGTCTTTCGGGTTTCCAACAAAAGCCTCTAAAACTATTGGCCTTCCCGATAAACCAGAAGGCAACGCAACACACAGAATGCATCGCACAATCTCAACTGATATAGCTTTAATGGGTGGTTGTAAGACTCATGCGTTTACAGCCTAGGATTGAGCGCAAGATATGGGATTTGTATTCTGGACCATTTATTATGACTTATGATTGAAACATATTGTTATTCACAACTATGCAGTAACCTTCATAGCTTATTCCCTCAATATTGCAACAACATTTAAACAAGCAATGTAATAACTCATTCATTCATTCAGCATAACAAACAACTACTAAAAAGAGGATAAAGAAATGCATGCATTCATCCCATTACACATATTTTACCGTGGTTCACCCCCCCCCCCTCTAGGCTACGTCCACAAAGATTTGGCTCTTGGCTCTTTTATTATGGTAGTTCTACGTATCTGGCGCCGAGTGCTTACAATTCTCCTCAGATGGGTAAGATCTATATGAGGTGAACTAGATCGCACCAGGCTGCTCAACCTGCGATCTAATCCTCAGATCCTCCTTCACCCCTTCTCCTCTAACTCCACAGCTTACAAAATACTACATAACAACATTACCATTTGCATCGACTCATACATATCTATGATGTAACAACAATCCAAACAATGCAAAAAGCCAACCTAGGATACCTACGTATCGGGGGCCCTCTATAATACCTCAGTATCGGTATTTATACATATTTGGCTCTTCATCCATTACAATACATTACCAAAACCCTAACCCTAGCGATGTTACGTCTTCCTCTCATGTGTGTGTGTTGCTCCTCCTTCCAGTTGTCGCTCTCCTTGTGCACGATTTCTTGCATGCGCGCGTGTTGTGTTTCCTTCTAGCTATTACTTTCGTTTATGCACACTTTATTTCCAGACGATCATCCTTATTTCCACTTTGGCCTACTGCCAAAAAGCGCGGTGACCATCTTCTATTTTAGTGTATCCAAACTCTTTTGACATTTCTCATTCCACCGAAACTTAACTTCCTTCCTTAGTAACTTCTCCATAGGGTTCATGATCTGCACATATCCTTTGATGAACTTTCTTTTGTATCTTGTATGACCCAATGTGGATTTGAATTCTTGCACGGAAGTTGGTGGTGGAAAGTTAACAATCACATCTATCTTTTCAAGGTCAACTAGCAATCCATGCTTACACATCACATGGCCCAACAATATTATTTTTCCAAAAGGCACAGAAAAAATCCATTTCTTCAAATTCAACGAGATATGGTATTTCCTACACATATCCAACATTAAGCGCAATTTTTCAACATGATATTTCAACAGACTAAATATTGTCCAATCATCTAAGTAGACTTCTAAAAAATTATGAATGAACTCTTTGAAAGTTGCAACAACCACTCTAGAAAATATTGTCGGTTCATTCTTCAAACCAAATGGTGTAATTGTGTACTGGTAACGCCCCCATTTTGTCACAAAAGTGGCCTTATATC
Source organism: Picea glauca (assembly GCA_000966675.3). Classification (NCBI taxonomy): domain Eukaryota; kingdom Viridiplantae; phylum Streptophyta; class Pinopsida; order Pinales; family Pinaceae; genus Picea; species Picea glauca. Next base: position 57,055 of record JZKD02S1193541.1, on the reverse strand, counting down.
TGTCTTCTTGCGCAATCTTGATCTGGTGGTATCCTGATAATCCATATGTAAAAGAGTAAGCCTCTTGAACCTCTACATTTTCCAGCACTTCATCTGTAAATGATGTAGGAAATGGGTCATGTAAACAAGAATCATTCAAGTTTCTTAGATATACACATATCTCTATTCCTCATGTCCTCTTATCCTCCACTACCATTGGACTGATCCATTCTGATTCTTAAACTGGTTCTATAATTTTAGCTTCTAACATCATGTTTATCTCTACTTATACATGGGTTTCACTCTATATGGTGTCTTCTTCACAGGTTTGGCATCTGGCTTCAGGTAAATCTTCATCTCTCCTAACTCTCCAACGATTCCTTTCATCTCTCAGAGTGTAGTTGGAAACAGATCATGATATCCATGCAGTAATTCGGCAATCTTCTCGACTATCTCATCGTTCTATTAGTCTCCTATGTTGGAAAACTTAGGCTTATCTTCTGTACCTATGTTCACTTTGTGCATTCTTAGGGGATTTTCATATATATTTGCTCAATATCCAATCCTTCTATTGCACGCTCCCTTTCAGTGTCTGGTATCTGCAAATTCCTTGGGTCCTCATCCTCTTTCTCTTCATCCTTCCGGTCTTCTTTAGAAACATTATAAAAATGAAATACCTCTTCGACTATTGCAATAACTCTAGGTGTACTATACATCAAGCCTTATGTTGAAAAAATATTATTTTTTATAACCTACAAGGATGAGTCAATTAACGGATTATTATTTTCAAAATTGAACGTTACCTTGAAATTTTTGGTCATCTCTTCCCAATCTCTTGTCCCTCTGCGCACTTATAGTTTTATGTACCAATTCTTCGGGATAGTGTCCAGAGTATGCACAAGTAAATGCATCCATTCTTGTTGAGGTATTGATATTCAAATCATGTTACAATCGTAATATGGTTTGATGGGAAACTTAATCCATTATACTTTGGCTTGATACTTTCATTCTCTATTCCAAATCTAACTTGTAATAACCTTTTTCATTGCTACCAATTTCTTATTCCATTCTTGTGCATAGCCCACCATCTCACAGGGGTTGATTTCAACACAACATCTACGGCTAATAATATTTTTTGATCTAATTTTTGTAATTCAGATTCTCTTATAAAAGAAACTACATTAGTTAGTCCATCATACCTTTGAGGTTCAACTATTTCAATTCCAATCCATCATAACACGTGGGTAATCCTAGCATATTTTCTTGTCGATACTTCATGCAATATTTGTTGTCAATTCTCCAAGGCTTCTTCTGAGTCTGATGTGCATGAGTTGATACTTCTCCAACTAAGTAAACCTTTAGTTGTATGATCAAAATAATTGTCCATCTGTGTAGTCATATTAAACAGATTATCAAGTTATTTTCTCTTTGTTGGTTCTACAAATATTATCCCTTCAGTGGGGTCTAACAACACAATAACCATCAAGTATTCCACTTCGAATATCATTTGTCTCTTCTTTAGGTCAATAATAGTTTGATTTTTGAATTCCCAATCAAGTCCCAATAGTGTTGGATAAGGTGTACTACCGTCTATTATTTCGATCACTTCAAAGTCTGCTACATTGCGCACTCCATCAATATTGACACTTAGCCCTATCAACCGTCCAACTGGAACAATATTACGTTGGTTCACTAATATCAACTAGATAGGTGACCAAAGCAGCTTTGGCTGACCCATCATCTCCCAAGTCTGTCCCGACATAACATTCACAGCAGACCCCATATCCATAATTATATTGTCCATGTCGTAATATCCTATTTACGCATTGAGTCGGAACCCCCTATTTGTTCTCTTCTTATTGTGCACCTGGTTAACTTCTCTATGTGAGACATGTTTCTCTTTCTCTTGGGCATAATGGTCAATCATTCTGCGCAGACTATTCAAAAAAGATTCAACTTTCATCAGTTCTAAACAACTTCTTAAGAAACTTTGCAAAGTGATTACCTTTTCAACTTGCTTTTTTGAATGGTCACATACTAGAGGCATATCAAACACCGGTGGTCTATCATGCAAGGGTGGTGCATTCAAAGTTGATGTTATCCAATGTGCTCCAATCAATTATTTTCTTTCTTGATAGTAGGTATCTTTCTCTTTTCTCAGATCAAACAATAGTAATGGTTTTATTTCTTTCCTTACCCACTGGTGAATTATATTCCCTTGATTTGTCGCATTCACTCTGGTTCTCATCCCTATGCACATAACCACAGCTATCTTAGGTTGTTCTTTGCACACCTCTGTTGCTATCATTTTTACATTTGTGTTCCTCTTTTCTTTCCATTTCATGATCAAATATGAACAATCCTCCGTCGCATGGTCTAGTTCTCTGCAATACGTACATGTTGTTCATGGATTGAGGTAGTTGCATGCTAAATGTTAGAGTTGATTACAATTATAACATATAATAGGTCATCTTCCTCGACCAAAGACTCCCCTTTCACGGCCTTTGAAGCCTCCTCTGCATCCTTGACTATAACCTCCTATGGGAGTATTAAACTGTGGGACTCCCCCTTATGCTTCTTCACCTTGGAATCTATAAGCATCTACGGTGCGCTCTCTCATCAAGTCAAATGCACAGAAATCCTTCTCTTCATGTTCGACAGACTTGCAAAAGTTACAAAATATATTTCTTGCAGTACTCTGGTATTTCTGCATCAACAGAAAATTATGAGGGTGGTGACCCACCATCTTGCAAATCTCACACCATATCCCTAATGGATTTAGAGCTCCTATATTCAAATATTCTTGGAATTTTGGACATTCATCTTTATGATGACCCTCTTTTCTATAGGTGATACACAAAACTCCCTCGCACTTTTCTTTTCTTTTCATAATTTTCTACAACTGAATAGTCAGTACAACCACCTGTGACTGAACTTGAGCCATCCCCGCGTTATTCTATCCTACAGGGGATGCTTCTAATTTCATAGTAATTTGCAAAGCTTCTGAATGCATCGCAATGTTCTATTGCATCAAAGGGCATCATCTATGCAGTAATAATCCTACAACAAACCACTCTATGTTTTTTTTCATCTGGAATATGGAACATTAACTGGTATTTCAATATCTTAAACCTTTAATCATAGACCCATAATGATTCATTTACTATATGCTTGATCTCCTTCATCTTTGTAATCCACTGCAACTGAGACTTAGGCTTCTATAATTCTTTCAACAAGGTTTTTCTTACCTCTTCCAATGTTCTCGTCTAACCCGTAGGTGTAGTATTATGATATTTCATATATCATAATAGTGTGCAATCTCTGAAAGTCATCACCAACTATGCAATATTCACATCATCGTCCTGGACGTTCTTCACAATCCATATTGTGTCACAAATGAACAAATGTTGTTCAGGGTCTTCTGAACCAAACCCTTGAAAGAGAGGAATCCTTGAGGTTGGATCTACCCCCACCATCATGTTTTGTGTGGTATTCTTTCCTGATAACACTAATTTATTCATACTCGACTTACTACTTCCACTAATTTGATTGATTTTACTACTATATTTACTTCCTTTACTAACTACAATTGACAAAGCTTTTGATCTTATCATAGTTCTTAGTGACACACATGGGGTCGTGGGTTCAATACAGAGTCTGATCTGAGTGGGATCTTCTTCTATTGGACTGAGCTGACAGATATTTTCTTTTGTGTGCAGACTCCCTTTGATCTAGAATATTGCACCAGTGTCTTTTTCCTCGAACTCACTATGTTTCCCCTCTCTCTCATCCACAATCCTCTTCGTATTCGGTCTGAATCTCTTACCATTGCGCAATACTTCAATCTCTTCATTCATTTCACACTCTTCTTCACTCAGCATCCTCAGCCCATTTGTTCCTCTGCATCTCTCTCTATGCTCAGATCATTCCCTGGTCAGCCCCCAGTTCCCCTATGTGTGCGAAGGTGATTAACAATCAGATTCCATTGTCATAACTCCTTTGTCGCATAACAACATATTAATCCATGTAGATATTGACTTCAGGTATCTTCTATGCGTTCCCTTAAATAATTCTCTTTCAGAAGCACTGTATGACTGAGTACAATCTATGGAAAATTCAGTAATGTAACCTCCCAGCACACTATCCAACCGGTAGTTAACTACATGTGATGTCTTATTGCTTATTGCATTAACTTGTTGAGTCAATTCAGGAGTCCAATTCCTCGAAACCGCAGTCCAATATCTTCCAATATGTTCAATAAAATCTCTGGATCCACTCTACTAACACAATCGGGAAGTCAGCAAAGAATTTTTCATGTAAATCTATAAAAACATACCTTTGTAACCATTCTTCTACATTGATATTTGGATTCTTATTCTAATCTACAGTAAACTTGATCTCCTTAGTATTCAACCATTCTCAGATTTCCTCCTTAGTGGGCCTCCACATCCCCCTCATTCACAAATATCGGTCCTGACAAAGGAAGAATTTGTTGGTGGGTAGTGGGAAGACCTAGGGTTAAACATTAATTTACCAACAAATCCCAAGATACTGGACCTTTCAACATCACATGCAAGCATGTGAAGTCTCACCCGAGGTACCTATCAGGACTGTAGGAACCAGGCTTCTGCAGTCATGGGGGAATATGAGACATTCACTCTTATTGTTTACTTAACATTCATTCATATATTCTTTGCACAAAACCATAATAGTACCATAACATCTAACACAATCATCCAACATACAAATTAGAACACAAGGATTTAACATGGTTCGCCCCAAACTAGGCTACGTTCACAACAATTGGCTTCTTATATTATTCATTCATAGTCTTCATTACAATGGGTGTGCATTGTGCTCTACAATGATCTTCAGTAAAACCCCAAATCTACCCAAGTCGTTTTATGTTGCAGTTCACACATAACTCTCGACTGATATTCAACTTAGCTCACTACTTATTGCTCAACAATGAACTCAACTCACTCAGAATTCTCCTCCAAAAATCTCACTCTTGAGTGTTCATGACTCTACATTCCCTTCTACCCAAAACCCGTTACATATTTATAGTTTTACAATAGGGCTTAGCACGTTACAATGTGGACAAAATGTCCCAAAACTAATAACTAACTTCTGCCTTTTGTGCGCTAACTCCTTAAAATATGCTAATTGTCTTCCAAGTGCATTGCTCCTTTGTTAATTTGTTGCATGATCTGCTTCTGCATGATTCCCAAAACTTACCCAAAATGGCCTCCTCCAACAGCTACCTTCAAGGTTTCCAGGAAAATATGGGTGAAGGAGTTCCAGATTAAAGATTGGATGCAAGCTAAGGAATGGGGGAATATTTAAGTGAAAAGCATTATTTCCTACATCATAGGAGATGTTGTAAGGCCCATATCGAAGTGGGTGAGGTTTGCAATGGGGTCTTGAAAGTGATGTCTTACATCGACATATTACATTAAGAAAAGGGGTATTTCTTTGTCTTTTCTCTAGGTCAAGTCTCAATATGTCTTTCATCAAAGTAGTTTTCTGCATTAACTATTTAGATTTTTGTGTCAGGTTACACCCATTTTTTGGTCCTTTTTGAGAAATTATTGAGTCTATGCCACACATTTTTTGTTACGGGATGGGGGTGTTAGAAATAATAGGTGTGCTCATTTCACCATAGACAATATAGCAATATTGTCACCCAACCATAGGCACAAAGGCCACCCCCGAGCACCTTAACCTTGACATACAAAATAATTTCAGAAGCAAACCCTAGAACCAATAGCCAATAAAGGTAGTGTACCTCTCTCCAAGGCTAGCGTACCAAGCAAAGATAACCAAAGACCCAGCAGAAAGTCCAAACCATAACCAAATCCCAAGTTACCACGATTACAGTTGCAACTCTCCTCCAGTCATGCACACTACTTATCCTTATGTAGTTGTGAGAATGAGTGTGTCAAATGAGTTGTAGCACCCTCTTATTTATAGTCCTCCAAGTGACCTAAATGGGCCAACTTCTACTTCTGGAGGATAATAATTTAATATAAATTATTATCTTGAGTCGACTTGTCTTCTAAGGTTATTTCCTAACCTTCTAGGGTTTCTCTTGCTTCCTGGAATATTCTAGTCTTTTTAAAGGTTACACATAGAGTTTAATACCTCCCGCAACTACCATAATATCAATAGGGGCGTCATTTGTACACTAGTTAACTATGGCCTCTTCTAAAGAAGGTTCTGGTTGTTTTGATTTTATTTGTGGGTAAGATCCCTTGTTGTTGAATCAAGGTGTCAAGTATTTGGTATATTCACAAGAAAGGAAATCAAACTTAACCATGTACACATTATAATATGTCTTGTTCAAGTGAGATAGAGTTGTGATTTGTCTTAGGTTTGGGGTTGAGTCATAAATGTTTGGGTGACAACATAACAACAAAAGGGTGTCTCATGGAATTGATGGGACAAATCAATGTCATGTGATTGAGAGTTAATAGTCAAGTTTTTTGTAGCAAACACAAAAATAATAATTAGTTTAATGCAATAACAAAGGACACACACCACTTCACCTTGTGACTAGTCAATGTATATTTACACACCATCATAAAGCTCATTGTAATCAACATTCCAATCACTCAATCATTATTCAATATTCTATTTTATACTTGTAGAAATAGTATGCCAATATTGTAATAAATAGCAACATATGCAAGGTTATCATTAGAATTGAAGAAATAAATCAGTTGACCATCTACCTTTCTTCCACTCCACTCAATGTCGCACCTTAGACATAACCTACATTGACATTTTTACCTTGAAAATACATATTCAAATTTTACATGTTTAATACCTTTTTCATAAATTTGCATTTATAACTACATATTATAAATAGAAGTAAGGTGGGTCTCACAGAGAAGGCCACCACCAAAAGGGTTATCGATAAAAATCTACAAATGGAGATTCATCGTGATGAATGTCAAGACTATAGCATCACTCAACTTATGGATAAGATTGAGAAGTCACAAAAACAATTAGGGGAAAAAATTGGCGAATCAATAAAATATTATGAAATACAATGGCTAGAGATAATAAAAAAGGAAAATAATTGTTGCAAATATGGAAAGGGATGGATTCTTGGGTACATATGTGAAGACAAGTCACTACACTACTTTAAAATTCTAGATGAAAAGGAAGTAGAAATATGGTATCCAGGAAATGATATCACTATATGATATAAACCAGAATCCAACAATGATGAAACACTGCCAAAAGTATCATTATCATCAATCTCATGTGCACCACATAATAGAAATGAAGAAAAGAAGTATGTCAAAAAGAAACTATTACCCAAAATGAACGAATATAATAATAAACTACCAAACATATTTCACCCCATCTTAGGAAAATTGATAAGACCCAGGAACCAAGAAAAGAGAAAGCTAACCTATAGCTCCACCTACAACTAGGATTGGGAAATTACAACCAAAGACCCTAAATATTAAAGGATTCACAAAAATATAAATGTAATGATACTTGTAGAATTTGGCAATATTCATAATTGTATAGACAT
>JZKD02S1193541.1:17277-35123 GCA_000966675.3 Picea glauca | reverse complement strand
AGGGATGTTGATTATATCAAAAGGAGGTCAAAAAGGGTGATACTGGCATATAGTTGGAGGTCAATGGTAAGTAGTATGGGCGAAGAACATAGTCAAAACCGGGGACCAACACTTAGTAAGTAATATACTTTGAACATTGTATTTGGGCTTTAAGGAAATAGTTCAAATGTCATTAGACATTAAAATTCATTATAAATGAGGTAAAATGGTTTGAGGCATGAAAGAGAAGCTTGATAAGTTGCCTTGTTTCCTTGGGCACTGTTGGAGTTTCCCGGATAATATTTCTGGGTTGTTGAATAATTGTATACTACCAGAGGAAAGAATACTTTCTTGTTGGTTGTTGTCATATGAAAAGAGGGAAATAGTTATGAGTATGTATGTTAAACTTGCCATGTGGATATCATGTGAATGACTTCAATATCTCAACTGAGAGGGAAGCTCAGTGTTGAGTGTCTTTATGAGTCTTGTTATGAGAATGGCAGCAAGATCCTTGGGAGGAGGATCTGGAAGTTTGATATGTCCATGTGTATGAATGACGTGGAACAGGTACAAGCAATGAGCTTGAATGATGAATGTTTGGCTATGTTTGTATATGCTTGAGTGCATGGATTTAATTCATTGTGAGGTTTTTTCATATGAAGAATGATATTAAGACCAAATAGATATGAATGATGTAAACGTGAAAATGATCCACGTGTATGATGTATGATTGAAATGTAAGGCAAGAATTGCACTTGATAAGATTGAATGAATACCATGGATGCATGGCTAACTCTATTATGAAGAGTCATGAAAGTTTTTTTTTGAATGATAGCTTAAGGGGAATGTTCTCCATTCCCTCCGAAAAGGCTAGTATAAATAGACGAAAGAGTAAATAAACCAAGATGCTTCATTATCATGATGAAAATCAACCTGGTTAGGCACTTAAAGGCTAGATGTAAATGGTCATGAACAATCATAAACTAACTAAAAAAAAAATATCAGTAGATACAGAAAACAAACTATAGGAGTGCCTATAGTATACACATGATATGTTGAAGCATACAGAAAGGATCATTGTACATAAAATCACATTGAGATGATGTGCATATGTAATTCATAACTCAAGTTCATATTCCTTAGGGGATATTTGGTAAATAACTGAAAGGTAAAGCTAAAGTTGACTCAAGGTTGAGACCATCATAGATAGTGATGGATATGCAATAAGGAAGTTGCATGATGAAGGAGTTCCCTATGGAGGAACTATGTAAAGACTCTGTTAGGAGAAAAAAGTCACAACCTTAATGATTTTTGAAGAATGGGAAGTGGGCTACAAGTGTGTGTGTGTGTGTGTAAGAATCCTGGATTACATTCTAAAACAAAATATATGAGTGGAAAACTAACAAATGAATATTGAATATTCTGATAACTAAATGGTAATGTGTAGAGTTCATAGGTTCATAATTCATTGTGAACAAAAGGTTTGTTGTTGTAGCATGTTGATTTACCAAGAAGATTGAGTTGAACCTAACTAAAATCATTGATCCAAAAAGATCTTTTACACGGCAATGGTTGAGTTATTTAACATGTGTTAATTAATCAATTAGGAAGCTAAATGAAAGAAGGAATAATTAGAGAGGAAATGTAACATCCATATACACATACACAGATATGAAATGAAGCATAGACAACAGCAAACCATAAACACCAATGTGATAACGAAGTTTGGCAATCTCACCTACGTCTCTGGGCCTTGTCTCGGTGGGATTTGCTTATTTATGTTCGAATCTTTTCAAGTACATCATGAAAGTGCCAATGGATTACAACAATGATCTGGTCGTGTTCTACCAGATCTCATGAACCCATCAAAACTAACAACACCAAAATCGGATGAACGAAGCTCCCAGAAATGGCCCGCAAAGGTGCGCTCCTCAATAGCTTCCATGCATAACAATGGCCTTGGCTCAATAATCCGGTAGCATAAACCTGTTCTGAACCTCTTCCATGGCCTCAAAAAGGCCTCGTTTATATAGATCTGAAGTTGGTAACCATCTCCCAACTTCACCCCAATATCTGGCCTCAAAAAGGGCCCAATATCCCCCAAAAAGGGCCATAAATATCCAAAACAACTGAATAAAATCCACAAAATCACTATTCCAAAGTATTAAACCCACTTCTGCACATTATTTGGGTGTATCCCCTTATTTACTGGCCCTTGGGCATATGGTCGCATCCCAAGTTGTCATGGGATAACCTCCTAGCGCGTTGGCCCCCTGCATGTTTGGTACCTGGTCGCGTTGACTGTCATATCTCCTGCTCCTAAAGGTGCGCACCTCCCAAACCTGGTGTAGTCCCGATAGTAAATCCCACCGTTTAGCCCATGGTCGGCAAGTTATCCCAGTCTATCGGGACTAACTGTTATTTACATATGCACTAACAGTTATACCAACCGGGGTCATATGGGATATTGCTCTGAAACCGAGGGCTTGGCTCTAATCCTCCCGTGCCAATAGAAAAAAATATTGGGTCTTATCGAATACGCCATGAAACCAGGGGTTTAATATCTCTATTAAAACCATGCCAAAGTAATCCTGTCTGTGGTTATATGTGGAGGTTTGTGACCAAGCGCTGGGACCTAGCCCCAGCCCGAACCTCCACCAACACATACCCCATACAAACTTAAATACATAGTTTGAACTTAAGGGTTAAGAATCAACGTGCAAGCGGGCTGGCTAGCCTGGCCTACCAAGTCACTATCCCGATGGAGAGATCTCGTGTTCGAAACTCGTTGAGCCCGAACAAAAATTTTTCAAATGAACTTTAAGCCAACCAATGGGTGCCATGTGGCACCTCACCATTCACCTAATCTGATGCCACTTATCATCTTTCCATTGGACCACTTGTCTATTGATTTTTCAACCCCTATAGCTGCCACATGTCTTCCACATCATCCGTGCAAATTGTACGGACCTACTACGTCATTCGTACGGACATGCCACGTGTCACCACTGCAAGGGTGACACGTGTCACTCCCTGGCTGGTCCCCTATACCTATCCACATCAAAATATGTATGCCTAGTCATTCTGCCATGTGTCACCTCCAAAAGCTACCAATTGTGCCTACCACATCAATTGTACGGCTAGTACAGTCAGCTTCCACGTGGGACTATATGGACTGTACAGTCATCATTTTTTGCTTATTTAGCAAAATGAACAGATCGTCGTAACTTGACCATACAATGTATGTTTGATATCATTCAAGTTGCGTTGGGTTCATATCAATGGGGCCTACGCACACGTTCATTTTGAAGCCATTATGAGAACTTTGATTTTTAGGCCTTTCTGAGCCCCATCAAGCTCCTGGATCCAAATCTAGATCACACCTCCCTACTAAGGACCTTTTGGTCCCACAAAAGGTTACAAAAATGGACCTTGACTGATTACATACTCATAAGGACAAAAAAAAACCACGATGTTGTACAAAAATGATGTTATAACAGGTCATCATTTCAACATGTGTGATTACATTAATGGAAGCAAAATACAATGAAGTTGTGACATCCACTTCTGGCAAAACCAAGTGGAGGTTTTATTTTATTCATAGCGTTCTTCTTGCTTCGTTGGTAATGCCTCTTCCTTCTTGAGTACATGCGCAATCCTTTTGTCCTTCCTTGGACGAAGCTCCAGATTAAGCTTCCAACAATTAGCCTTTTGATGTCCACCCCTGTTGCAAAACGTGCAGTGAGTTTTTGGCATCCAGACTTGTTTTCCCTTCCCTTTCTTCCATTCTGGAGTTGAGTCTTTATGTCATGTCTCTTTCCTGGTCAACATAAACTTCTTGTACATAGATTGTCTCTTCCAACACTTAGCAACACAATGCTTGGGTGAATGACAAAAAATACATGGATACATATTCCACAAGTTTCGGATTACATCATTATGTTTTTTATAATCAAAAAGTGAATTAATAAAAACATGACCATTATACCTTCCATGTTGATCTTCACTTTGCTTTGAAGATGAATTGGATTCACTACCATAATCAAGGAGTGATATGCCATCACCTTTCGTGAAGTGTTCCTGCAATGACTTAGGCTGGCCATTTGAAGCATTACTTGCTCCCGAAGTTTTGGAACCCATCTTGGAGGATGCTCCAATATCCACTTCACCGTATCCCAATCATAAACATCGAGGCCTTTCCACAACCTCAATGGGATTCACAATAACTTGGCCCTCAATTCCAAGGCCCTTTCCTTCATATCCCATCTTGGTTAGCAATCTCAAACCTATACCTCTTGTATGTTTTCCAAATGCACCAAAACCATCTTGATGGGAACAAGGAGAATTTGATGAATGAACTTCACTGCATACCTCAGATATGTTTTCTGAAACAGATGTAGAAGGCACTTCCTTCAATCCTTATTTGACTTTGTTGTTCTTTGAAGCTTTCTCTTCAACCGTTCTCTTTCGTTCCAAGTAGTCTTCATACAACACTTTCACCATCTCAGCCATGGAAAACACCGAATTTCGGAAATCCTTCCCATCTTGCGAAAGTCCCCCTGTAGATGCCATTTTCTCCCTTGAGATGAGCTCTTCCTTGGTAAACATGCAAACTCAAATTCCAACCGTCAACTAGCTCTGATACCACTTGATTCGAAAAGATATTTTACACGACAATGGTTGAGTTATTTAGTATGTGTTAATTAACCAATTAGGAAGTTTAATGAAAGAAAGAAGAATTAAAGAGGAAATGTAACAGCCATATACACATATACAGATCTGAAATGAATCATAAACAACAACAAACCATAAACACCAATGTGATAACGGAGTTTGGCAGTCTTTCCTACGTCTCTGGGCCTTGTCTCAATGGGATTTTCTTATTTTTGTTCGAAGATTTTCAAGTACATCATGAAAGTTACAATGGATTACAACAATGGTTTGTTCGTGTTCTACCAGATCTCATGAACCCATCAAAACTGACGACACTCAAATCATATGAATGAAGCTCCCAGAAATCGCCCACAAAGGTGTGCTCCTCAATAGCTTCCCTGCATAACAATAGCCTTGGCTCAACAATATGGCAGCATAAAGTTGTTCTAGATCTCCTCCATGGCCTCAAAAAGGCCTAGTTTATTTAGATCTAAAGTTGGTAACCATCTCCCAACTTCCCCCCAAGATCTGGCCTCAAAAAGGACCCAATATCCCCCAAAAAGGGCCATAAATCTCCAAAACAGCTGAACAAAATCCACAAAAACACTATTCCAAAGTATTAAACCCACTTCTGCACATTATTTGGGTGCAGCCCCTTATTTACTGGCCCCTGGGCATATGGGCACATCCCAAGTGGCCATGGGCTAACCTCATGGCGTGTTGGCCCCTGCATGTTTGGCACCTGGTCGCGTTGACTATCATATGTCCTGCTCCTAAAGGAATGCACCTCCCAAACCTGGTGTAGCCCTGATAGTAAATCCCACGGCTTATCCCATGGTCGGTGGACTAGCCCGGATGACCGAGGATAACCGTTATATACATATGCGCTAACAGTTATACCAGCCCGGGTCATATGGTATATGGCTCCAAAATCGAGGGCTTGACTTTAATCCTCCCATGCTAATAGTAAAAAGGACCGGGTCCTATGGAATACACCACGCAACTAGGGGTTGTATATCTATATTACAACCGCACCAAAGTACTCTTGCCTGTGGTTATATGTGGAGGTCTACGACCGGGCGCTGGGGTATAGCCCCAGCCCGAACCTCCGCCAACACATACCCCATAGAAACTTAAATACATAGTTTGAACTTAGGGGTTAAGAACCAACGCGCAAGCGGACTAGCTAGCCTAGACTACCAAGTCACTAGCCCGGTGGAGAGGTCTCGTGTTCGAAACTCGTTGAGCCCGAACAAATTTTTTGCAAATTAACTTTAAGCCAACCAATGGGTGCCACATGGCACCTCACCATTTGCCTAATACGATGCCACTTGTCATCCGTCCATTGGACCACCTATTTGTTAAGCTTTCAACCCCTATACCTTCCATGCATCTGCCACATCATCCATAAGGATTGTACGGACCTGCCATGTCATCTGTATGGATGTGCCACGTGTCACCACTACAAGGGTGACACGTGTCATTCCCTAACTGGTCCCATGTACTTGTCCATGTCAACATCTGTATGATGAGGTAAAAATAAAATAAAAAAAGGGTGCTAGCAACCAGAAAAGGTATAAAAATGTTCATTCCTGTATGGCATAGCTATGAAGGGATTTGGTAAGAGCCCCTTCTGAAAAGATTTCATTATCTTATTGATCTGTGAATAATTTTGAGTGGCTATTGTATGCCATTGCTACCCAAGCATGGTAAGATTCAGGAAAGAAGAATCTGAATAATAGAGAGAGGAAGTCTATGCCAGTCAAGGATGAGTTATAATCCTTGCAAGAAAATGTATGAGTAAGGAGTACCATGGGTACAATGACCAATCTAGGGATATTGGGAATAAATGTGCTCATAGTTAGCACATTGCATGGAATTCGTTGAGGAAATGCATGTTTGCATAAGAGGTTAGACAATAGATTTCCCATTAAGGAAGGAGGACCTTCCAACACTCTACTTCAATTGTAGAGGTGTCAAAGAAAATAGAATTTTGGGTGGCCATGAGTGTTGACACCATGGTTACTAATGAAGGAAGAATGCTTGGGTGCATTCAAGAGAAACTTTTAGTTTCATATGTGCTGATTTGGGATTGTGATTAGCATGTAGCGGGAAGCATAGTCCTACTATAAGAGTGAATGAGAATGATTAAACCTATGGTGAATAGTTTGGCTGAGCTCCAACACACCATGGCAAGGTGCTTGTCATAAGTATGGAAAACTTGAACCCAATGTAAGGGTACATTAGGTATGGATGTGGACATGAATATTGGCACACTGATTAAAGTCAACTGATATTTGAGTTACTTTTGGAAAATTTGGTATGTTGAAAGGATGCATATGTAAATAATGATATTTCCTTTTGCTTTGTACACTCGAATAGATGAAAATGACTTGGACTGTTAGTATGCATAGTTTTGAAAATATAATGTGCATGAAAACTAAAAATTTGTTTGGCTGAGGAATGTTGAAATTGCAGGAAGAAAAGGGTCTTGGATATGGTAGTGTTGTAAGCCCATAAGGAAGACCAATTGCCTGCTGAGCTAAACTGCTATGGGAAGGAAAGTCCCATACTTGTGAATCTGGTTCCTATGCGGAACATATCTTAAAATAAATGTGGAATTTGGAAATCTATGGGTGACAGATTTGCAAGAAAATTTTGAATTTGAAATTGATGATAATATCTCATAATTTTTGTATACATGTGATACAGGTGAGACGAAAAATATATGTCTCGAGAGGATAGATGAAGGTTGTCAAGCTAGAAAGCATGAAAGAGGCTATTGTTGAGACATGAGAACCCTGTGGTAAGCCATGATCGCGCTTAGAATATGTTGTGTTGTGGTAACAAAAGCCGGAGGTATGCCTTGGCAGAGCAAGTCTGAGGTACACCTCGACTATAATGCTCAATGAAGTCTTTAGAACTTTTTCTGTGCGAGAAATCCTTGGCAAGGAAATATGGATTTCTTGAGGGAATGTATAGTAGAGAAGGGGATGCCTTAGCCTGGACCTGGAGGGTGAGTGACCGCAAGGAAGGGGAGACTTTGATAATGCTCATAAACTATTGATTGGGATCATGCACACAATGGGTATGTCAAGGAAGAACAATGGGCCAAGATAAAAAGACAGCCATGTGGATGCAAATCCATGAACTACACAAATAAGTATTGTGCTAGATTATGAAATTTTCCTCTTGAATTTTGAAAACAATAGTAAGATGTTTTCGCATGAAATTGTGATTAATATGCTTGTTGTCCAAAATTATTGAAGGCAAGTGTCAAAGGCCAAGGGTCTAGAAAGGCCCTTACCAAGAAAGAGGATCAATATTTTTGAAGCAGTTGAATGATAAAGGCATGACATGTGTTACTGAGAAAGAACACTGAGGACGATGTTCCTTTTAAGGGGGAGGGGATTGCAATACCCCCGTTTCCCCTAGCTTGTAATTAATCATTAATTATGATCACCATGCTATGGCATGTGAACAAAGTAAATGTGTTATTGTTTAGATTACCAATAACTAACTATGGGGGTGAAGCCTTGAAGTATTAGCCATGATATCACTAGAGGAAAGAGTGAGGAGACTGTAGAGATGGTTAATTATGTCAAAATAACCCAAATTCTCCTTGATGAAATAATAAGCCTCATCCTGATCCCAAAGAAAAAAAAATCAGTTAATTAAAGAAGGAATGGTGGTTGAACAATCACCTACCCCAATGAATGGAACCATGGAGAGTCTGGCTAAGGAGTTAGAAAAATGTCATCCCAAAGTACCACAGAGTGCATTTTTCCTACAGACCTAGATTGACTCGAGTTCCTTCTGACAGAAGGAACAGGACGGGTCCAGAACCTCCCTAGGGAAAAAGGAGAGGGTGTGCAAGAGAAGAAAGATTCAGAAAAAGAAGGGGAACCATACCATTCCAAAAAGGAGGAAGAGAGCATGTGAGGGCTCTCCAACTGAGAGGAAGAACTGGAAGATCAAGTTGTTCTGGTTACTAGAGAGAACAAGAGAAAGGATCTCTAAGAGTTTGCAAAAAAAATGACTTGAGCAAAAGGTCACGAGATTGATGTTGAGGGAGCATCTGATAAACCTTGCAGAGGTTGTGACAGAGAAAGAACCTCTCAGAAACTACAAAAGTTCCCTAGTGATATCATGGCTTGTCACGGGGGTGGCCAGAGCGCTAAGAATGAATACCTCTGAGCCTATGGTTGGGTGGAAAGGTGAACACCCACAATCAATTGGTCAGTGATCGACTGTAATAGATAAGTATTTCATATACCTTGTGTACTAGAATTGAAATGAGTGGTTGGATGTCTGTGTCTATGACTAAATTTTGCATTGCATGATTAATATTAGTAATGTTTATTGTTCTTCTGTGAACTCCTGCATTTGAATGGTTTATGTTTTCCTCTTTTTAGCAACAAGAAAACTATTAGACATGGATATTCAAATGAAATTAGGAATAAGATTATGGTTTTTGTGCAGGTTGGAAAATCCTTAAGGGAATTTTCCCAAGGATTGATTTTGAAATGTAAGAATCAGGGCAAACTTTGCTAGAATTCTTAAATCTCGTTGATCCCTCAAAAATACCTTCCCCTGTTTTAGAACTTAAGTTCTGTGAATGGAAGGCGATTCCTTCAAACCATTCAACTAAGATACCACGGGCTCATGCCCACTCCCTCAACCAAATCTTGGCTAAGAATTATGAGTGTAGCCTCTGGAGCTTGAAACAATTCCATAGGACCAGGTCCATGGAACCCTTCACTACACTAAAAAAGGAGCTAATTTATTCGGGACTCCGGGGTGAATGAACATTGCCACATCCAATTGCGTCGAAGGAGACCAGTTGGACTGGTAACTTGACGATTGACCGACAGTTGGCGGTCATTTACTCGTTATCGTGGGATTCATTCCCTTGTTAAATCTCGATCCACTTCTCGGTCGTGAAGTAACGTGAGTCGTAGATCTGAGGATATTTTGGATCTCCCCTGATCGTTGGATCTACATCGTTGTCAGTCCAGCGTTGACCACTCCAGGAGAAAAAGGGTGTTAAAAAGTTGGAATCCCCAAATTTCGAAGTCACGAAGCGACAAGGACTATCGATTCGAGGATAGTTCGGGACCTCTCTTTTGAACATTGGATTGAGACAACTTGACAGATATTTTCCCCTATAAACCCTTCTTCCATGGCCATGTCATTTCCAAAGGATGACGATCGGGGCCGCGACATCCATGTTGGATGGTACGAGGAAAGTGAATCCATGTGGCGAAGGGGGTGGCAATTGGCCAATGACACCCCGAAAACCTCATAATTCCTTAACTCTCGAACCAGAACTCAGTATTGGATGAGCTTCTAGTCGTTGAAAAGCTCTCAAAGACCAGAAGGAAATGGTACCTCTCTTCGAGGAACTCAGAGAAGCTATAGGAAAGAAAAAAAATTATATCTCATCCCTTAAAAGGGTACTTAAGGGGTTGGGTGTGTTACATCTTTGATTTTCTCTCAATAGTGATCAATGAAGATATAGCCTCGATATTTCATATTTTTATTGATTTCTCCTATTCCTCAAATCTCTCTAAGACGCAAATTCTCATTTTAGGAATCATCCTAAAATGAGGTTGAGGTCCAAAGTTTATTTCCAAAAATATGTGATCTAAGATAAGAATATATGTTTCTTACTATATTTTTCTGATTGATGAATTTATTTGGAGATCTCGTGTGCTCAAGAAACTTTTTTTGATCCTTCACTTCCAAATATTTTCTCTTGACAACAAATATTTCAGGTTTTTTAGGTACTACTAAAGATTTGAATATTTAGTTGTGAAATTGTCTTTGTGGTTGGCTCACCCAGTTGTCAACATGTTTAAGGAATTGGCTCATATTATTATTTAAATTCCAACATTCCAAATGAACCTTTAGTTATATTGTTCCTCAAAAATTCCTTCGAACTAGATATCAATCAACCAAACAAATGTTAGTGGTTGATAGATAGTATCAGGAAAAAGGCACAATAATAGCGAACCAAAGGCTTGATGCCTGGAGCACTAGTGTTATTTCCAAAAGAAGACAAATTTTAAGCATGATTGAAATATGGATCAAGGTGAATTTTTCCAAGCCAAATGTACCATTGCATGCAACTAAAGATAAAAAATAAAAAACCATTACTCGGAGTTAATAATTTTATAAGAAAACATAGTATGAATTTTACAATTTTCCAACTGAGTGACAATTGCCTTAAGGATTCTTTCAAACCCTTATTATTTTAGTATATTTAATCAATTAACTAATAATGCTTTACATTCTTAACTAGCTAAAAGAAAAAACCACTAGATGTAAAAGAGAATAGACTGCTAAATCATTATTTCTAAAAAGAGTAGTCTTGCATGATGCATTGACACTGTAGAAACATAATCTAACAAAACTATCTTAAGCTTTGTTGTCCTTTTCAAATCATCATATGATGTTATGTCCTTTTCAAATCATCATATGATGTTATGTCCTTTCCAAATTAGCTTGAATGCAACTTAGGAAACACAATGTGTCTATTATCTTTTCATTCTTATTGATTGATGCATAGATCATATTGAGCCACCATTGTGCTTGACTATTGGGTGTATTGACACATTTGTGCATCCAATCAAATATATCTATATTCTTGAATATTATCTTCATTATCTTTGGATAAGCTTTATCGGGTCAATAATATTTAAATTGTTATGACTATGAGACTTGGTTGCTACCACAAAAGAGTGATAGAGGCTCCATGGCTCTTGCTCAAAAAGCTGTGTAGAAAACATATACCCAAAAATTGTAATCCACCTTATATCCATACACACAAACCCTCAAAAATCCATTCAAAACAAGGAAAGAATGTATAGGTTCAAAATGTTTGCTTATGGTGTTTTGTTTGTAATAACTCATGGGGAAAACAAGTTTGGACAACCACATGATAAAATGATTCCTCAAAGATTAGGGTTTCATACAACCAATTAAAAAAGACAATAAGAATTGAGTAGGAATAAAGGTTTTCCATTTCTAGCTTCATCAATAGGCTACAAAGTGATTCCTAATAGGCTTTTCTCACATTGATCAAGTTGTGATGTAGCAAGCGTCTAATTGTGAAATATGCAACTTCGATATTTCTTGCTTGTAACACACTTTATCATAGAAAAATCCGTATGTCATGTCTAACTTTAGTTCTATGTTTATTGCAAAACGAAGCTACAATAGGCCTCCTAGAATGCCTTTAGTGAAAGTATACGATGTCAATGTAAGATAAATGGAAATAACAAAAATAGCAAGACAAAAAGCCATAAACAAAAAGTGAATTCCAACCACTAGATCTTGGACTACAATATCTCATTTGTAGGGATAATATTACATAATAAATACATTATTAGAATAAAAGTGAACTATAAGTGAATTCTAAGGGTATCTATTGTCGTTGATGCCTTGTAGTACCCTAGTTTTGATTCCCTAGATTAATAATGTATGTTTATATGTGATGAAAGGATGGAGAGCCTAGTAATGTAGTAGCATTGAATATTAATAATAAAAACACATCAGTAATTGCAGACGGATAAGGACAGAGTTATAGGGGGCTATGATTCCACAAGGGGGTTAAAGAGGCTAAGCCAAATTATAATATTTTATTAAACCCATCTTGGAATTATCTAGGAAAAGTGGTTATGTGAGATTCTTGGGAAAGCCACATGTGCATTATTGCATGCAATTACATAAACCATAGCTTTGGTTGTTGAGGGGTTCCTCATTCATTTCTCAATCATTCTTGTTCATTTTTGTTCTTGTTTTTGGAATGAGAATGCAATTCTAGATGTAGAGATCCATTGTTAGTTGGCTAGAGGCATCTACGAGTTATTCCAACAAGAAATTGAGGTATGTGTGCATGGGAATGGTGCTAGTTGAGAAAGAACTATCCAAAACTAAGAATACCTAGAGCTTCCAACATGGAGATTTCATGGCCAATAGCATTGGAGCCCTGGAAAGAAATGGAACAACTTGAGGGACTACATTAGTGAGAAGGGGGTTCCTTTCTTTTGGTTGTGCAAGCTGAGGAGGAAAGAGAGTTGGTAATTTGGGATTATTGTGTGATTGAGCATACTATAATAGCTTGATAATTGAATGGTGTATGTTTTAGAGTTTTATTAGGCACATCTCCTTATGGATTCATGGCCTCATCTAGAGGGTGGCATGTTGTAGAGAGTTAATATGAAATAGAGCCTAAGGTTGGGTGGAATGCCCGACTTCTACACCAGTCGGTGAATTGTTTCTTGAAGATAAGTGTTCTCTATATTTTATATTTTTGTTGTGTTTATGTTAGGTTATCTATATTTTTAATGTTGTGTATCTTAATGAGCCTTTGCAATTGCATATATTAGATTTTTTTGATAACTGCATGACATTTTTTTTGTCATGGATGCTTCTTGATTTATTAAAGAATGGTATCAGATGTTCAAAATCACCTCAAGAGCATGAATTCTTGAGGGTACCCAACATGGGGGTACGTTACAATTGGTATCAAAGTGTCAGGTTGTAGTGCTCGAGATGTATGGGACGATAGATAGGATAGAAGATTAATTCTTAGTAGAGGCAATGCTACAGGGTACCTTGGCAGTAGAAGACATTTTCCTTAAATTAGACATTTTTTGAATTTTGGAAAAAATGAGATTTTCATATTGGTGTAATCAGTGATGACATGGATGATGTCATCGGTGATCTGGTAATGGCATAGGCAGACCATGGTGGTAGGCTCAAGGGTCTATGGTGTAGTGATGATCAGGCATGTAGGAGACATCAACACCACATCCAATAAGTGGTTTATGGGATGTTGGTGGAGTAGTTTTCATATCGTCACTCAAAGTCCCGTAACGAATCGAATCGTAACACATGGATGGCAGGTGGTTTTTGGTTACGGAATGTTGGGGATGAATTAAATCTCGTGCTATTCAAACTCATGTAAAGAATGATATCCATTGATCTCTACTCATCCTCCATCATCCAATCAAGTTCACATTAAGTTTGTTTTGATTTTTTATTTAAATGTATTTTTAAATCAAGCGCATCTCGACAACCCATAAAGGATCCTAGCCATAGAAATGGATCGAAGATGGGGAAAGACATGCGCTAAGGAAAAGGTGAGGGATGGGACCCGCTCATAATGTGGGATAATGAATATATATATATATATAATGTTGAAGCATGGAGGTGAGGAAAAAAAAGGAAGAGGAGAGACCAAAGAGGTGATGGGGCAAGGATAGGGTGGATGGAGGGGGTGACATAGAATCTCCTTAGGGTTCCAGGTGGACCCAAGGTGCCACATCATCAACCACGTCAACAAGGTACCACATCAGTAGATGATATCTTGTGTTTAAAAAAAAATGTCAGGAGCCAAATTTTTATTTGGCCATAACAGGTGTAACATCCCTAGTTTTAATCCCCACAAATTATAATGTAATTATGATTAGGATGGTGAGCCATATTGAATTAATATGTCCAAGGGCCAAGCAATGTAATATGTAAAGCATAATGATAAATAAAATGTGATGTCAACTACAAAGGGGACATGGACAGAGATGGAGGCTGAGTAATCCACAAGAGAAGGGGGGTTTTACCCATGAGTTTAATTCCCAAATCCTTTTCTTGTTTTTAATGTGTTGAGTGAACCTTCTAATTTCCCTTGAGTGTGGAAGATCCCAATCATTGAATATCTGTAAGAGGGTGGGTGTAATTAGTCACATCTCATAGTTATTAAAGATTTGAACTGAAGTAGAATCATCTTGGGGATGAGTGGAAGTCAAGAAAATAGGAAAAAGGAGGAAAATTCATAGGGGCAAGGAAAACAGTTTTAGAGAGTCAAGTTTTTTCATGAGGAAGGGGAAGAGAAAAAAAGGAGAGGAGCGTTGGAGCTGGAGCAACAATGGAGGGTGAATTCTTGAGCATTTTTGGAGCTAAAGATTGAAAAACCAAGTTGTTGGGCCTGAAGAGTGAACTCTTGTGTGAGTTTTACTACAGTAGCAAGTTGTTACTATTTATTTTCCTTGGTCGATTCCTAGCAGCGAGTTCCCTTGATATCCTAGTAGTGAGATTCTCGATCACCTGTGCCAGAGACCCTATTAAAAATGATGCATCTCAATGGATTGAGAGCAGTGAAGGGGGCACATTAGGAATGGTACAACCTGATTGACTGAGAATGGTGAAGGGATACATTCCTTGGATTGGGAAGGTGTGTGGAAGAGAGTTGGTGGGAATTGGGATAACTGTAGGAAAAACTAGTGGGTTGTCAGATTTTATTGAGTTGTGAGTGAATAACCACTTGTGTGGACTCCCAGCCCCTCCTCGGAGGTGACTTGTTGTTGACATTTGGAACAACAAGTCTATGGTTGGGTGGAACGTCTTTCCAAAGTAGTTGGTTGCACAAATGATTTTTAAAATATAAGTGTTTTTAGTTGTTTTTTATGTTATACTTCTTAGTTTAATTATTGTTCTTTTACTCTGTGTATGAGAATGATTTATATGTTGATGTTATGAGTTATTAGTTGCATTCATGTTAGTTTTAGCATGTTGTATCTGCATATAATTATCGATAGTAGAGATGGTTAAGTCTGTGTATAATTTAGTACATGGTAAGCTACAGGTCGTTAGTAGACTTTTGAAAACATTTAAGTGTATTCCTCTAGTAACGTTCATCAGTTAAGTTGGAGGACGTTACAGCATGAGCATGTCAAATCAAAATGAGATGAATATTTATGGGTATATTTGAAGTGAGGAGAGATACATAAGTGTCAGTGATGGACATTGGCCAATTCATCCCCAATTTTCTAGAAATGGAAACTTGGAGTTTTTTGAAGAATAAGGGGACCTTTGATATAGGCCCTGATATTGATGAAGTTTTTACAACACATCCAGGAAGTAGACAAGAAAATTCCTAGTGGATATTTTGACTATATTCCAAGGGGTTTGGAATGGGGACGCATAAACAAGCCAAAATCCACTATTTCAAGCCACTTTTAGGGGATTTTTAGGATTTTCAGAGGAAAAGGGACCCCACAAATCTAGAAAAAAATATTTACTCAACATTTTACCTGCTCATCAAGACAAACAACTTTTCCTTAGTAAATATTTTCCAATTTTGTTCATTTTGAGAGAGAACCAATTTGGCTAAAAATTCCAAGTCGAGAAGAATGTAAAAAGAGCAAAGTTGACTTTTCTAGATTGTTGTAGATTTTGATTGGAGCATCAGATTTACAATCAATGTGTTGATCTGTACTCACTATCAATAATGTTATCAGTGATCGATACAAAAATTTATTGGTTCCTAATATATTTTATTCTGCAGGTAGTAGAAGTTGGCCTTCAAGTTAATTTGCACTAGTGGGAAAAGTGCACAATTTGAGTGAAAATGGATTTCTTCCAAAAGCCATAACTTTCAGCTTAGAGATTGGAATAAGGCATGAATATAGTAATTGGAAATCTGGCTCAAAGGAGAACAAGCTTAAATGATTAGCATATGGAGAACTATTAAATGATCCTTCATAATTGAAGAGAAAAATGAACTATATCTTTAATTAACAACATTTTATAGTATGCATAATTTTTTAATAACAATGGTTGCTTGGACATTTTTGCTAAATTAAGGGTATAAACATATCAAGTCAATCTCAAGATTGTAGATCAGAGACATAGAGGATGCACAAAGAGCCTATATTCATGAGAGGGAAGCTAGAGGCCCAAACATCAATTTGGATAATGACGAGACATAATCTAACAGACATAGAAATAGGGTGAAACTAGTGGAGCTGGTAGAAACTATGAGGAGTCTAAGGATGGAAGTGTAGATATATAGAGCAGATAATAAGAGCTTAGGAGGAGAAAAATAAAATAAATATTCAACTATTACAGAGTCTAAATCAGCTACAAAGACAAATGAAGAATGAATCGGGTTCAAGACATGAGGAAGAAGACATACCTAATGCAAGGAGGGATAAATACAAAGAATCTAGGAACTCAAGAAGTACTAGTAGAGCTCAAAGACAACACTACTCACCTACTCATTCAACCAAGAAGGGTTATGTATCTAAAGATTCAAGGAGCAACCTAGAAGTGTCCCCTATTAGGCATCAAAGAAGAGGATATGGATTGGACAACTTGCAAGGAGAGTTTAGGAATCTTAAGTCACCAACCTTTGATGGTGAAAACAAAAGGGGATATGATGTTGAAACTTGGTTACTTGGAATCAAAAAATATTTATGGTTGCATAGTTACTCATATAACCTAGAAGCCAAGATTTCCATATACCATTTACATGGAAGAGCTTCTATGTGGTGGAACCAGTTGAAGCAAGTCAAACATGTTGATGAGAAAGGGATTCCTTGGAATCAATTCAAGATATATTTCTAGTAGCAATACCTTTCAGAGAACTACTATGATAAGAAGATGCAATATTTCTTTGAACTCAAGTTGGGGAACATGACCATGGAGGAATATGAAAAGAGGTTCCTGGAACTACTGAAGTATGTGGTCTTTATCAAGGAGGAGAAGGTGAAAATTTAGAGGTTCTTAAGTGGACTTCCATCTTTTTATAAATACCAATTTGATGAACCTAAGACTCAGACAAAGACCATTAGAAATGACAAGTACTTATATGAGAAAGGCAAAGGTAGAGAAACTTTATAGAAATATTGGAAGGATAAGAAGAAGGAGAAATCATATAAGAGAATGAAGGGATTCAAACCTCCTTTCAAGAGAAATAGTCCTAAAAGAAACCAACAAAATAAACCAACTAAGGATGAATCCAAATTGGCAAAATCCTTGAGAAAAAGGAGAAGGCTACCAATCAATGTTGGGGATGTAAAGAAGATCACATGTACAAATATTTCCCTCACGGAGAAGACAAAATGAGGAGATTTCTCAACATTCAAGAGGCTACTATAGTGGAATACATGGGAAGAAATATTCCAAGGATATATGGATCTCTGGAAGATTGACGGGTAGAACATAAATCCCATATGATTGAGGTGGAAGGTAAGGTTACAAATTAGCTTGTTACTATTTTAGTTAATTTAAGGGCAATCCATAGTTACATTGATCCTAAATCAATGGACAAATTTCATTCAAAGAAAATTAAGCTTGAAAGGTCATGGTTGGTTTAGCTAGCCACTGGGACCAAAAGAAGGATCAATGAGATTGTAAGAGGTTGTCCA
>JZKD02S1193540.1:879664-892005 GCA_000966675.3 Picea glauca | reverse complement strand
GCTGTGACTTGCCTGTAAGAGCCACTCGCCGGCTCTCCTCCGTTGGGTGGCGGAAGCCCCATTGGGGCCCTTGCTAGAGCCCGGCACCACGAAAAATCTGCAGTAACCCTAGTTCATCACAGTTCTGCAGAACCCTTACTTTTTCTTCTTTTGATCCAACTACAATTTATAGGTAGAAATGAGTTCTTATTCCTCTCTATGGATAAACAATAAAAAACATTTAAAAACATACCTATCTATCCATAAGTAATATCAAAACATTTAAAAACCAAGTGATTAAATTTATTTAATATATAATTTATAAAAAACAAACATCAAATTTAATTTTAAACTTCTTTATACACAAATGATTATATTTCTTTGATATATAATTTGTAAAAAAACAATTAAAATTAATTTATAAAATCAAATTCTAAACTTCTTTATACATAAGTGATTATATTTTTTTTATATATAATTTGTAAAAATTCAATTAAAATAAATTTATATTGATTTAAAAATTGATCATAAATTTTGAAAAGAATTTCCTTCTCTATTTAGATATAGGCCACTTTAAATATTACTATGGCTCTCAAAACTATACATTTTGCATTTACTTAAAAAAAAAATCAAATCTATGCATACAATACATTAAAATTAGATTTAATCATCAAAATAGAAGACATTAAATTTAGACCTAATACCACTATGTACATGATCAATTTAATCTATGTTGACAAGTAAATAAAAATGTTGATTATTCTTGAGAAAAATGTTATGCATACAAAACTTTACTTAATGTATACCCAATTAATTTTGTATTTTTTTTTTTGTGAGATACGGGAAAAAATATGTTCCTTGTGTCATGGAACCGATCACAGAGGATGCAATATAAATAAATACAACAAGTTACAAAAAAAAAATAGCTTTAAAAAAATAACAAAAACCAAAACTATAAAAAAATAATACACGTCGATTTTACGTGGTAGAAACTCTGACAAAAGGTCAAGGAAACATCCAACAGACAATGACAATGACTTCTTGAGTTTGCAAAAAATCCTTCTCTTGCGATCCTTAACAAATCTTTCTCGTTCTTCCATATATATTTTTTCATCCAAATATTCATGTAAATATGTCGTTTTAACATCTTGTTACTCTAACTCAAGATCAAGTAAAGAAACTAGTGCTAACACAACATGAATTGAAACAAGATTAACAACTGGTGAAAAATTTTAATGGAAATCAATATATTCCTTTCGAGAATACCCCTTTTCCACGAATCTTTCTTTAGAACTTTTAACTTTATCATCAAAACACTTTTTTAGTTTGTAGACCCACTTGAAACCAACAACCTTCCCTCCCTTCAGGAGTTCTACTAGGTACCATGTTTTATTCCTCGCCAAGGCATCCATTTCTTCATTCATGGATATTTTCCACTTGGAACTTTCAGTTCCATCCATTGATTCCTCATAACAACTAGGTTAACCATCATTAGAAATCAAATCCATAGATGGAACATAATCGTCATACCCTATAGGAGGATTCCTGACCTATGTAGATCTCCTTAGAGATGGTTTTGGCATCTTCAAATT
Organism: Picea glauca; assembly: GCA_000966675.3. Classification (NCBI taxonomy): domain Eukaryota; kingdom Viridiplantae; phylum Streptophyta; class Pinopsida; order Pinales; family Pinaceae; genus Picea; species Picea glauca. Next base: position 890,434 of record JZKD02S1193540.1, on the reverse strand, counting down.
TTCCTGGAAATGTTTTGCATCCTTATATTTTTCCTTTGAAACTTATTCATGCTCCTCCTTTCTTGTAGATGATTGAGTCTCCAAGTGAATCTGTTGAATTTGTGGTACTTGTTCTTGTCTCATTTCAACTCCTACCATGTTTGATTTTATGAGAGAGGTTTAATCAAATACTATGTTTTTTTTTTATGATGCGCTTATGGGAAGTAGGATCCCACAATCGGTATCCCTTAACTCCATCGCCACAATCAACAAAGATATACTGCTTTGAGCAAGGGTCTAACTTAGAACATTGATCGTTAAAAATAAGAGCATAAGCATCACAACAAAAAATTTCATAATTGAATAATCACACCTATCACACACCTCTAACTCCATTATATATATATATATATATATATATATATATATAATAATAAATTCTTGTCATCATAATTATCGCATACATATCTAATAAATTATTTTATTTCTACTCTTATGTTATTCTTCTTTTCATTTGACATACATCAAATTGTTTTACAATAATCTCATTACTCTTTCATCGTTTTACTATGAACGAGAAACTATAAAGTCTAAATATTATAAAGATTGTTACTTCCAACTTCTTATAACTTATTTGTAGTAAATTATGCCATAAGATCATTGAAATAAAGACTTAACACTTAATGATTTGATCCTACACTATACATAGCATTTATAAAGGTTAACTTAAGTCTCATTCTACAAAGACTATTTACTATATGTATTTGATAAACATATATATAAATTATTTTAGTAGCAATGACTATGTTTCTTAATCTAATCGTATTTATAAAGTATTTACTATTTTGAACATGATAAAATATCATGTATAAGGGGTTGCATCAAGGATTTTTTAATAGTTATAAGTAACGTCCCCAATTTTAGTGCCAAAGAACAATGATGTACAAAAGTGCGCACCATAAAGTTTTTTTTTTAATAAGGAATATGAATATTTATCAATCCTTTATGCTAATTATAAACTCCTAAACTTAGTAAAGAATAAAGAATTAAGTAATTAATGAAAACAAAACCCTTATGATATTACTAAAGGTTGAAATATATATAGTATTATATATTAATGTGAGAAGACCCTTAAGATATTACTAAAAGTTGAAATATAAAGTAGTATATATTATTGTTGTCCATAAATTGGGATGATGTTGTCTAGCATATAACGCGTTGTTAATAGACTCTGATCCTCCCAACCATATACTAGAGTCTCTGTCAACCTCTCTCACCCCAAATATGAGTTTAAAATCTAAGGGGATGCCTACGTGGCTTCTTGCAAAAGTTTGAGTTCCATCTTGTTGTGTGTAATAATATAATTTCTCCGTGTCAAGCTAAAAATCAGTGTGTATCCTTTCAGATTTATCAGTTGGCATCATAGAATGGCATCCCATTCCATTTTGATGACTTCTTTTTGTTTTTCCTAGGACTTGTGACACTTGGCTTGAGCCTCCTTCTCACTGACCACCTGTTAGATTCAATTTTACACATGTTCACAGATTCTCCTATAAATTTGGAATGTGTCTTTTTGTAGTTGAGTTAAATCTACAACTTGTCTCAGTCTGTTGCCACTTGGCCAACCCTTTTGGATTCCTAACTCCCTCTTTAACAATTGCTTCAATGTGTGCCCATTTTTCCACCTGTTCTTTATTTTCATAAAATAATAAATTTTCACATTTTAGATTTGGCCAATCGTCCAAAGTTTCTTTTGGAAAAATAAAAAAAAATCTAAAAATATAAATAATAATAATTGTCAAAGTTTCAAGTCGTGGGGTATCACAATACCTCTTATGGAATCTTACATCTTATTGTAGTTGGTGGTGACCAATTTACCAGATAGAACATTGTATATATTACTTCTATCCACAACTCTTGTTGCAACTTAGAATTATAGAGCATTCTCCTCACTCTCTCTCAAAGAGTCATATTCATATGTTCAACAACACCTTTTTTCTGAGAAGTATAAATAGTGGCTTTATGCCTTTCAATCCTCGCTTCCTTGAAATAATTTTAAATTTCCAAGGATATGAACTCATCTCCATTATCTATTCTCAAACGCTTGTTTGAACTTCAAGTGTTATTTTCAACCAAAAATCTAAACTAATTAAATGCATGAAACACACCAACTTTTCTTTTTAGTAAATGGACCCACACCTTTATAGAATAATCATCTATAAATGTCACAAAATATGATGATCCTCCAAAATAAATTGTAGGGGATGTCCCCCAAACATATAAATGAATATACTCAATGATACCTTTACTTGTATGACTACTTGTTTTAAAATTTTGTCTACAATTCTTCCCAAAAAGACAATTCTTACACAACTTCAAATTCAAATATTTTAAACTTGGAAATAACACATGGTTTATCAGTTTCTTGAGCCCTTTCTCACTCATATGGCCTAATCTCCAATGTCATAAATGAATATTTTTATCTTCTTCCTTAGATCCCAGTGTTTCTTCATTTATCTTAGTACCTTCTAGCTGATAAAGGTTCACAATATTTGTAGCCTTCATTAACACCAAAATTCCCTTAGACACCTTTAGGACTCCACCTTGACATGTACATTTATAGCCTCCAAAATAAAAAAATATCAAGGAAATTAAATTCTTTTTAAGTTTAGGTACATGTATAAACTTCATTAATGTCCTTAGAATACCATCAAACATTTTAATCCTAATGCTCCCAATCCCAACAGTTTTATAGGAAACATCATTTCCCATGAAAACAACATTTCCATCAATGTATTGGTAAGAAGAAAACCAACTTCTATGTGAACACATGTGATGATAGGAACTAATATCTAATAACTATTATTGATCATATTGTGAGAAATTACAAACAACTAATACTTCATCGACCATACCTAAACTTGTCTCAATTGAATTTGATTCCTTTGTGGAGTTTTCCTTGGATTCTTACCTCTTCCAACAATCTTTCTTGAAATGATCTGATTTATTACAGTACCAAAATTTGTTCTTACCCTTATTTCCTTTTGACTTATATCTCAATGTACCTCTCGAGTTCTCCCCTCTTTATTTAGATCCACGGCTAGCCACCATTTCTTATGGTGTTGAGGTTTATAAAATATATTTTCTTCGCACCTCATCAGACAACAGATCTCCCACAATAGTATCATATTCAATGATGTCTATTGTGCTAAACTACATAGATATGACTAAGTGATCCCAAGGAACCGAACATAATATCATGACTACCTTGTATTCATCATGATATCTTACATCCATACTACTTAATTACCAAATTCGAGTATTGAAAACATTTAAATGATCAAAACATTTTGTACCTTCTTTCATTCGTAAAATTTATAATTGTCTCTTCAATTAGATTTGGTTTGTCAAGCATTTTTTCATGTAAATGCTCTGTAATATTCTCCATAAGCCTATTGGTTTCTCCTCTCCAACAATATTAAATAGAACGTCATGTGCCAAACACAATTGAATGGTGCTGAGAGCTTTTGTATCCATATCTTCCTAGTCCTTGTATTCCATATCCACGGGTTTCTTTGAATTTCCAACCAAATCCTTGTGCACACCTTCTTGCACCAACACATCACATGTCTTTAGTTTCCATACTTCAATTTTTTTTTCGTATTGAATTTCTCCACCTCAAACATAGCACTATGTACCTTTTCCATTTAAGAAAATGACAAACTTTAACTTAGTTGCATTGAAACCAATTCATTCTTCACAACCTTTTATCTAATAAAAATCTTTTAATAAAAATTTCAAAACTTCATACTATGTTAAAAAAAAGACCTTATACGTGTACCAAAAAATACATTAATTATAAAACAAGTATAAAATAATGCCACTCCTTTAAGAAAAAAGGAAATATTTTTCTTAAATATAAACAAAGCACTTTTTGTTAGCACAGCGACTTCTCCTGCATGATTTGACAACAACATACCAGCCAGGTTCAAACCAATTTCCAAAGTGATACCTTCAATGATACCTTCACGAGAGCACTCTTTTACCACACATGAAACCTTTCCAAAGATAATCCTCATTCTCTGAAATTGATGGACAAAAAATGTCGTCTTCCATGACTATAAAATCTCCCGGATATTATTCTCAGCGGATAGGGTTTCCAACAATATCTCTTCTTAGCATCTCTACTATGACACCATTTGTTGTAGAACCGATCATAGAGAATGCAACATCAATAAATACAACAAGTTACAAATAACAATATATTAACAACAATAAAAAAAACTATCTAACTATAATCGTAGAATAAAAAATGATTTTACATGGTAAACAAATTGACAAAAGGTCCAGCAAACATTCACGAGACAATGGAAATAGGTAATTTTATTGTTCAAATAGGACGATTGCAGATGCTCAGGAGAGGTATTACAATCCATTCAAGAACAACCTCTATGGGATGCACATTTATAATCACAAATTCTACAGATTGAAATTAATTCTCTAACCGTTGGATCCAATCATTTTTGTGAATTAGTTATGATCTGATTGAAATATTGCTCAACTCATCAATCTGTCAGATCTGTTGTCACATGTTCAACACATTGCAGGATTAACCCAAGATTTTAAAATTACATTGTTATACAAAATTTTGTTACTTATAACGTTAACGTTAAAATATAGACCCGTTAAATTAATATTTATTCAATCATTTTCATTCTGAGTCTCATCCATTTTTACATAAATGGAAGTATTTAAGAATGTAAAAGATTTAATAACTAACATATATGTGATTTACTTGTATTGTATGTATAATTATGATTTTTACATAGATGGTATGATCCATATTTTATGAGAAGAACGAAATGAATATATATTATTATCAAAACATGCTTAACAAAGAATAACATATATACAGTAAAATTGGTTTCTATTCAATAAGGAAATAAGCTGAAACTACAAAATGCAGCAGAAAACAAGCTCGCTAGAATGGTGGCGGCTTATCTCTGAGAAACGATGTGATGATTGTTCTCATTCGTAAGAAGATGATTACAATGAGGCTCTGAAGTCAATTTTACCATAAAAAGGAATGTCAAAAACCCTAGAAATCCAAAAACCTAACATAGGAGATGAAGCGCCAAAAGTCATGTGGGCCCTATTTGGGTAAGTTAGTACATCAACTTCTCGGGGTCGTAACTTTTGCATACGATATCTGTTTTAGGTGAATGATATCTCGTTGGAAATTTATATCCAAGGAATACACATGTTACAATTATATTTTGATTCCATATACATTTTGACTAGGGCGAGCCCTAGAAACACTATTTAAGGCCTCAAAACATCCCTGGAAGTAAGGGACCCGAAAACTAGGAAAAAATGTCAAACTGGAAAATTGCCAAAATGAGCTAGTTGTAATAGGTGGGAGGCCACTGACATCAATTTGGATCAATAATAACCACTTAGTAATAAATGGTATCCATTGCTTTGAGTGTCCCCATCAAATGAGGAAATTTTGGCTGAATTTTTCCCCAAGTGAGCCACTTGCCTTGGTGCAAGAGATGCCCTAGTTTGACAACCCGATAAAGAAGGATCCTTTGCTGGCAAGTGCCCTTGACCTGTTTGTCCACAATATGATCACTATATTCCTGTTGTATGCAGTCAAGTTTGAGCTATGGTGTTAGTTTTTGTGCTATCTATGAGGTGTCCGACAATGGTGGGAAATAAGGTCGAAGGAGATCCACGTTGAACACTGGGTGAAGGCTAATGAAAGGAGGAATATTGAGCTCAAAAGAATTATCACCCACAACCTTGGTGATGGTGTACAACCCATAACGAAGTGTGAGAAGCTTCCGATGGCGCCTTGTAAGGAGTTCTTTCTGCAAGTGCAACCAAACTTTGTCACCCACATGAAACTTATGTGGCACCCTATGTTCATCATGGTGTTGCTTGTACTTGTCATTACACTTCTGTAGGATATCCTAAACCTGTTGGTGGATGTGATGGATCTGATCAATGAACTGGGTGTCTTTTTCAGATTCAGTTGGAGTAGGAGATGAGTCGACCGAGGTGACTGCAAGGGGTAGTGCAACATCTATGGGACACAATGGTTGGAATCCCAACCCCACCTAAAAGGGGTTGTGGTCAGTTGAACTATGAAGGGCTCGGTTGTAGCTATGATGGACATACAAAATACTCTCACCCCATGTGCGAGGGTGCTTGGAATTATACATGTGCAGGATATGCACGATCATTCAATTTATGACCTTAGTTTTTCCATCTGTTTGGGGGTGGAAGGTCATGGAATTGGTGAGCTTCGTGTCCAGCAGTAACCAGAGGCTCAACCAAAATGTGTTAGAAATCGACTGTCCCAATATAAGATAATGGTTTGTGGGATTCCAAAATGTACTCAGAATCGTTCAAAGAAAAGCTTGGCAGTGGCCTATGTTATTATGCTCTTCTTGCAGGTGACCATAATCACCATCTTATAAAAGTGATCAATAACCACAAAAACATAGTCATTTCCTTGCTTTGTAAATGGGAGGCCCAAAATGTAGTCCATTGATATGGATTCCCATGGCCTATCAGGAGTAGGTAGAGGGGTGTAGAGGGCCTTTTTCTTGGTGGTCTGTTTGGAAATAACGCAGGATGTGTAGGACCTGATATACTTGCTAACCTCCTCTCAAATTTTTGGCTAGTAGAAATGTTTATGCATCATTTCCACTGTCTTTTCGACGTCGAAGTTTCCTTCCAACCGATTGTAGTGGGATTCCTAGATCATTTTCGCTCACTTGATGGAACGCAGATATGGCCCAGGTGGCACAACAACCCATCCCAAAGATGGAAATTAGTGACAACTATAGTTGCACCCAACATTTGGTAAGTGGTGGCAAAGTTTGGGTCTGTCTCATAGATTTTGGGCCATCCATAGGCCTCATGACCGAAAGAGTCTAGCATCGTGGTGAGTGCCACGAATGGTGGTCTGCTAAGGAAATCATCGACGCATTTGGTTCTTCCTATTTATACTTGATGTTGAGGTAAAATTGTTGTAAGTATGTGGACCACTTCTGATAACGGTCATTCTGTAATTTTCCTTCTTTCTACATGAACTATAGTGGCTTATAATCAGTGTGGATGATTGTCTCCTTCCCAAGAATGTAATGTTTCCACTGGTGGTGGGATTTCACAATGGAGTAAATTTTATTGTCGTAAGTAGGGTACTTATGGACATCATCTAATAGTGTATCACTATGATAGGCCATGGGGTGGTCGTGCTGAGTGAGAACGATGGCCATAACATAGTCTAAAGCATCTGTCACAATATCAAAGGGATGTTGTAGGTTTGGTAGTGAAAGTAATGGCGTTGAGCATAAGCATTGCTTCAAATCATCGAACGCTTGTTGTTGGGAATGGCCCCACACAAATGTTTCCTTACCACCACCCCTGGATACTTGGTTGAGGGCCCATGAAATATGGGAGAATCTCAACATGAACCTATGGTATAAATTGGAAAGGCCCAAGAAGCTCCAAAGCTCAGTCAGTGTGGTTGGGGATGGCCAGTAACAAATGACTTGGATATTGGTTGGATCCACATGTATTCCATGTTGATCAATGATGTATCCTAGGTAATTGACCTTGTCCATGTTTAAGGAGCATTTTTCCAAGTTGGCATATAACATGTGCTACCGCAGGGTGTGAAGAACCTGTTAAATATGCTACAAGTGTTCTACCCAAGTCTTGTTGTAAATGAGAATGTCATCCTGATACACCACTAGAAAATTATTGGTGAATGGTCGGACAATATTTTCCATTATCCTTAAGAAAATGGATGGAGCATTTTTCAAACCAAATGGCATGAACAACCATTCAAAAAGACCTTCCTTTGACTTGAAGGAGGTCTTCCATTCATATTTATATTCTATTAGGACCTGGTGATATCCAGACTTCGGATCAATCTTACTAAAGTATTTGGCCCCCATGAGATGATCAAGGAGGTCGTTGATTCGGGGAACCGGGTACCAGTTTCTAACTGTGATTTTATTTAGGGCCCGATAATCAATACAGAGTCTCCAGGTTCCATATTTCTTCTGTACTAGCACGATTGGGATCCCGCAAGGTGATGATATGGGAGAGATGTGCCCATTGTGGAGAAGTTATTGGATCTTCTTCTTGATCTCCTCATTCTCTAATAGAGAGCAGTGATAGGCTGGCCCATTGGGAAACGATGCGTCGAGGGTCAGATTGATGGGGTGCTTGACCTGGCAGTGCAGACGTACCCCAGTAGGTGACGAGAAGATATCTGAGTATTCTTCCATGACCTTATCCACTTGATTCTGATGTGTGGAGAGGTAGGCCGCATAGACCCTGGATGTAGCTGCAATATTTTTCTCATTCTAAGAGAGAATCACAAATAAGAAAAGCTTCCTCATATGAGAGATGACCTTCCTACATTGCTTGGCATAGATCAAGGAAATATCACTAGGTGGGACTACCTTGAGTATCCTGTACAATTGCTTGTTCAAAGTAATAATAAAACTACGAGGCCTAGACTCATATACAACATGGTGTTTCCATAAATATGGTTGGCCCAAAAGAACATTAAAAACTTTGAGAGGGGAAACATCACATAATACCTCATCTTTGAAGGTACTTGTGTTGTATGATAGGCAACATTTTTGGCTGACGTGGATGTCGCTTCCTTAGCAGAACCATCCGATGGTGTAGAGTTGCGGGTGCGACATTGTTGGCAGGGAGAGTCGCTTGCCAACCTCTACTCAGATGAGGTTCTTCTGGATACCACTATCAACGATGAAGTGCAGTGGGGTACCCTTCACCCACATCTGTGAATGAAAAAGGTTTTCACCTTCCTAGGGCTCATCTATTTCATGGGGCTGGAGCTTGGTGGTAGATATGATAGCACTGTGTTCTACATCAATGGCACATCTCCCTCTTTTTGGTTCTGAATCAGAGTCAGAACCTGGATCTGATTTAGAGGCTTTCACCTCAACCACCAATGACTTCTTTGAGATAAAATCAATAGTGTTATGCCAGGGGCTCTTATGGAAGTCACACCAGGTATCTTTCTTTGTCTTTCCAGTGTCCTTCTTTTCTTGCGGCCTGGAATGGTTGTCATGAGGTGGTCCATATTTTCTTTGTCCTTTGTTCTATGGGTTGTGGCTGCCCTTTCTTGGATTTTGCTATGAGGGGTTCTTAGGCCCAAATTTTTGTGTCTTTTGTTTGAAATTCTTCTCGATTTTGAAAACATATCATTAGGTCACGACCAAGGATGAGATTTCCATAAACTCCATTTCGGCTTGGATGTATGTATGTAGACCACCGCAACACTTGAGCACCAGATAACACTCAAAATATTTGATACCCAACTTTTTGCGCAAGGTATGGAATATATTTTTGAACTCAGGCACTGCTTGGTCTCTTTCCTGCTGCTGTGTGGTCCATTTTGTGTATAGGTAATCATAAGTTCCAACAAGGTAGTATTGTTCCATAATATAATCTCTAAAGGACTCCCTGGTGACCATCGAGTTCCTCTATTTCCTTTTTCTCACATAAATTTTCCCACCAATCTTTGACATGGGGAACAAATTTGAGGAGTGCAAAAGTAATATTTTCTCGATTCGAGAAGTTATGGACAAATAAATACCCTTCTAGCAGATTCAACCATTTGTATACAACATTGATGTCTATCTGACCTTCAAATATAGTAATATCGAAGTTTATTTGTACCTTGAATGGGGTTGTGCCTCCGTTCGAGGAAGATGCATCGCCTGGTGGTAGTCGTCGAAGGATTTGCACAAAACTATCCATCATATCATTCCTTTGTTGCATGAGGGTTTCCTAGAGCAACATTTTGAAGGGATCTCCTATAACATCTTATTTATTTTATCCTTCCATGAGAGGTCTCTTGGGAATGCGATAGATTTTGTCCTCAATATAAACAAGCTCGAGATCTAATTCTTTGTACCCTGACCTCGTTGGAGACATGCATTAAGAATGAGAAGGAGTTGACCTCTTTGATACCACTAATCCATATTTTATGAGCAGAACGAAATGAATATAGATTATTATCAAAATATGCTTAAAAAAGAATAATAGATATACAGTAAAATTGGTTTCTATTCAATAAGGAAATAAGATGAAACTGTAAAATGCAGCGGATTACAGATGATTACAATGAGGCTTTAAAGGAATTTTTACAATAAACAGGAATGCAAAAAAACCTAGACATACAAAAACCTAACCCTAGGAGATGAAGCGCCAAAAATCATGTGGGCCCAGTTTGGGTAAGTTAGTACATCAACATCTTGGGGTCGTAACTTTTGCATACAATATTTGTTTTAGGTGCACGGAAGCCTGTTGGAAAGGTCTATCCAAGGACTACACATTTTTCCCTAATAATCAGTCTCTGTCTATAGTTTGACTTTGGCGAGCCCTATAAACATTGTTTAGGGCCTCAAAATGGCCCTGGAAGTTAGGGACCCAAAAACTAGGAAAAAACTACCAAACTGGAAAACTGCCAAAATGAGCCAGTTGGAATAGGTGGAAGGTCATCGAAATCCATCTACATAATTGTAGGTAGGTTTTAATAATTTCAAATATTTAAGAACTAACATACATTTGATTTAATGAAGGCGTTGAAAGTTTTTGTTAGACAAAGATCACATGTTGAGGATTCTATGGTTGAGGGCTATATAATATATCTATACTTAGTGTATATAAAGTAACAATAAATGTCAATGTGGATGACATTGGGGATGTCAATTTTATAAACAAATATGA
>JZKD02S1193540.1:843009-876619 GCA_000966675.3 Picea glauca | reverse complement strand
AAAAAAAAAAATAAATAAATAAATAAAGGGGGGGGGGACTTAAAAGAAATATGATTTAGGGTTTGTGATTAAAAACTTAAAACAAATGTGATTTAGGTAAAAAAAGACGATAAAAGAAAGGGGATGTGGGGAAAGAAGGGGATCTGGCTATGAGGTATTGTTATGCTTCCAAAATTGCAAACTGGACGGATTGCTTGTGAGGAGTTGGGGATTTCCTCAGCTGTATTAGAGTGGTAGCTCAGCCTTGGAGGTGAGGTGGGGGAAGCTAGGTTACTATCTGGACTGTGTGTGGCCCCTTTGCGGCTCGGGGGGCTGCGGGGGAAGGAGGGTGCCCCTAGTATTTGGCTGGGTGGTACCAGTGTGGTGTCGACGGTCGGCTAGCGGGAGCGGCACAGAGCAGGAGAAACGCGGAGCACACGGACGTCATCAAGTGGGATATAAGGCAAGGTATGCTCCTCTATTTTTTAGGGAATAATGGTTATTGTATAAACTTGTAGTTGCCTGGTTATTATCATTTACTCTGAAATCCTTCTCCGTCTGTGGTTTATATTGGCGTTAACTGTTTTAAAAAGAAATTAGAAAAATAAGTAAGGAAATGCGTTGGGGTTTAGCTCAGCGCTGAGGGTCAAAATTCTCTGGTTCTTGTGGTTTAAACTCTGCGTGTTTACAGTGGAATATCTCTGAGATTTGGTGTTAAATACCTGCGTTTATTTTTACAATGATCTTTCTCTGCGTTGGGTTCAATTCTGATCGTTTTTGTTGCCACGGGCTATAAATATTTCTGTGGGCGTTCTGTTTTAAGGTGGGCTTTTAACTATGGTTTGGGGCATTCATAACTGACTGGGGTCATTTTAATAGGGTTATGATTGTACAATATTTTCATTTTTTTTAAATCATCTTTTTTTGGGGAAGTCAAGTCTGAATACACATTCCCGACAATCCTGGAGCGATCTCCTTTCCTGGTGATTTAATCGTCGAGATGAAGAGTTAAATGTGTGAATCGTTGGGCTAACTGCCCCTGTCTGCTTAAAATTTCTCGACAGTTAGTTATTCATGTGTGCGTTTCCATCAACCTTAAATTATCAATTTCTAGGCAATGCCTTATTACATACTGCGTTTTCCATCAATTTCGGGGCAGTAAGTATTGCAAGTCCGCGTTTTTAATTTGGTGTGCATTTTTATTTGATTACACACTACGTTTCATCAATGTCGGGGTAATGGTATTGCATGTCTGTGTTTTTTTTATTTGGTGGGAATTTATATTTGATTAGGGAAGAGGATTCAGTCTTTTCCCTTCTTCCGTTGGTTTCTCCGTCTCGGACGGGCTCCTTAGTTAGCACACTGCCTTAGAGACCACCTGGTATGACCTTCACTGCTCTGCCAGAGTAGCGTGTTGGACTGCGATGCCCTTCGCCAGTTGTCAGATGCCTGGACCGTGCCTTTGTATGGTTGGGTATTGTGGAGCATCCTTACCAGGTTATCGCGAATACCACTGCTATCATTTCCCTTGACACGTATCTGGGACTGACAACACGTTATTGGTTCTGGTTTCCACGCATTGGTTGCCTACTTCCAGTTATTTGTGCCCTCGACAACTGCGCACAGAGTCATTGTGTGTGTATTCTTCTCGGTTCTGCGTTTTAATTATTTCCCTCCAAAAAAATTACCCTAATACCATTTGGAATTTTGCCATGAAAACCAACAAATATAACACTCTTACCCAATGACTTCTTATGAAAAAGAATTGAAATTTTGACGAGAAAAAAATTTCAAATATAATTCTTATGAAAATTATTGTTTCTCTAAATTGTTAATATGTATCTCATTTTTTTTTATATCTATTATTACTTCTATGAAAAAGTGTGAATGACACTTACAAAAGAAGAAAAGTATTAAATACAAAGTCAAATTCATTTTTCTTATAGATTGGTTTGAACAGGCACATAAAGAAATACATTTTGTCTATCATTACTTGTGTGAACACTACAAAATGGTAGGTATAAAAGAAAACTGATGAAAACAAATTCTATTATAGAAATAAATTATTAGTTTCTTGAATCTCATATGCTTGAAGCGATATCATATAGTAATGTAAAATGTAAAAACACACGCACGTATGCTTTAAAATTTTAAATGAACTGAGCAGTGAAATAACAAGGCATGTGAAAGGGTGCAACGAAGTATGCCCATGAATAGGACTTTGTTACAAGTATCGACATGAAGCAAAGAAATCAATTTAATATTTTGGGCTTTTGCAAGTTGTAACTAGATTAATGTAGGTAGCATAATGATCAAGTTTACTATGTGTATCATAAATTCTATGAGAAAATTGAAATGGTAGATGCACAAAGAGTATTAAACCAAGGTGATATGCTTATATATAAAATTGAAAAGACACGAAAATGAACCTAGTCTGGGTAACATCCTGTCTACGAGGAGTGGGCAACAATAGATAGACCAAGAGCATAAAACCAATATTATTTGTGTATACATCTAATCTAGAATAGAAAGTTATAGAAAAAATGCATAACGTAAGTTGTTGTGCTAGAGTAGCAATATTGCAATTACAATCTATATTCTTGATATCAATAGAGAATAGAATGTAAGGTACCATATCTATTATTATAGCAGAAAATAAAAATACCGCTAAGGTACCTTATCTTTTATGTGTTGATTTCTGGTAATGATTGGGTACTTCGATCGTCATCTCATTGCAGGGTAAGTGAGGTAAATGTGATACTGATTATTATTTTATGGTGTATTGTTAAGATAATGTCCTTGAATTAAGCACATTGAGTTAATGTAACGAATGTAAAGAATGACTATGTAATGGAACATTAGAGAATGTCAATGGTTGTAATGTAATGTTAAGGTCATGTAATGTCATGATTCATGCTAGAAATTATAGTACTGTTGATTGAATGCTAGCATTGTCCATGGTAATGATAAGGTAGTGTGAGGTTCGGGTTAATGCTAATACCCATGGCAGGGTTAAGGCTAATGTGGTCACCGCCTTATGGTAACAACAATGTATCGGTTTTAGATAGCATAAGGGGGAGGGTGATTGTCCTTGTAGGTGGTTATGTTGTTGTAAATTGTAAAGTGGTTGAGGTTTTGGTGGCAGTGTTGAAGGTTTATTATTCGTAATCAGTTAAATGGTAATTCTTGAGCCAGAACCATGTGTCTTTATGATGTATTAATTAAGGCTATAAATTGTTTACATGTATTATTTAAGGCAAGCTTGGTAATTCGTTGTTAATAGAAGCCAAATGGTGTAAATGGTCTGTATTTGTTGTCGGAGTCCTTTTGACTTGCGTCTCCCATAGAGGTCATGGTTGTCCTTGATTTGGTAGTACTTAGTTGTCTTGCATTGCGCGGTCTGCTGGTGTTGTGCGGGATATAAACACCTCCTTGTAGCCTTAGTATATATGTCTGGGTGGGTGATTTTTCTGTGTAAAGAATCCAGTGCCGTATCAAGAGTCTCGGGCCCTTTAAAGGCAGGGTTTCCACTCTTGCGACACACCTGATAGAGATTAGTAGTTTTATGCCTAAGCAGTCGTCCAGGAGCCTATCTGACCTTCTCTCTCCCCGGAGCAGAGGACTAAGATTAAACGCCCCGCTTTTCTGTGCATAAATAGTAAACCCTACTACTATGGATATCCCCCTCTGTGACTGTACCGTACATATCACCTTGTGTCGATTTCTTCTTACAGTTGCTTGTTGTGCGCTTTGTCAAATGGTTCTCTAATGCTTGCAGTTACTTGTGGTGCATCGTATGTCTTCTTGTTGTGATCATCATGGTTGCATATTGAATAGTCGTCGGGTGGCAACGTTGAGTCAAGTATGTTTGTTTCCCTTCTACAGGTGCGCACACACTTTAAAAAAAAAAAATTGCACCTGTGATCAGAGTTGTGGTCGTACTTAGGAGTCAGTTACACAGAGATAAATAAATACATAGTGGAATATACATTATACATAAAACAGAGAGAGAACTTATCTTTTCAAGTAAACATTCACCAACTAGATGTAGACCAAGGAAATTATTCCAAATCATAGACACTATTGTTCATTGATTCACAACAACAATGTCACCCCCAACTGAGGGTTATGATTCCACAAGGACAGGTCCTAGGCCAAATCTAACACAACACTAGTTAGCTAGCAAGCTCTCATGTTTTCCCAACCACACATAAATCCTAATTTCCAACTTTATTCCCCTTCAGCCTACAAAACCCAAATTAAAGAACCCCTTTCTCTTCCATGCAGTCCCTCATGCAATTTCGTTTTTCTTCAGGGCTCGGGTGCTACTGGTCTAGGAAATTTCAATGCTAGAAACTCCAAGGATTGTTAGTAGTGGAAAATTATTTCAGAAATTCCATCAATATCAAGCAAGCAAGAATCCATTCCCTTATGGAATGATCAATAATTCCTCACAACGATATCACAATGTCTCTCCTCCTCTAGCCATTCATTTCCATGCTCCAACCAAGAGAACATGAATTGGAAAGATTGAGGAATATGAGTGATGGAGTTATTAACAATGAATGAAGAACAAACAACAACCCCCAAATAGCCAATAAGAAGAGTTTATATAATTACCAAAGTCAAGAATCACATGGCCTCCCCCCAAAAGTCTCATGTAACTACTTTTCTCAATTAAAACCAAGATGGTTAAACACAATATAATAAAAATACTTAGTTGCTTTAGCCCCATTTCTCATGGAATCATAGCCCCCTATCTCTTGTCCTTATCTATCCTACGCCCAAAAATGTATTTTATATATGTATATGTATATGTATGTATGTATTAATTTTCTAGGCACTCTCACCCCTTTCCAATTTTACCGGCTCACCGGCCTATGTCACATTTGCATAATACAATATAGTTCATCGGGGTTAAAACCGGGGTGTTACATCCCCCCCCACTTATTTTTGGCACCGTCCTCAGTGCACACCACCATACCAATGTTCTTATTATTACAAATCTAGGATATTCTACCTTTAAACTACACAAAAATTCTATCCAAATGCTTATATACATAGGCACTCTGACCTAAATCATGCATACATAGGCACTCCATCCCAAACAAATGCACAAGGATTGTAAAATTTTATATTTCTCGAAACATTTCCAATGAGCAATCTCTCATTCCCCATCAGCCTACACAACCCAAGGAAGTGTAACCTCTTCTCTACTCTACAGTGCTCCTGTTAAGAACCAAATATCAATATAGCATAGAAAAACCTCAAAATAAGTACTCAACGCCTTGAAAAAGAGATAATTTCATATAATAAGCCTGTTCGAGGGGGGGAAATCATTATACACCACATAAATGTCCAAATACAAGATGATTCCAAATGAAAATGTCTCCTTGGTACATATAGGAGACTAGGAGGTATGATTACAACTAATGGACCCAATACGACATAAATATAATAACATTACTAATGTCATATGCCCCAATTAAGGGGTAGCATGCCACTATTTAGGGCTTAACATGCCCCTCCCATTGAGACAAGTTTTGTCCACAATGCTTGAGTAACTTTTGATGCTTTTGTATAAAAGATTCATCTTCCCAATTGGAATCTTCATCCGATAGTTTCCTCCATTTAATGAGATACTCTGAAATGGATCTATTCCTCATCTGGCGAATTCTTGTGTCAGTGACGGCTTTAGGCTCCAATATGATTTTTATTTTCTCTTCAAGTTCTAGAAATAAAGTTTGAATTGGGATCTTGTCACCTATAACCTTATTTAAGCATGAAACATGGAAAACTAGATGTAATCGTGAAGATGCAGGAAACTCCAATTTGTATGCCATAGTACCAATATTTTGCAACACCTTATAAGGGCCATAGTACATTGGTGATAATTTATTATCTTTCTTGGCTTGCTTGAGGGACATCTGTTTATATGGTTGTAGTCTTAAAAACACCCAATCCCCTACTTCAAAACTCCTTTCACTGCGATGTTGATCTGCTTGTTGTTTCATGCAATTTTGTGCCATAGTCAGGTTTTCCTTTAATATTTGGAGAACTTGTTGTTGATTCTCGATGTGATATTCCACTACTTGAACCTTAGATTTTTATTTTAGAGAATAAGTGATGGAAAGAGGGTGGTATCCATAGAGTGCCATAAATGGTTTCATTTTTGTTGCAGTATGAAAGCAAGTGTTATACCACCATTCCACCAAGGGTAACCATTTGAACCATTGTGTTTGTTTATCTGAGACAAAGAAACGATGGTAGCCTTCCAGACATTTGTTCACTATCTTAGTTTGTCCATCAGATTTAGGATGATAGGATGAGCTATCAGCCAATTGAGTACCCAAACAAGAAAATAATTATGTCCAAAAATGTTCAGTGAAGATGGGATCTCTGTCACTTACAATAATCTTTGGGATTCCATGTAGCTTTTGAACTGTCTCCATGAATGCAATGGAAACTGTAATAGCTTTGAATGGATGAGCGAGTGCAAAAAAGAGTGCATACTTGGTCGGTGTATCAATAATCACTATGATGACACTCTTTCCTTCACTTTGGTAACCCTTTGATGAAATCCATGGAAACCTCCTCCCAACGCTGACTTGGGATGGCTAATGGTTGTAAAAGACCTGGGGTATTAATTGTTTCCACCTTATTTTGTTGGTAAACCAAACATTCTTCCACAAACCTTTGAACATCAGTTTTAAGGTCACCCCAAAAAAATTCCTTCTTGATCCTATGGTATGTTTTCAAAAATCTTGATTTCCCTCCTACCAGAGAGGTGTGAAATTCCAATAGTAAATTTTGTTTGAGTTGGGAGTTCTCACATAAATATAAGAGATCTTTCTACCATAATCAATGATTTTTCCATGTAAATGTATTTGATGCACTGGAATCTAGCTGCAATCTTTGAATGAGAGTCCACATGTTTTCGTCATTCTTCCATTCATCCCTTTCTTCTATTATCCAATCGGGTTGGATGATCAAGATAACATAGAGAAATTCCTCGACATCTTCATCCTTTCTTGGGAGTGCATCTGCCACAAAATTTTTCTTCCATTTTTTATAGACGATTTCAAAATCATAACCCAATATCTTGGTCACCCATTTTTGTTGTTCTTCTAAAGATAGTCTTTGTTCCAAGGATTATTTAAGACTATCTGGTGTAGACCTCCTGCCCTCAGGCCGAGATCCCTGTAGGATCTTCTCTAAACCTTGACAAGGTTTAATTGAACTCCTTGCCTAAGCCCACAAAGGATTTCAGATCGCACGAGTTGGGGCGCTTCAAATACTATGCCATGGCCCTTGGCAATAGTTGAAACACGAAATGAAAATGGGCTAAGGTGTAATCCACTCTCTTCAACCCATTTTCCTATAGGACCATAACCAAGCCTTATGCAAGCACCTTTCGCAAGTAGTGACTTCACAAGTTGGAGACCAAAATTTTTGTTCCCTCCCCTTGTGAATCCCCGAAATGTGACCCATCAACGAAGGTTGACTCTACCCAAAGTGATGAGTGCATGCCACCTATCACTTCTTCTTTACTCTACTTACAGGGTGAGTTCTTGCCACCTGTCCACATGGATTTTCTGGCTTTCGCGACTCAAGCGAGCAACCCACAACCATTCCTCTTCCTCTATGGATCCCCGACTCTGAAATTGTACCTTCGGTGAGATCGACGACTGTGTTCCTCCCTCGATCCAACGGTACTAGCTGTATCAGGATTTCACCAATCGAAAATCTACAACACTTGACCCAAACCACTGGTAACTCGATTCCCCAAATTCCAATACACGAATTCACATACGAGATCAATGGTGCTTGTTGATATGGATCTGACGGTCACTACTCCTCCTTAGATTATGGGTGTTGAAAAGACACTCAGTCCTAATATATTCGTTGTTCTAAGAGATCCAACGGTTCACGGGATTTCGACACTTCCTCCTGAAGTGATTCAACCATCTGATTCAACTTCTCAAGGACTTCTGGCCAAATGACTTGGCGTCCTTCCTTCTGAACTGAACTCCTGTGAATTAATTCAAACTTTGTCTCCCTTTGGAACAATTAAGAGGTTCTAACCCTCCTGATCTTTCACTTGCAAACTCAAGGCCTCCAAAAGGGTTCCATCACGCACTCCTTACAAAAACTTTCAAATAACCTCTGGTTATTTAGGGTCTTTGACTACGTGCACTCCTTGCAACAATAGTCTCTCAATTTCTCTCTTGGATTTGTAAAATCCAAGATTCCACCCGGCCTAGACACACCTTGCACGACTCTGTGCTTTGCTAGCACTCTTTGCCTGTAAAGACACAATTTGAATCTCCTCTGAGGGTTCTGAGATGAAACACAGAACCTGGTCGACGCACTCCTTGAGAACCCTCCACTGCACTCTCTGCATGAGTTATCAGAAAGAGAAACAACTAAAACTCATTCACCCCTTATCCAGAATTCAAACATTCAAAATAGAATTCTAGAGCATACACACACATTGGCATTGAAATAGAATGCACAAAGAGAATGCAAACAATCCTGCAACATACCATTTAACAGGTGGTTCCAACAACCATAACAAACACATAGATTGGAATAAAAAAATTCTTCTATTAATTCCAGTGCTGTTGTACATGGCGAATAACAACTAAAATGCATAAAATTCTTTGTCCTCCTATATTCCTCTCTGCAGCTCTATAGCTTATGAATTCTGAATTACGTTACCATGATACAAGGGTTGAGGGTTTCTATCATTCTTTTTCCCTCCTACCTCCTACGCTCCTAAAACTGTCTAATCTATTAAATTAAATATACCTACTTGAATTCATTACGCATAAATGCCCCTACATTCGACAGATGAGAGCAACGCTCAATATATATTTACAAACTCCAAAACACAAAAGTAAGTACACTTCCCTAGATATTACATTAATGTCCATTCATTAATATTCAAAACACTTCAAAATGTGCGTTGGTTCTTTTACAACTGTCTCCTTTGGTTAGGCGCGTGTCTTTGGCTTTATACGATGCTCCTGCATCATACTCCCTCACTTGAAAATTCTCATGAACTCATGTTCATGAGCTCATTCATTGTTGGTCCATGATTTTGAATTGTTGTTTCATCCTCCCAACTGGCATCTTCAACTGGATGTCCTTTCCATTTGACCAAGTATTCAAAATACTCTTTTCTCTTGGTCTTTTTGCTAATCCTCTTGTCAATTATGCTTTCCATATGTGGCTTTTCAGCTACATGCATTTGTTTTGTCCATTGAATCTTTTCTTGTTTATCTTCTGTTGCTTATTATTCATCTCTGTAAGGGTACAAATCTATGATATTGAATATCAGTGAGATTCCAACCCCATTAGGTAATTCAATCTCATATGCGTTTGTCCCAAATTTCCTTATGACCTTGCATGGTCCAATCTTTTTCATCTTTAGCTTGTTGTATGTTCCCCTTGGGAACCTCTCCTTCCTCAAATGTGCAATAATCAAATCACCAACTTCAAATTGAATTTATCTCCTATGTTAATCTTCTCTATGATTGTACTCTTGAATTGAACTCTGCAATCGCTCCTTAATTATTTTGTGAAGCTCCTTCATTCCTTCTGCAAAGTCCTCTTCACTAGCACTCCTGAATTCAACTTGTTCTGAATCTTTCAATTCAGAAACTCCACTTGGCTGCATTCCATATACAATCTAGAATGGAATTTGCCTTGTGCTTCTATTGATTGAATCCTTGTAAGCGAATTCCTCCTGTGGAAGAATGTGATCCCATGTGGTGTTCAGTCACTAAGCTCCTTAACAAATCTCCCAAGCTCCTATTCATGACCTCTGCATGTCCATCCGTATGAGGATGATATGCTGAGCTAAAAGACAAATTTGTCCCTAACTTCTTCCATAAGGTCCTCTAGAAATGTCCTACGAACTTGGTATCTCGATCAGAAACGATACTCCTTGGCAAGCCATGAATTCTGACGACTTCCTTGAAAAACAGGTTCACAATATGAGTTGCGTCACTGGTTTTCTGGCATGGTATGAAATGTGCCATATTTGAAAATATGTCTACCACTACAAATATTGAATCATATCCCATGTGTGTCCTTGGTAGTCCCAATATGAAATCCATACTCACGACATCCCACGCCCTTTCCGGTATAGGTAATGGTTGGCATAACCCTGTGTTCTGCCTTTTTCCTTTCGTGTGCTGACAAATTCTGCACCTGCCCACAGATTTCTTCAGATCTGTCCTCATCCCTGGCCAGAAATATGATACATTCAAATTTGAGAACGTTATGTCATGACCGAAGTGTCCGACCAATCCTTCGTTGTGCTTTTCCTTCGGCAAATTCTCCCTCATGGAGCATTTCAGAATACATACCTGATTTTCCTGAACAATAATCCATCCTGGATCATGTATTCAATCCATTGGCTTCTATCCCTAAGAATTGGATTCTCGGACGCCTCATATGTCTCTTTGAAGTCTGGATCATCCCTGTACATTTCCTTGAGGTTATCAAAACCCAAAGTCTTGACTCTGAATTCCTGCATAAGCAAACATTTCCTGCTCAAAGCGTCAACAACTTTGTTAGCAATTCCATAAATATGCTTAATCACAAAAGTAAAATTCTACATGTATTCAACCCATTTATCATGTATTTGGTTCAACTTCTCCTGTCGAGTCACGAATTTCAAAGCGTGATTATCGTTGTACAAAATGAACTCCTTGGGAACCAAATAGTGCCTCCATTTCTTCAGTGCTTGTATGACTGCATATAATTCTTTGTCATACGTGGAGTACTTGATCTTTGCTTCACTCAGTTTTCACTAAAATACATGATCGGCCTATTGTCTTGGCTCAAGACCTCTCCAATGGAAAATCCACTCGCATCACACCTGACCTAGAATGTCTTGCTGAAATCTGGAAAATCCAGAATTGGTTGCTCAATGATCTTCTTCTTCAGCAGGTTGAAGCTCTTCTCCGCTTCCTCCATCCAGTGAAAATATTTATGTCTTTTCTTCACTTTATCCATCATCGGTGTGCTAATTCCACTGGATTTTTTGGATGAATTTTCTGTAGAAGCTAGCCAAACCATGGAATCTTTGAACTTCAAACACGCTCTTTGGCGATGGCCAATCCTTAATCGCATTTATCTTTTCCGGATCCATTTTCAATTCATTTGTAGAGATAACAAAACCCAAATAAATGAGTTTTGTCCTCATAAATGACGATTTCTTCATATTGATTAGCAATTTCTCTTGTTGTAACCTCCTCATCACTACAGCTAAATACTTTAAATGTTCTTATTTAGTTTTGCTGAAAATTAATATATCATCAAGATATACAATGACAAATTTCCCAATGAAATCCTTCATGACTTCATTCATCAACCTCATGAAAGTACTAGACGCATTTGTCAAGACAAATAGCATGACAAGCCATTCATTCAGCCCTTCATTTGTCTTGAATGCTATCTTCCATTCATCACCTTCTCTCATTATAATCTAATGATATCCACTTTTCAAATCAATCTTTGAAAAAAACTTTGCTCCACTCAAGCAATCCATCAAGTTGTCCATCCTTGGCAATGGGAACGTGTATCTGATGGTAATCTTGTTGATTTCCCTTGAGTCTGTACACATTCTCCAGCCACCATCGTTTCTTGGGCTGAGCACTGTCGAAGCAGCGGATGGAATCAAGCTCTCTCAAATCAATCCTTTGTCCATTAAGTCCTGGACCTGTCTCTTAACTTCTTCATTCTCTTGTGGCATCAACCTGTACACTAATTTGTTTGGAAAATTGGCTACAGGTATAATATCGATATGATGACTTATACTCTTGATAGGTGGAAACGAACAAGGTAGTTCATCCACTACTATATCAACAAATTCTTCCAGCAACTCCTGGATTTCTTCCAGTAAATCATATATCCTAGTGTTGTTCAGAATAATTCTGGGCTTCCTAACCATAATGAATTATGTGTGTTCCTTCTTCTTGACTTCCTTAAGAAGTTATTTCCCACTCATGAGAAGTACAGTGTTGCTCATCTCTATTTTCACCTCTTTATTCTTAATCGACAACAACATGTGCATCCTACCATTTTTCTCTAGAGTGTATATGTTCTTTCTCCCATCATGCACCACATTTATGTCATATTGCCATGGTCTACCCAACAATAGATGACAAACATCCATGGGAATGACATCACATAGTATCTCATCTTTATATCCTCCTATTTTAAATTCAACTAAACACTATTCAGTGAAATTTACCTGATGTCCTTTTTGTAGCCACAAAACTTTGTATGGGCTTGGATGCGCAACAATATTTAGCTCTAGTTTTTCTACCATTTTCATAGATACAAGATTATCTATGCTACCGCTGTCTACTATGACCTTGCATACCCTGTCTTTGGTTTTGCAAGAAGTCTGAAACATAATGTTTCTTTGGGTTGGGTTCTATGGCTCCCTTTCTTGATCTAGGTGGATATCGGTGGCCACCCACCTTTTCCAACTGGCTCAAAATAGGTTTCTGGCAATTTTGGCAATTTACTATTTTTAGTAGCTTTTAACCTCCAGGGCCATTTTAAGGCCCTAAACGATGTTTTTTGAGAAAAAGTGGAGCAACATGGATTGTAGATCAATGTTTCTCACCCAAAAGGTGTATTTCTCGGATAGATATTTCCAACGAGCTACCGTGCACCCCAAACAGAGATCATATGCCAAAGTTATGCCCCTAAGAAGTTGACGTATCAACTACCCCCATCGGGGCTCGCAAACCTTTTGGATTTTCATCTTACGGGGTTAGGGTTTTTCATTTTACTCATCTTAAAAAGGCCCTTAGAGCCTCATTGTAACAATCATCTTCTCACATATACGAGTAGCCGTCACATCTCTTCTCAGAGATAAGCTGCCACCATTCTAGCGAGTCTTTCACTCTGTATTTTACAGTCTCTGTACATTTATTTCATTAATAGAAATTGTGTATTACTGTATATTTGTGACTCTTGTTATTTCCACTATAACTTTGTTATATTGTTATCTCTCTTACAATATCTCTAAATATTTATGTGTTATATCTCTGCTCTCATTTCATGCCGAAAATAATCTGGATCAGTGGTATCAGAACAGGCTGCTCTTGATTGTTTTTCAATGCATGTCCACGATGAGGTCTGAGTATAGAAATTTGGGTCTTGAGCTTGTCTCTCTTATAGATCTCGCACACCCAAGAAACCCTCAATGGCGGAAGAAAATAAAAATGATGGAGTAGACGATCCTATCAGTATGTTGCTTGAGCAAGCTCTCACACGAGAGAGGGAAAAAATGATGGAGAATTTTTCCCACATCCTTCAACGTCTACCGATAGAAACAGACGCATATTCATCAAGTGGCCACTTTGGAAGCACCTCGCCTTTCAAGGTACAAGTTAATTTTGATATTCCTGTATTTGAAGGACAAATAGATGCATAAGCCCTAGACAAATGGTTAAATCTGCTAGAAGGTTGTTTCTCTGTTCACAATTTTTCCGATAGAGAAAAGATCACCTTCACACTCCTTAAAGATATCCCTCATGTCAAACATTGGTGGGAAACTTACTAGGAGCAAAGTTCCATAGAGGACTCTAGAATATATGGGGTCGAGCCCACTTGGTATTTTTTTGTGGATGCGGTAAAGGAACAATATTACCCTGTTGGAAACTATGAGGACCAATACATGAGATGGACCACACTATGAAAATAGAGGGGCCAAGAAGTTTTGGAGTTCACTAAGACCTTCCATACCTTGCGCACCAAGCTAGGTATCAAAGAATCCGAACAAAATTTGGTTCTGAAATACCGTGGGGCTCTACATAGATACATCCAAATTGAAATGGATTTTTTGGAGATCTCATCACTCAGTGTTGCTTATCGATATGCTATTAAAATCGAGCAGAAATTTAAGCACCTGAACAAATGGGATTTCGGGTCTGTAAATCTGCAACAACCAAAGTATGAAAATGACAGCCCTAGCAAACAGTCTCCCAAAAACCAGTGCAAGACACAGGAAAAGAGGGGTCACGGGAAGACAATGAAGGACACCAGAAAATGGTGCGATTTCCACAAAATCTCTTGGCACAACACCGATTAATGTCGCTCAAAACAGTCATTGGTGGTCGAGATCAAAGACAAGGGGCCAAACCCTGATTCAGAATCTGATTATGAAAATACTAGTAAAAGACAGATCATCGACGCAGACCCCCCTGCAATTGTCGCGACTGCAACAATTCAACCAAAAGAACCAACAGATCTAGAAGAGGGGGAGCTCCTTTTTCATTCACATATGTGGGTGAAGGGGACCCCGCTGCATTTTATTGTTGATAGCGGAAGCTATAATAAGCTCATCTCAGCAGAGGTCGTCAAACAGTTGGGATTGTCGATAACACTACACCCGCAACCATACAACATCGAGTGGCTTCGCCAAGGACAAAATCTTTGTGTCAGCCAGCAGTGTCGATTGTCATACGGAATCCAACCCTTCAAGGATGAGGTATTATGTGATGTTTCTCCACTGGATGTCTATGATGTTCTCTTGGGCCAGCCATATATGTTGAAGCATCACGCTATTTATGAGTCTCAACCCCATAGTGTCATTATTACTTTGGGGGGTCATATCTACAGAATACCAGAGGTAGTTACGACTATTGTCCCCCCTAAATAGTATCGCAAGGTAGTATCTCATACTACAAAATTCATCTTCTCCACAATCTATTCAAAAGGGGAACAAAAGGATACTACAACCACTACAGCCTCGGCCCAAGCATCTTCTATCCACCAAAAGCAGGTCGACAAGGTTGCACAAAAGCACAAAGATTCCTTTTGCACAAAGTCATCTCATGTAGCCAGACTAGTTAAAAAGGTCCAACCCTTCTAGCCACAGGTTCGTGACGACCTTCAACAAACCAAGAAGCGCGACGTTTCCAACAAGGCAAGCAGGTCACCAAGATTCAGATTCAACAATCACTTTCTCCTTTCCCCCGGGAACTCAATGCAATGGAGAACATTGATTCCTAAGGAGGGAGGATTGATCCAGGTGGATATCGGTGGCCACCCACCTTTTCCAACTGGCTCAAAACAGGTTTCTGGCAGTTTTGGCAATTTACTATTTTTAGTAGTTTTTAACTTCCAGGGCCATTTTGAGGCCCCAAACGATGTCTTTTGAGAAAAAGGAGAGTAACATGGATCGTAGATTGATGTTGCTCACCCAAAAGGTGTATTTATCGGATATATCTTTCCAACACGCTATCGTTCACCTCGAACAAAGATCGTATGCCAAAGTTACGCCCCTGGGAAGTTGACGTATCAACTACCCCCATTGGGGCTCACAAACCTTTTGGATTTTCATCTTCCGGGGTTAGGGTTTTGAATTTTAATCATGTTAAAAAGGCCCTTAGAGCCTCATTGTAACAATCATCTTCTCACGGATGCAAGTAGCTATCACATCTCTTCTCATAGATAAGCTGCCACCATTCTAGTGAGTCTTTCACTCTGTATTTTATAGTCTCTGTACATTTATTTCATTAATAGAAATCATGTATTGTTGTATATCTGTGACTCTTGTTATTTCTTCTATATCTTTGTTATATTGTTTTATCTCTTGCAATATATCTAAATATTTATGTGTTATATCTTTTCTCTCATTTCGTGTTGAAAATAATCCAGATCATTTCTAGTTTCAAGAGAAGTTTCCTCATCATCAAAGATATTCCACCCTTAGTGTCATCTACCTCAACATTCCATCCTTGAGCCTCAACAATGTGATTTTCACCACCTTATTTCTTCCTATCTAGACACTCATAGGATTTATGTCTGATTTTTCCACAGACAAAGCATTTCACTTCGCCTCCTTTGCCTCTTCCTCTTCCTCTAGCTTGAGGAAAATTATTTCTATCAGCATACTACCTCCCCTGTGAGCTTCCTACTCTCTTAGGTTGAGTTTGAGGTTTCTTCCCCTCTCCTTTATGTTTCTGAGTTCTATCTTGGGCAATCGTCTTGCCTCTGCTTTGACTTCTGCCTCAGCCTCTTTGACCTTGATTTCGTCTCAACTTCTCTACAGCTTTCAAAGTCATCTGATAAGCATCTTCTATGGTTCGGATGGTCATCATGTTCATCTCGTCCTGAATGTCATACCGTATACCATTCATATACCTGGAAACTTTCTCACCATTGCTTTCCTGATGAATTGCTCTGATGTTTATCCTATAGAACTCTTCAGTGTATTCTTTCACTGACATCAGCTTCTGTCTCAAATTCTGCATCCTTCGAAACAGATTTATTTGATAATCTTTGGGTATAAACTTGGCTTTCATTTTTGCAACCATTTTATCCCAGCTTTTGATTTTTTGCTTGCCCTTGCAACGTCTATTAGCCTACAGCTCATCCCACCACATTGATGCATGCCCTTTAAGTCTAGTAATGGCATGTTTGACTTTCTTGTCTTCCTCGACATCCTCATAGTCGAAGTATTTGTCTAGAGCTCTAATCTAGTCTAGAAGCTCTTCAACATCCAAGTTGCCTTCGTACATTGGAATGTCTATTTTTGCTTGAGCACCTATCCTAGCAACAACCTTGAATAAGTGTTCTTCCGCAACATCTTAGACTGCAACTTCTTCATTTTTAGCTTCATTTTCACTTTCATCTTCATTGATATCCCCATCGTTAACTGTTCGCCTTTGTGTTGTCTCCATAGCATCAAGCTTGACACGTAATATGCATTTCTCTTTCCACTATTGGATCAAGCATTTCCCCTTCTCTTCTTCTCGACGGCATGGCTGTAAAATTTCTCTTTTCTCTCTACTACAAAAATCAAAGAACTTGTTTTGGGCTCTGATACCACAACTGGTGCAAACCTCCTACCCTTAGGCCGAGATCCATGCAGGATCTTCTCTAAACCTCAACAAGGGTTAATTAAACTCCTTGTCTAAGCCCACAAAGTATTTTGGATCTCGCGAGTTGGGGTGCTTCAAATATTATTCCCTAGCCCTTGGCAATACCTGAAACACAAAATTCAAATGGGATAAGGTGTAAGCCCCTCTCTTCATCCCCTTTTCCTATAGGACCACAACCAAGCCTTATGCAAGCACCTTTTGCAACTTGCGACTTCGCGAGTTGGAGCAACCTCTTCTCGTGCCCTCCCCTTGTGAATCCCCGAAACATGATCTGTCAATGAAGGTTGACTCTACCCAAAGAGATGGGTGCACGCCACCTATCACTTCTTCTTTACTCTACTTATGGGGTGAGTTCTTGCCACCAGTCCAAACGGATTTTTCAGCTTTCACGACTCAAGCGGGAAACCAATATTCGTTCCTCTTCCTCTATGGATCCCCGACTCCAAAATTGTACCTTTGGTGAGATCAACGGTTTTGTGACTCCCTCGATCCAATGGTCCTGGCTGTATCGGGATTTCGCCAATCAGAAATCTACAACACTTGACCCAAACCACTGGTCGCTCGATTCCTTGAATTCCGATACGTGAATTAACATACGATATCAACGGTCCTTGTTGATCTAGATATGACAGTCACTCCTCCTCCTGAGCTTATGGGTGTTGAGAATACACTCGGTCCTAATCTCTTCATTGTTCTAAGAGATCCAACAGTTCACGGGATTTCGACACTTCCTCCTTAAGCAATTCAACCGTCCGATTCAACTTCTTAAGGACTTCTAGCCAAATGACTTGGTGTCCTTCCTCCTGAACTTAACTCCTATGAATCAATTCAACCTTCATCTCCCTTTGGAACAATTGAGAGGTTCTAACCCTCCTGAGCTTTCACTTGCAAACTCAAGACCTCCAAAAGGGTCCCTGCACGCACTCCTTGCAGAAAATTTCAAATAACCTTTGGTTATTTAGGGTCTTTGACTCCATGCACTCCTTGCAAGAACAATCTCTCAATTTCTCTCTTGGATTTGTAAAATCCAAGACTCCACCTGGCCTGTGCACATCTTGCATGGCTCTGTGCTCTGCTAGCACTCTTTTCCTGTAAAGAAACAATTTGAATCTCCTTTGAGGGTTTTGAGATGAAGCACAGAACCTGGTTGACGCACTCCTTGCAGACCCTCCACATCACTCTTCGCAGGAGTTCTTAGAAAGAGAAACAACTAAAACTCATTCACCCCTTATCCAGAATTCAAACATTCAACATAGAATTTTAGAGCATACACACACACATTGGCATTGAAATAGAATGCACACAGAGAATGCAAACAAGCCTGCAACATACCATTTAACAGGTGGTTCCAACAACCATAACAAACACATAGATTGGAATCAAAAAATTTTTCTATTAATTCCAGTGCTTCTGTACATGGCGAATAACAACTAAAATGCATAAAATTCTTTGTCCTCCTATATTCCTCTTTGCATCTCTATAGCTTATGAATTCTGAATTATGTTACCATGATACAAGGGTTGAGGGTGTCTATCATCCATTTTCCCTCCTACCTCCTATGCTCCTAAAACTGTCTAATCTATTAAATTAAATCTACCTACCTGCATTCATTACACATAAATTCCTCTACATTCGACAGATGAGAGAAACGCTCAAGATCTGTTTACAATCTCCAAAACACAAAAATAAGTATGCTTCCCTAGCTATTACATTAATGTCCATTCATTAATCTTCAAAACACTTCAAAATGTGCATTGGTGCTTTTTCATCTGTCTCCTTTGGTTAGGTGCATGTCGTTGGCTTTATATGATGCTCCCGCATCACTATCATGATACGTTTTGACCTTGAAGTGCCTACCTATTAGGTAAGGGCACCATTTCTATAATGCATGTATTATTTCCATAATTTCCTTCTCACAAATGGGCTTGTGTAATTCCTTTCCCTTGAGTAGCCGACTTTCAAAAGACAGGGGCCTTCCTTCTTTCATTAAGACAACACCAATGAAATTTCTCGAGGCATCACATTCCACAATAATGTTTTTTGTGAAGTCTGGAGTGGTCAAGACAAGAGATTTTCACATCACCTCTTTGAGTTGTTCAAAAGATTTAGTTGCCTCTTGAGTCCATGAAAATGCATCCTTCTTAGTTAGTGTCATTAAAGGTGATGGTATTCTTCCATAGTTCCGAACAAACTTGTTGTTGTAACCTCTCAAACCCAAAATTCCTCTAAGATTCTTCAATGTTTTGGGAATCGACTAGTCCATCATTTCCTTAATCTTGTTAAGGTCTACCTTGACACCTTCATGAGATACAATATGACCCAAATACTCTACCTCCTTCACCCCAAAGAAACATTTGGATGGTTTTTCATATAGTTGTTTCTCCTTTAGTAGTTGTAGAACCTTGTCAACATGTCCCACATGATCCTCCCAAGACTTGTTATAGATTAGTATATCATCAAAAAATACTAACACAAATTTTTGAAGGAAGGGCTTGAAAATGGAATTCAGGAACCCTTGGAATGTGGAAGGTGCATTTGTGAGGCCAAAAGGCATGACCAAAAATTCATAATGGCCTTCATGAGTTCGGAATGTTTTTTTTAGGATATCTTCTTCCTTCATTCTAATATGATGATACCCTAAACGCAGATCCAACTTTGTGAAATAGATTTCTCCATGTAGTTCATCTAACAATTCATTAATGATGGGAATGGGAAACTTATCTTTAATATTGATATTGTTGAGCTCTCTATAATCTGGACACATATACCATGAGCCATATTTATTGAGTACCATTACCACTGGTGCAGAGTAAGAACATTGGCTCGGTATAATAATGTCATCCTATAACATTTCATCAACCATACGCTCAATTTCACTCTTCTCGGCATAAGGGTATCTGTAAGGCCTAATGTTAGGAGGAAAAATCCCAGGAATTAGGTGAATAAGATGATCATGATTTTGAGTGGGTGGAAGACCTTTGGGAATATCTTCAAATACTTTGGAATGCTTATCAATGATCCCTTGGAGATCTAGGGGAATATATGGCTTATATGTTTTAACATCTAGTGAGCATAGTTGTGAAATAACACCTTGATGCCTCTTTTTCAATAATTTTGTCATGCCATTAGAGCTTATCACCTTACTGGTTTTCCTTGTGATACCTTGGTATATATAGGATACTAGGAGGTACAATTACAACTAATGGACCCAAGACGACATAAATAAAATAACATTACTAATGGAATATGGATCAATTAAGGGGTAATGTGCCACTATTTAGGGCTTAACAACTTTAGGTTGTACCACTTATTTTCAAGGCTTCGTTGATTCAACCAAGAATTCTCAAAGTTGTTTCCCCAAGAAATCCAAATGCAATAAGTCCACTTGACTCTTCTTCGTTCCTTATATTTTTCCTTGAGCTCGATTTCCTCCTAGTGATCTTCTTCCCAAGATTCCAGTTCAATAGAAAACATCTCATTTGTATTACACACATACAGTCATCATGATATAATATCATATCAATTTTAAATCATAAATGTCAAATATGTTTTAGACAGGAAAATAGAATTTCCAAGCATGAGTTTCCATCTCATAATTCATTTGGCTCTTGTAGCAGAAGGAATTAGTACTTATTATAGCTCATAAAAATTCCATACCCAAGTCATTTCTTCCTGCCATTTTCGTCAACCTTCACTCAACCAAACAAACTGTTACCTTATCATAACAATTTTTAATTATAAATTTTCAAATGAATTTTATATAGGAAAATAAAATTTCCAGGCATGATTTTTCTACTTACAATTTTTGGATCTACAACTATATATATCATTCTTCCATATGGGATTACAACCCTTCCATATCCAAGAGATTCTACTTGCAATTTCCTATATTTAGAGTTACCCAAACAAATTGTTAGCATATAATAACAAATATACATTTTCATGGAAGCAATTACAAAGTTTCACAAAGTGATCTAATAATCTATTATAGAATCAATTCAAACACTTCCACTAATCCAACTATTAACTAGAATGAACCCATCGTGTTCTACAGATGTATTATCATCCGATATTTTATTTCTTCTAGCCATCAATATTTTTATTACTATGTTCGCTCGATAAATATTTTATGTAATTCATCATTATGTAACTACTTTAACCTGTAACTTTCTTATTGGAGCATCTAACAACTCATGAAGTGTTATGAACTTCATGAGTTATAAATACTCACATCATTTCAGCCATTAACATAATCATTTCTATGCCATATAATATATATGTATTCATTTGCTCAAATGCATTCAATAATTCCTTTATGACCACTTGCAACATTTTCAATAACTCCAAAAAGTGATCTCAAAATTGTAACACATAACAATTATTCAACTAGTATTCATATTAAATATAATGTTGCTATCCATCATTATGTATTTTTATCACCGCAATATTTTCTTAATGTAGCAAACAATTACTAATTAAATGCCAATACATGTGCCAATACTCATGGTCACATCTACACAATGCATCCCCACATTGACTACATAATACCACAGAACTATGTCATGGATTCCACCATGATAAGTTGGAAGGTATGGACAATGTCTCAACACATCATTCGAACTCTTCCCAATATTCTCCAACTATTTGGATATCCTCCTCTTTAACAAATACACAACACATGGAAACATAGTTCTTAAGTGCTCTTCAGTGTCGGCAAAGAGGTTACAGTCCAAACATCAAGTATACAGGAAAACCATTGAGGACTCACATAGTGCTATATCCCTTCCATATCCAACCATATCATGGTCTCACACATGAGTATCCCTATGGGTACTCATTTCTATAACAGAAGTATGTTTTATGATTTGACTTGATTTTGATACTATAACAAATCATAACACAACATGCAACTAAATTTTATCTAAATGCATTCTAGCATCAACAACATTTATATACTCTTCAATTCCCTTCAACATTTGTGCAACAAAAGAAACCAAATGCATACCTACATGGTTGTTATCAACCTACTTGATGTTACATGATCAACTTGTTTTTGTAGAAGCATCATTTTTATCATCATTCCTACCATCCCCATGGGTCTTCACATATATGGAAGTCATAACAAGTAGTAGTATCCACACCTTTAACCATGTTATATCGTTCTTCCTGAATACATAATCCATTATTAGTCATGCTCAATTTCCATAACATTATTATTTCATAATAACATACTATTATAATTTCACAAGCATGTACATATGCACAAATTAGCATCCATATGCTCCAAGTATTTACTGTCAGAATGCCTACTAATGCATATGCATTTTAAATTCCATGGTATGCATCATGCAGTCTAGTGCATTTTTGTTTCAGTTCACTTATTTATTTATTTGTATTGTAGTCGCTTGTCTCTAAATTTATTTATATTCTTGTTGTCTTGTGTTCTCCCATTCTTCTCATATGCACTACTATTCCATGGTCTTAACACATTCCATCCAAGTTCCACTTGGCCATTCTCCATTCCAACCAATGTGTTCTATTTAGAACAAATTCTCTTAGGCAGTCATATCCAAAATTTGTTTTTATGAAAAATTTCATCACCTTGGAACGAGGTAGCTCACAACGTTCCACCACTCTACTACCCAAACATCCTTGAATCAACTTAAGAATAATCATCCCACATTCCTGTTATTACTTCTATCTATCCATTCAATTTATTCATTTAACAATTCTTTATGAAGCCATACTTTTTTCACTCAAGACCATTCCCAATGGAAGTATACTTTCATTCAATGACACCTTTCAAGTGAAAGAAACTTCATTATTCTATCTCCAATTCCTCTGCATTGTATCCCGCTTCCACTATGAAATATGATAACATAAGTTGATTTCTTGCAATGAGTATTTTTAGACAATATAGTTAAGTCATAGCTAGCAAATACTTCCCAGGAAGTCCTATGTTTGGCACATAGATATGATTCACACATCTCCTCCTAAGCTCCTTGTTCTATTTCAGATCAAGCTTGAAACTATCTACATATCTCTACCTTCAATTCTATGGAGTATTACTTTTCCTTTCTATGCCCATTAGTGGAATTATTCACCTCTTAGATTCATTTCCTATGTGAGGATTCTTGTTCTTTTACCTGTAAATCATTCACACTTGGTATCAACTGAATAATAATCCTTTTGTTTCATTATTCTTGAGTTATTTTTCCATTTTTCATTACTTTCCATGTAGCTCTTTATTTTATCAACCAACTTCTACAAGCTTTGTCATGCTTCCATGACTCTAATATCCAATTATAGGCTTGAATTTATCTGATTTTACCTCTAATTATGCAAAATTCCCAAGCAATCATTTCTGTTAGAATTATACATATGATAGAAATTTTGTCAATTAATGCTACATGTCCTTTCTCTTCTCAATTCATGAAGAATTATATCATAATTTTACAAATTCTAAAAATTGAAGGTTTTTATCCTCTTAATCATATTTCCAATGGATATACTCATGCCTCATGCAGATCTCTGAGATGCAAGTTATGGTTTCCTGAAAAATCCTTTTTCACCCCATTTGTGCATTTTCTCCAATAGAGTAATTTTATTGAAAGACCAACTTCTATCAACTACAAAAGAAAATATGTTAGGAAATAGAGAATTTTTTGTAGGATAAATAGATAACAACAATGACAAATAATTCATAAATACTCTCATGGCTTCAATCTGATGCTCTAGTAAAAAACTATAGCAATATGGAAATGACAACTTCGTCATTTTCACCCCTTTTTCTAGACTTGGAATTTTTAGCAAAACTATCTATCTCTGAATTTGTCCACTTCTAGAGAAATTTAACAAAACCAAAGTTGTTTGTATTGATGATTATATAAAATGTTGATTGACTAAAAGTTTCCATTTTTGTGATATGGGGTCACTTTTCCTCTAAAAATATCAAAACTCCCCCAAAAGTGGCCAAGAATAGTGGATTTTGTCCTATTTCAACATCCCCATTCCAATCCCCTTAGGATTTATTCAGTTTCTTCATGGGTTATTTTTGTGTATTCTTTGTCAACTCTCTCTATGAATGTCGACTTAATTTGGACCTCTGCCAATGATCTGAGCCCATATTTTTAAAGTCATTATTTTACAATTTGTGACAAATCCAAGAAAAAATTGGTAATGGACCTCTCTGGAATGTTTGTAGATCTCATATCGGTGGAAAAAATACCAATTTTTCATCTCAATCGGATTAATCAATTCCACTTATGGAGAAAATAAGAAAATTGATCTAGACTTAGTTTTTTTTTCTTTTTTTTTAAACTGTGGAACAATTTTTTCTACATGCAATCTACATCATTGATCTCAAATCAAAAGTAATTTGGACTGTTAATACTATTTTCCTCTTCAAGTTGTGGTTATACCTTCAGAATCCTATCAAGACTCTTCTTTGGAACATTCCCATCGGAAAGCTTCAAATTGTTGGGGTATGTGGATGTCTTCGAAATCTATAGTCTGAAACACTATCAGACTCTTCCCATCGGGAGACCTCCATTGGAAACATGATTTCGTTGTTTTTCAAATGTTTCAAAATATGAAGTCCGATATCCTATCAGGATTTCATTATCGAACTGCATACATTAGAACCCTTCCTAAAAAAACCTTCCAACAATCCTCTTCTGAAGGCTCTCAAGAACCGTTCTTCCTGAATCCATGCACTCAATTTCCACGTGACATTCTCTAATTCACCCACTCTTGATGACATGTTCTTTGACATGGTACATTGAAATGGTGGATTACGTGGAATTATCCTCTGCCCTCGATCCTTCCAAGAAAACATGCTCATCTGATACATTTGAAGGTCAACAATCCTGTCAATCAATGCCCATGATCATCTCGGGCTCAAAAACTGTGCACTGGCTACCTCGGTCGGACTGATTTCATTGAAAACTATTCTAAACGAGACCTTCCAAAAGCACTTTTCTGAAATACATTTCCGTGAAATCTGATGGCTGAGAATGACCCCGATTTATTCGATGACTCTAGTTCTTTCAGGCTTCTACCATCAGGATTCTCTTCTTTGGGCCTAAACTCACGCCCTATTTCAACACTTTTACTAAACTTGACTTTTGATGAATGACTATGATTGGCCATCGATACAATGAATGGTCCTTGTTCATTCAACTCGCACCATCTAAATCCTCCCTTCATACTCAACCTCATGCACAACTCCAAGTATTTCAAAAACCTTCTTCTCGAAGGCCTTTTAAGAATTCCTTTCTCTCATATTCTACGATTGAATCTCGAATGTTGATCCTCATGGTTGAACTGATCTTGGTCTTCGATATGAAAACTTCACAGTCGTCATGAAACTCACAAGAATCCAACCTCCATAGCCGAAATCAACTCTGAAACTTGCATATTGAGGCCATGAATTCATTCTTCAACATATTTAAAACACTGAGACTCAAAATATGCTCAAAATTTGTGGATTTCACTTATATTCACCTTTTTTCTTGAATTCATCATGGGATGAAATATGCAACCATGAATCTGCTCAATTCGTGTTGGCTTCTGGCCCATAAAAGACAATTGTTGATCCTTGTGCTCTGATACCTCTTTGTAACATACCAAACCACCAATCTAGATCACACAACCTCAAAATTCCGACCAATAACACTTTAAAACTAACTTGGCACATACCCAATAGAACGAATATCAAAACAAAATCTCACATACCGATCTGAGACATACCCATTGTCTCAGTACTTCCAAATTCTCCCTCTCAGACTGATTATGAATTTTTTTTCCATTATCTTGGATAAAGAAACATGGATTCAACAAATGCAATTAATAGGAACATGCTAAAACATCGAATAAAAGAACATTATATCATGCACAACAAATAACCAGCAAACATGCACACAAAAATACATCTCAGAGATACATAAATACAAAATGAAATATAAAATATACAGAAAACACAGAGAGAACTTATATTTTCAAGTAAAAATTCACCAACTGGTTGCACACCAAAGATGTTCCTTCGAACTATAGATAATGTTGTTCATTCACTCTCAACAACATTGTAACCCCTGAGCTAGGGCTATGAATCCACAAGGACGCTAGTTAGATAACAAGCTCTCATGTTTTCCCAACCACATAGCAATCCTAATTTCGATTTTTATTCTCGATCAACCTACACAACCAAAAGAAATGAACCCCTTTCTTTGCAATGTAGTCCCTCAGGCAATTCCATTTCTCTCCAGGGCTCCACTGCTATTGGTCCAGGAAATATCAATGTTGGAAACTCCCAGGATTCTCAGTTGTGGATAGTTCTTTCAAAACTGCAATCAATATCATGCACACATGCATCCATTCCCTTTTGGAATGTTCAATAATTCCTCATAGTCATCTCACAATGGCTCTTCCCCTCCATCCATTCATTTCTATGCTCCAACCAAGAGCACAAGAACTGGAAAGAATTAGGAAGATGAGTGATGGAATTCTTAATAATGAATGAAGAACAAATAACAACTCCCAAATAGCCCATAGGTAGGGTTTATATAATTAGTATAACCAAGAACCACATGACCTCCCCCAAAGAAGCTCATGTAACCACTTTTTGCAATTAAAATCAAGATGGTTAATAATAAAAAACTTAACCCCTTTAGCCTCATATCTCTTATCCTTGTCCATCCTTCACCCAATGATGTAATATATGTGTGTGTGTGTGTTACTTTTCTAGGAACTCCAACCGCTTTCCAACGTTACTGGCTCACCAGCCTAAGTCACATTTACATAATACATTCTAGTTCATAGGGGTTAAAACTGGGGTGTTATATTCTGCATTAGCACATGCTCCTAATGAAAGATGAAACATATCATCATCTTTAGAATCTGACTCCACTCTAGTTGATATTTCAAGGCCTACCACCTTTATCATCCTATTACTTACCAAGCGGTTGAATATAGAGAATCCATTTTTCATGAAGTTATTCCTCACAATCTACTAGGATCTCTCTCATAACTTATTTTAGAAGATTCCTTATGTGGTTTTCAACATGCTTCCATGGACCATGCCTCTTCCCATCACTTTGAAGTCCAATTTTATATGACTCCTACTATGTATTATTGGAAACTTCTCCTTCATAGTATGATGATGGTCCTCTTCCTACATCTACAAGTAACATCCTAAGTATTACTTCTACGATATCTAGGTAGATTCTTGTTGCTGGTAAGGGATGTGTTGATGACTCATCTAGATTCCCTATTGCATATGTGTCTTCACTTGTTTAAGATACTATTTTCATTATCTCATCATGTCCTTGTGTTGCAGATGAAGATGATATTATAATTGGATGATCTAGTTCTCATGTTGTAAATGTTAATGCTCCTATCATTTTTAATCCGTTATTCAATGATGATGATGATGAATTCTCATCTGCACCACTTGCTTTTCCTTTGGGAAGGATAAGGCCTATGCCTAAGTGGGTTATCTTCATCATTGTTAAGGGAGCTCAATTTTTCATATAATCATTCTAAATGTTATCAAAAGACTTTTCCACCTCCACTTTGGACACTTATCACTAATATTATTGTTATTCCTACAAAATTATAGAACCTTTCCCCAAATCACTTTGGAACACAATTTCTCTCATTAGTGATCACTATGGACTAAGTGAGTAATATAAAATTCAAGGGGTTGAGCCCTTGTTCAGTATTAAGTGGGGGGAGTAAATCTCATGATGTAATGCTTTCTCTCCAACTCCCTTCATCTAAAGGAGGTTTTTCAAAATATGAGTGTAATCTTTGCATGTGACTACAACACACTCATATATATCATTAATGTATTTTTAATCATTGCTTAATCCATCCTTTTATCATTTATTACCATACCTTGTTATAAAAGGGAGTGGTTAAGGCTAACATTATATTATCATCATCATTGAATAACGGATATTATCAATAATTTTAGTTCTCAGTATATGCAATAACATATTAGTTAAGTCACGGCATTTTCAAACTATGCTTGAATTAATCAGCAGTATCCAGAAGATGAGTAACAGTGGTCTTATATCTTTTGACACAATCCTTTTACATCATTTGGTTGTTTTTTTTCAAAGGCTTAAAGCATAGCATGGGCATCCTTTAAATTTTAGAACGTGACAATTTGGAAATCTAGGAGAATTCTTCTGTTTTGATGCATGGGGTCCTGTTTAATACGGTCTTCCTCTATGAATACGTGTCAGCAATTCCAGGAATGAGACTGACCTCATATGTTGTGAGTGTACAAAGGAAAGATTAGATTGTGGGTTTTAACCAAGATATTCGGAGGCTCTCAGTACCCCACAGAGGTACTATCCCATTGTGGAGCCATTGCGATGATCCCAAGTTACTTTGTCCAATTTTTAAGTATCAAAGGTAGGATTTCAGCCTGTGTGTTGAAATATGTGCACGGTTGAGGAAGAAGTAAAATGCATTGAAAAAAAGGTAAGAAATAGCAAGGTAGAAGATGGATGCTTATCTGAGCAAGGATAGGATAGAATAGAGATTGATGACATTGAGATGTATAAATTCATTGAGGTTCTTTGAAGAATGCCTTTGCTCATTGGGTGTCATATTCAAAGTGCTCGATGACCTACAAATCGTTTATAGTACAAATGAGCAAAGGGGTATACGTCATTATATAGTGGGGTGCGACTGTCGAGCAAGAGATGAAGTTAGATAATGATTGATGGCTTTATCTTTTATTAAAATAGTGTCGGAAAGAGCCAAATAGTGAGAAAAGGAAGTTAGATTATGATTGATGGTTTTATCTTTTATTAAAATGGAATCAAAGACACTTATTGTTTGTTAGATGTAGTTTCTTGACATTTCACCTCACAGATTGATTTTTTTAAGAAGACTATTCTAGAGTATTCTGCTATATGTATTTATATTTCATTTATGAAGCGATGCAAGATAATGAGTTGTAGCAACACTTAAGATTTTATTCTGTTATTAGTTGTTCATGAATGTTGTAACATTCATAGTTAATCTCTAATCTCCCTTCTTCCATCCATCTGTGGTATAGAACAGCATCCATCTGTGGTATAGAACAGGGTTGGAGTCATCCTACCTCGCTCAAGTGAAGGGTTCGTTATCAAGTGAAGGATTTTGCATTAGCTGGTAAGAAAATGTAGTTCTATTAAATCTGTAACTAGTGAATACATTCTTTTTGACTCATGGATTGATGGTGAATGTTTTTTAGAAAATTAAATTGAATTTTTAGAAAAGGATGTAGTGAATACTCATAAAAATGTTTGGTAAAATTAGTTTTTTTTTTAAAATAAATTAAATATATAGAAAAGTTTTTGTAAATACTTATAAAAGTGTTTGAAAAAATTACAGTTTGATTTTGATTTTGTTTTGTGTAGTTAAAAGTAAGACATAAAAAAATGGGTTCAAGCAGCAACAACCTTGCACAACCACAGATCCCCATTCTGAAAAGGGAGAATTACGAAATTTGGTCAATGAAAATGAAATCATTATTAGAATATGAGGGTGTTTGGGATGTTGTAGTGGCCGACTCGATAACAAGACAGGAAAACAGGAAGGATAAAAGAGCACTCTATCTCATTTACTATGGCTTGGATGATGGCTTGGATGACATTGTACTTAGCCAGATCTCAGCCGCTGAATCATCAAAGAAAGCTTGGGACATTCTAGAGACCAACTATAAGAAGAATACCAATGAATCCAGAATTAACAACAATGCTGTTGTCCCAAATCTCCCTGCTATACTTTTTGTAGCAATGTCTGCTGGATTTGTCCTCCGGTTGTTGTTTGGAGATTTCCCGTCAGACTCAGACTCAGGCATGCAGTGTTGTGCAGTCTTAATCGAAGTTTTAGCAATGGTTTTGTTGATGTATGTGATTTATAAAATCGCCGGCCTTGAAACAAAAATAACGGTAGATCTCTATGGAACTCTCCCCCATTTCAATAATAAGTGATTATAGATAGCAGTTAGAATGAATAAAACGAAAAGTTGACTATTGAATATTCAATTACACAGAACGAAGAATTCAAGGCAATGGTAATTGGAGCGGCCATTGGAATGATTCTGATTCTGATTCTAATTCTAATTCTAATTATTCTTATTCTTATTCTACTTCTACTTATTACTATTATTCTTATTCTAATTATTCTTATTATTATTATTATTCTTACACAAAAAGCTGAATCCATAGCAATGGCAATTGGAGCTGTCATTGGAATGATTGTAGCCATATGCTGGTATTGATTCTTATTCTTTTCCACATTTTCTGGAACTGATTTTTCACAAATCAAGCATAGATTAACATGCTTTATTTCCCTTTTGGCAGCGGATTGTTAGGATGTTGCATGAATCCTGCAAGGAGCACAGGTTCTGCGGTGGACGGTTCAAGCATTTTGATATACATGATTCTCGGTGCTGTATTAGGTGCTATTTATTACGACCTATTTTATCCCATCCCAAAAGTTGATGTGGGCAGTAGTTGAGAGATGCAGGTTGTCTTTCCTTTCCCCCGTAGTTGTGCAACATGTAATATGTTAGCAACCTAATAACTAGTATAAATAATGAGCGGCAAGTAAAATTGCCTCAAAGG
Organism: Picea glauca; assembly: GCA_000966675.3. Taxonomy (NCBI): domain Eukaryota; kingdom Viridiplantae; phylum Streptophyta; class Pinopsida; order Pinales; family Pinaceae; genus Picea; species Picea glauca. The sequence continues at coordinate 846,093 of JZKD02S1193540.1, read as the reverse complement.
ATGTGAGGTTGTGATAGTCATGGCTTATACAATGTTGCATACATATATATATATATAGTGAGACTTAATAGACTTGAGCTTTTCGTAGATATTGTAGGTGTAGGTGTATCATAGATATTGTAAACGTGGAAGAAATGTAAATTTAAAAAAAAAAAAATATTGAAGTAAATTTATAATTTCAAGTAAGTTTGTTAGTCATTTGAACGTGGCAATTAGATGGTCACACAATAATTTTTTAATCATGTTAAGTAAATGTTAAAAAGTAAACATGTTAACGGATGCCCTAAAAAATGCAAGAAAGTTATGAACATGAGATTCCATTCATTGATTTGGAAGGATGACCAAGGATATGCCAACATCTTTAATTAATAACCATACGATTGGAATTTATTGTTAAAACATGATTGAATGTGCCCATTTCCAATAGGTGTATGCCTTTCGGCTTAATAATTTATATGTACTCACAACTTATTTGTACAAATAAGTTTTCTATAATTAGTCCATTCATAATTTATTTTCCCTTATCTTCTTGTTGCAACCACTTTATTATTTAATTTATTTCTTGGTCAACCACTTTGACTATTCAATCTTCTCATCACAACTACTTTACCATAATTACTAAACTAACAATGTATATGTTTGTTACAAGACAATGCCACATGTTGATTACAGTTTAGTGGCGTAGATTGGTAGAGGATTACAACAATATATCTCATACTGACAATGTGACAATGGTTCCATCATTCTACTTATATTTTAGGAAGGTTAGACATGGAAAGGATAGGTGGTTGTAGCCACCTTCTGTTTGTATATGGAGAACATAGGGGGTTGTAGTCTCCTTCTAGTTGTAGCCAGATAATTGGGAAGTTTGAGCTTCTATCAGGCTGTAGCCTGAGAAAATATGCGGTTAGAGCCTCCTTCCAATTGTAGTTGGAGAATTGGAAGTTGGTGCTTCCTTGAATGTAATTCTCGATATATAAGAAAAACATTATGTGGTTTTCTCCCGCATTGGGTTTCCACATAAATATTGATGTATTATGCATTGTGTGGATGTGTTTTTTATTGTTTATTATGCATTAATGAATGTTAATGCTTATGATTTAGTAAGATATTGATGATGAACATATGAACATGGTTGAATAAGTAAAAGAATATGCATTTTGGTTTAAAGGATTAATAATTGGTATAATTGTTCATTATTGATTCACCCACCCCTCCTCTCAGTAATCCAACAATTGGTACTAGAGTAGGTTCCTTCAAGAAAAATTTTAACCATTGGAAGGAGATCATGGATTATTATGAGAATGGAGTACCACTTTTTAATGGTCAGAATTCTTTAAAGTATGAGATATAGAGCGGAAAGACTAAAGTATTTTTAAATGCACAAGTGTATGATATTTGGCAATTAGTTGTTATAGGATATGATAGCTCAAAAAGAGAAAATACTACAATAAAGGAGTTGAAATGAAATAACAAAATTGCAATGGATTTCATTTTGGAAGGACTATATGATTCAATAAAAGACAAAGTGGGTAAATTTTCATCAGCTAAAGAACTTTGGGATAAGTTACACAATATTTATTATTCAACCATCATAGAGTCAAAGAATGTCAAAGAAGATGCAGGTACATATCAAGAAGAAAGATTGTAACGTCCTCGACCATCAACCCACTTGTCAGGTAACACAACTACATGGAAACATTCTCATACTTATATAATATGAATTTAATGAAGTTAAATGGATTAACAGAGTAAACATATAATTACTACTAACATACAAAATTAATGGAATCAATAGTAAATATCATTGCAACATAATACATGATAATATTGAAAGCATCACAGACATGCATTTTAATTGAAATTAAACACATGCATATACTTATCTTTGAAACTTTAGTAACTTCACCAACCACGTGCAGACCTTCCATGAACCTCCCAGACTTAGACCACACTGCTCATCATGCTCAGCAGTGGGTCACTCCCGCACTGGGACTAAGCTCCACCCAAGGCAAGGGAATCCTAGACTAGGTTGAGGTTATATACACCTTCAGAAGAAAAGTCCATCGGCGCTTCACCTTCCCTCTGGGCCTCGACAATAAGCCAGATCAGGAATTCACAGAGCTACGTAGTTGGTGTTGGACTCTCTCTCGAAGAAAACCACTTCCCCAACAAACTTCTTCACCTAGAAAGAGTTTCTCACAGGCATGACAACATGCCTCTTCTACCACAGGCTTGACAACCTAGTTCTTCCACCACCTTACAAATCCATTTCTGCAATTTTAGGATGACAGGAAATGACAACAACTTGGGTTAACTCACAGGTGACAACAACAATAGGAAAACGGGGTGTGGAAACAGGAAACGAAAATAGGACACTAAAACACAACAGGGTTCAGGTAACACCCGTTTGCAAAATACGTGACAATAAATTCATGCAGAGGTCAAACACAGACTCAATAGTTCGAGCAGAGGATTTATCGGTTCTCAATAAAAAATCACAAGCTTCGGGTTTCATAGTTGTGTGAGGCTTACAGAAATGAGACTCAGAGATCCTCGGGTTCAGACAACGGACAACCGAATGGAGGATGAAACCTCCTCATGGCTCAATTCTTGGGTTAAATTGCATGTTCCTGGGCTGAAACATGTCACCCATGAAGCTGCATGCACTCCATCAACATGTGTTTCCTTTTGCACATGTTCCCCCTCCTAGGAACTTAGGATAAAAACATACATATCACATAACTTTTGGAATAATAATAAATTATTATTCCCAAGGACTTAAACCCCTAGGCTCAACACTTAGCCTCTCTTTCCAACCTTTCAACCCCTTTTCCCTTACACATCTTGTGGAATATTATTCCCCCATCACTCTTTATTCATGGTTGGTCTTCACATAGTGATGTTTATGTTGGAAGATTGGTTGTTGTCATTGATCTCAACACTAGTCATGGGTTTTGGACCGTAAAATTGATGAAGGTATTTGGACATGAAGGAAAATGCACATGCAGATACAACACCCATGGATGGATAGTATACATCATGTTGTTTCCGATGGTATGTGGCACGTCACGTGGATCCTCA
>JZKD02S1193540.1:787129-836905 GCA_000966675.3 Picea glauca | reverse complement strand
TTACAAAATAAGAAAGTGTCAGGTCGGCCCTAATGTTAAAAGGAAGTGACATAAATGGTATAAATAAACATCATTATACATTCATTTGATATAAGTCGAATTTCAGAGGTAATAATAAGAAAAGAAGGCCATATTTCAAGGGAGGATGAAGTCTTTTGGTGATGTGTTCTAAGGTATGTTATTTTCAGGTCATCTTACCATTTTTTCTATAAATTTTTTTATAGAATGATACAGATGGTGAAATCAATATGGTATTGAGAAGACATATCAAGGTACCTCTGGTAAAAATTTCATCTCTTGATTCGCTATAATTATGGAGATACACTCTGTGGAAGATAGGGTTTGTGACTGGTCCTGAAGCTAGTCAATAAACAGGTGTTCCAGGTAAAACAGTCATAAATTTTTCATCGAGAATCCAAATGAAGTGGGACAAATTTCATTGGAAATAGTACGAACTTTGATTTATTGTGTGCAAGTTTCAGAATCAGATGTTAATTATTGAGCACAGGGCATTCTGTGCAAGTTCACTCTCATGAATAGACTAGAATTAAATAAGGTCTACCATTCTTTCTATAACCTCTTTTTGGGGAGGATTCAAGGAGTAAAAATTGGAGGATTTTTAGAGATTAAATTGAGTAATATTATCTACAGGACCAGATTACTCCAAGAATTGAAGAATTGCATAAATTGAAGAAGTCTCAGGAAGCATTATTAGGTTCTATGTGATGATTGGTTGATGGTGATGATTTAATGTAAAGTTTAATTATCTCTCATATATTCTTGGGTAGAAGGAAGGGGCAAGGATGGAGAGTTCAAATCTCTATTGATATTGGAGGATTGTATCTTCCTCTTGGAGGTTTATCCCTCCCTTTACATTTGGAAGTTGTAGCTACCTTTGGAAGTCATTACTTCCCTTGAACAATAACTATTGATTATTTCTGATATATTGTGCATGGCGTATTGTGGTGTATTGGTGTAACTCTTATTCTATTATTCATTTATCATTGGATATATTTGAATGGTTTAAGTATAAGTTGAAAAAGGTTTTAAATTGTACTTGATACCGATTCACCCCCCTCTCAGTATCAACAGTTCATTCTTTATTAATTTTCTGCATATTACATATACAAAAACATGCTTCTGGACTTTGAAACCTAGGCTCTCCGGCCTAATATACACATAAGCCCACCAGATTATCAATAATTTACTCACCATCCTACAAAACATTATTTAAAATTCATAAACATGATTACCACAGGGCTCGTCCTTAGGGATATTACAATCCCCTCCCCTTATTTTTTCATTGTCCTCAGTGCAACTCTTTACAAAACTTCAGAAATATTTTCAAAATCTTCAAAACGATGTAGGTATTCTACCTACATAGCATCCTCATGCTCCCATGTCGCGTCCTTGGGACCGTACCAGGTCCACTGGACCTTTACAAGCCCTATGGCTCAATTCCAAAGTTGTTTACTTTTTTGGTCCAATATGCGCACAGGATGCACTTGTAGAACACCTTCTTGCTCCACCTGAATCACATTCCAATCGATTACATGATTAGAATAAAATATATATTTATTAAGCAATGAAACATGAAACACATTATGTACATTCATGGATGCAGGGAATGAAATCATATATGCAACTGGCCCAATCCTTTCTAGGATTTCAAATGGCCCACAAAGTCTGGCTGCCAACTTAGCGCAGTTTCCCAACATCAGGGAACATCTATTGGATTTTACTTTCAGGAAAACATGATCACCCACTTTAAATTCCCTGTGGGTTCTGTTCTTATCAACATAAATCTTCTTCCTGTCTTGGGCAACTTTCAAATTTTGCTTAATTTTTTAGCATTTGATCTTCCATTTCCTTGAGCAACTCTGGCCCAACTACTGCCCTATCAGCTAGATTATCCTAGATTACTATATTATTTCACTTTTTGCCATAAATTTCTTCAAATGGGCTCATCTTCAAAGATGCTTGATACCCATTGTTGTAGGTGAATTCTACCAAATGTAGGTAGTCTTCCCATTTTGATGGTTTGTACATCACATACATCCTTAGTATGTATTATATTACTTGATTCACCCTCTCTTTCTACCCATGAGACTTAGGATGATAGACTGTACTAAATTTCAGATTCATTCTAAACCCCTTGAATTACCCTTTCCATAAATTTGAGGTAAATTTCGGGTCTTTGTCAGACACAATTGTCTTAGGGATTCTGTGCAATCGTGCTACTTCCCTCACAAAGATGTCGACAACATCTGCTTCCTTGTGATTATTCTTTAACAGAATGAAATGGGCATCTTTCGTAATCTTGTCCAACACCACCATAATTGAATCATGTTGCTTGCCTGTTCTGGGCAATCCTGTGATGAATTCCATTGTCACTACCTCCCACTTCCACTCAGGAATGGGTAAGGGTTTCAAAAACCCTGTTGGGTGTCTATGCTCAGCTTTAACCTTCTGGCACTCTATATATATGGCTATGTATTCAAAAATCTCCTTCTTCATACCAGGAAAGAAATAATGTATGTTGATTGCTGCCACAGTTTTATGATATCCAGGGTGCCATGCATAAGGCACCTTATGCATTTCATGCAAAATCATACGTTTCAAGTCCTGGACATTAGGAATATTAATTTTGTTCTTGTACAAAAGTGTTCCATCTATTTCCAATTTATAATTTTTCACTTTCTGTGGCATCTTGCCTTGTTGTAGCTTTTCTACCATCTCCATGTACTACAAATCTGCATTTGCAGCTTCCAAAATTATGCCCTTTATATCAGTTCGGTACATTCTAATGGTTGTAGCATGTAATTTTTGTACTCTCCTACTGAGTGCATCATCCACTTTGTTCTTCGTCCCTTTGATATGCTTGATATCAAAATTATACTCACACAGAAACTCTAGCCACCTACTCTGGTTAGCATTCAAGGATGAATGATCAAATAGATACTTTAGATCATTATGGTCTTTCCTCAGTTCGAACCTCCTTCCCATGAGGTAATGCCTCCATTTCTTTAAAGTGTGTACTATTGTTGCCAACTCCAAATCATGAGTTTCATTGTTCCTTTTGTGCTCTTTCAACTTTCTGGATTCATAACAAATTACGAATCCATTCTGAACGAGGACCCCTCCCAGTCCTTCTTTGCATGCATCAACTCACACTACAAAATCTATGCTTGGATATGCAATCCTCAATATTGGAGCACTGGTTAACAATTGCTTCAATTGCTGGAAGATTTTCTCACAATCCTCTGCCCATTGAAACTTCTTCTCCTTCCTTTGCAAGGAAGTGATAGGGTGAACTATCCTCGAGAACCATGCGATAAACCTTATGTAGTAACTAGCTAGACCCATAAAGGATCTGACTTCTGACACATTATTTGGCACTGACCATTCTCTAATGGCCTCAATCTTCTCAAGATCTACAACTATCCCATCATTCGAAATAGTATGCCCCAGGTAATGGATCTGCTCCTGATAAAATGAGAAATTGCTCAACTTGGTATATAGTTAGTGCTCTCTTAGCACCTGCAACACCATCCTCAGATGCTGCTCATTCTCTTTCTCCAACTTGGAATACACTAGGATGTCATCCAGGAAGACTATGACAAACTTGTCTAGATAGTCCCTGAATACACTATTCATCAGGAACATAAAAATAATGGGTGCATTTGACAACCCAAATGGCACCACTATGAACTCGTAATGACCATACCTTGTTCTGAAGGTGGTATTTCAGATATCTTCATACTTTATCCTTACCTGGTGATATCCCAACCTGAGGTCTATCTTCAAAAATATCTTCACATCCTTCGACTGATAGAAGAGGTCATCAATCCTTGGCAAAGGATACTTGTTATTTACAATCACTTTGTTCAATTGTTTGAAGTCGATACACAATATCAACGTCTCATCCTTCTTCTTCATGAATAGGACTAGGGCACCCTAAGGTGACACACTTGGGTATATATACCCCTTCTTCAGAATCTCTTCAAGTTGCAGTTGCATTTATTTCAGCTCCGATGTACTCATTTTGTAAGGAGCTTTCAATGTTGGAGCTGCTCCAGGCATCAAGTTTACAGAGAAATCAATATCTCTCTTCAGGGGTAATCCTAGTACCTCCTGGAAAAAATATTCAAACTCTTTTAGTACTGCATGATATCCAAAATTTGAGACCTCATCCTTAGATGCTTCTTCCACATGGGCTGCAAATAATTGACATCCTTTTCTGTAGCACTTCTTCAGCTGCATTGTTGATATTTCTCTGATAGCAACAAATCTGGGAATTCCTTGGAATGTTCTCTGATTCTCTTCCTCATCCAGGAAAGTCAATGTCTTATTATGAAAATCCAAGATGGCATGGTGCTGGTCCAACCAGTCCATCCCAATTAGACAGTCATAAGAACCTAAAGGTATAACATTCAATTTAGCCTTTGTGCTCAGTCCATTCATGTCCATGGGACAAGACTTAACCAACTCAGTGACCTTCCTCTTGTTTCCTGTAGCCAGCTTCACTAACCAAGACTTTTGATGTTGGATTCTCGAAAAATGAAAACATTCCACCACTCTAGGATCTATATAACTATGGCTAGCCACTAAATCAATTAAAATAGTAAATGGTTGGTTGTCAATCATACCTTCTACTTCAATCATGTGTGATGGAAATTCATCTTGATTGTTGTCCAAGGCTACATAGATCCTTGGCATTCTACTTCCCATGTCCTCTATTGTTTCATCTTGCTGAACATTATGGACAACTCTCAATTTGCAATTTTTGTCAAGACAATCTCTGTACTTATGGTTTCCTTGACAGCCCCAACATCGAATGGTCTTTTGTCTTGGCCTTTGTTCCCCTATGTCGGCCATTCTCATCTCTCTAAATGATGCTTTTCCTTGAGGTTTGTTTTTGAAAAAGGGAGGTTTGTTTCCCTTCTTGCTCTGTTCTTTCTTGAAGTTCTTCTGGTCATCCCAAGCCTTCCGAAAGGTAGGCTTTTCTCTTTGTTGTTCATATAAGCATTATATTCTTCTTATCATTTCTGCCATGGTATTAGGGTCATCATATTGGATCTTGTCACCGATGGAAGGTGGAAATCCACTCAGATAATTTTGAATATTGATAGTTTCTTCTTTGATGAACGAAACATACTTCAGCAATTCCAAAAATCTACGTTCATACTCATCAATGGTCATGCTGCCTAGCTTGAGTTCAAAGAACTCTTTCATATTTATGTCATAATATCTCTTAGTCAAATACTTCTTCTCGAAAAACCTCTCGAATTCCTTCCTAATGATATATTTCTCTCTAATGTGTTGCACCTGCACAAGTTGATCCCACCACATGGATTTTTTTCCTTTCAATTGATACATCACAATTCTTCCTTCCACATAAGAGGAATAATTTTGTAGTTGGAAGTATTTCCTCATACCAAGAAACCATGTTTTGGCATATTCCTCCTTCTGATGTTCTTCGTCAAATGTAGGAGGATTAATCTTGTTTATCTTTCCCTTCAATTCATCCACTCCAGATCTCTTGTGCTTTTTGGTAGGAGATGGGATAGAGCCACTGTGTCCTTCTCTTAGAGCGACCTTGGGAATGATTATGGTGTCTACCCACACTCCTTGACATTCTTCCCTCAGAATTCTGGTGACTCCCTGTTCTGATCGAGTCACTCTCCTTATCCAACTTCCTTTCTATTCTCTCTAAACTCTCAAACAACTTTATGTTGAATTCTCCTTGTTTTTCTTGATATTTTTTAAGTTTTTTGCTATCTTCTCGGCGAGTTTGGGCATCGTTTTGCAATCCTTCAATGATCTTCCTCATGTTTCCTTCCTTATCTATCTCTTCTCCATGGCCATTGGACTTCGATCCTTAAACTCCCAAATGAACATCCATTCCTTTTGCTTTGTCCTTGGAACTGGAAGCAGTCATTGCCCTTTAAATTTATTTTGCACTCAATGGAAATTCTATTCAGTTCTGGTGATTGTTGAACTTTTGCATCACAACATGTAGAAAATTATAATTTGTCAGGTCATTATTCCTTAACATATCCCACAACATTCATAAACAACTTGATTCAAGAAAACTTTCATTTTCCATGAATTTTCTGAGCTCTGCTCGGCTCTGTAGTGCATTCGGGCCTTAGCCCTTTTTCTCTCAGTTTCCAAACCCATGCAACCATGGTTCATGACCAAGTGTTATATCTCAAGGTTCTTTAATCATAACTTCATGGTTTCGTGTTTCGGGGTTTCAGGATTTCGGTCTTGGAGGCTCTCACACTCGCTTCCCTTTCCAACTCCCGACTTCCAAACTTTCGACCTTTCTAGCCACCAGGCTCACAACACAACTGTCACCAACCACAATGGTGACACGTGGTGTACTTAAGAAGGTCCATGTTACCTCAGGTGATGCCCTCTGGCCCCCACTGTGTCTACTTTTCCTTCAGGGCCCACTGACACATGTCACACATCCCATGGGTCCACATCCATCCAAGTGATGTCAGCCCAACCCACTGCTTCTACTCTATGGGCTTTCATGATTTTGCACTTCGAGAGTTTGTGCATCAACACATCCCACTTCTCCCAACAGTCGAACTCATGAAATTACTCTTTTCTCTTCTACTTGATCCAACGGACGAGATATTTTTCCCATATCTACGGTTTAGATCTTCTCGGGATGTCAAAGTTTCAGGTTTTGGGGGTTTGTGCCTCAATGCACCCCGCTTTTCCCGACAACCAAACTCCCGAAAGGCTTCTCGAATATCCTCTCAGCACCTTCTCCAGATCTAACAATCATAAAGGTTTTTTTTTTTCCTTCTTTTCGAATAGATCCTACGGCTCCAACGCCCCAAGTGTTGACTTTCCTCTCTCTCTGTGGTAAAATGCCATGCCAACTGTGGTTTTATTTCACCGCTACTCTCATAAGCTTCGTACACAGCCAAGTAACCTGTTGGCACTAAAAAACATTCTAAGGTTCAAAATTAATCTTCCAGACATAATTTCCTCTAGAAACCTTGGGTCCAAAGACCACTTATCCGGCCCATATAGGCTCAATGTTGAAAACATGGCTCTGATACCATATTGTAACATCCCCGACCATCAACCCACTTTCCAGGCAATGCAACTATGCAAAAACATTCTCATACTTATATAGTATGCATTTAATGAAGTTAAATGGATTAACAGAGTAAACATATAATTACTGCTAACATACATAATTAATGGAATCAACAGTAAATATCATCGCAATGGAATACATGATAATATTGCAAGTGTCACAAACATGCATTTTAATTGAAATTAAACACATGCATATACTTATCTTTGAAACTGTAGTAACTCCACCAACCACGTGCAAACCTTCCACGAACTTCCCAAGCTTAAACCACACTTCTCATCACGCTCAGCAGTGGGTCACCCCCGAGTTGGGACTAATATCCACCCAAGGCAAGGGAATCTTAGGCTAGGGTGAGGTTATAGGAAAACTACACAAAGCAACTAGAAGAATTCTCTCCAAGAGCCTTCTTATGCCTACTAATCATGGAATCTCATTCCCCACATGTCTGTTCTACTCGGCATTATACACCTTCACAAGAACAGTCCATCGGTGCTTCACCTCTCCTCTGGGCCTCGACAACAGGCCATATCAGGAATTCTCAAAGCTCTGTAGCTGGTGCTAGACTCTCTCTGGAACAAAACCACTTCCCCAATGGACTCCCTCACTTGAGGAGAGTTGCTCAAAAGCCTGAACGCCTGCCTCTTCTACCATGGGCCTAACAATCAGGTTCTTCCACTAGTTTCCGAATCAATTCCCACAAGTTCAAAATGACAGGAAATGACAAAAGCTTCGGTTAACTCACAGTTGACAGCAGGAATAAGAAAATAGGGTGTTGAAATAGGAAATGACAACATGCCACTAAAACACAACACGGTTTAGGTAACACCCATTTGCAGGATGCGTGGAAAGCAATTCATGCAGAGGTCGAACACAGACTCAAGAGTTCGGGCAAAGGATGTATCAAATTCTTAAGAAAACATCACAGGCTTCAGGTTTTAGAGCTGCCTGAGGCTTACAAAACTTAGATGTAGAGATCCCTCGGTTCAAACAACAGATGGGAAAATGGAGGATGAACCCCCCTCATGGCTCAATTCTTGGGTTAAATTGCATGTGGCTGGACTGACACATGTTTCCCATGAGGCTGCATGCACTCCATCAACATGCATTCCCTTTTGCACACGTTCCCCTCCCAGGAACTTAGAATAAAAACATACATGCCACATAGCTTTTTGAATAATAATAAATTATTATTGCCAAGGACTTAATCTCCTAGGCTTAAACCCTAGGCTCAACACTTAGCCTCTCTTTCCAACCTTTTAGCCCCTTTTCCCTTACCCATCTTGTGGAAGATTAGTCCCCCATCAGTCTTTCTTCATGCTCGGTCTACACATAGCGATGTTTATTCTTTATTAATTTTCTGCGTATTACATATACAAAAACAAGCTTATGGCCTTTAACACTTAGGCTCTCCAGCCTAATATACACATAAGCCTACCATCTTATCAATACATGGCTCACCAACCTACAAAACATGATTTACAATTCATAAACATGATTACCACAAGGCTCATCCTTGGGGATATTAGAAAGATATTCATCATGTCAAACAGATTCATAAGATGAAGAGTACATAATCAAAATAATTTTGTTGTTTTCCTTTAATTTTGAAAAACACAGATGTCTTGAAATGGAATTCCATGAAAGAAATGAGACACAAAAACTAATTGAAATAGAAGATAATTATGACGCGGAACTAATAATTTCTTTAGATGAACTAAGAAAACAAAGAGAAGAAAACAAGCCACTCAAGAAATAATTGATGAAACAAAAGGAAAGTGTTCACATTTTTGAAGAAACCCAACAGGTCATCAAGAAGCCCATCATCCATTATCATCCATTATGACAATGTTTTTTGTCGCACTTTTTCTTTCGTGATTTTCCTGCCGCACTTTTTATGTCACACTTTTCCTTCCTCGATTTTTCTGCTGCACTTTTTCTACCACACTTTTCCTTCCATGATTTTTCTGCCGCACTTTTATGTCACCCTCGATTTTTCTGTTGCACTTTTTCTACTATGATTTTTTTGCGGCACTTTTTCTACCACACTTTTTCTGCCGCACTTTTCCTGCCGTGATTTTTTTGCCACACTTTTTCTGCCGCAATTTTCCTGTATCAATAATACCTTCCCAAATAAGTCTTCACAAAATATATATTCAATGATATTTAATAGGTTCTAACAGAAGACCCTTGCTCTCTTATTTACACTCTCCAAGTAGCTTCCTCTAGAAGTATCAACTTTTTTCCACTTAACCACTTTGTCCACTTAGCCACTTTTTCCACTTAACCACTTTTTCCACTTAACTTAACCACCATCAACAAATAGTAAGTTCTCAAATCCTAGTTGCAACTAACTTTATTATTTAATTAATTTCTTTTTCAGCCACTTTGACTTATCCATAAATAGTAAACTCACCACTTCTTATTGCAACCACTTTATTATTTAAATAATTTCTCTTTCCAACCACTTTGACTACTTTATTATTTAAATAATTTATCTTTACTCACAGCTTCTTTTTGAAACTAACTTTTCTATAATTAGTCATTTCATAACTTATTTTCCCTTAACTAACTTCTTGTTGCAATCACTTTATTATTTAATTTATTTCTTGGTCAACCACTTTGACTATTCAATCTTCTCATCACAACTACTTTACCATAATTACCAAAGTGACAACTTCTTGTTGCAACTAATTTATTTTTAATTATTTTCTTAATGCAACAAATATATATGTGATTAACTCCTAGTTACCGTCAAATTTACTTGTACACTTATTCTAGGAGCTTCTAGAATAATTGGCTTCTTTGACCTTCTAGGGTCTTCTAGATAACGAATGAGGGTTCTCCAACTTCATATGGCCATAACTCTCTAACAGTGAGGATTTATGTGACGTTCCACATATCACCGAAAATGGAATGACATATAATATCCATCTAGAATAGTATTATCTGTAAATTCATTGATCTTCATACCTCAAACAGATTTGGGTCCCTTACCCGTGACTTTGTTCTACAAGAATTCGCTACCAAACTTCTCCAAGGGTTGACATCAATCACTAAGGGTTGACATCAATATACAATATCACTCTCCAAGGATTGACATCGATGACAACCAACATTCCAGACCAACTGTCCATCAACCTAAGCCAATTGTCTAACAATCTCCCCCTTTGACATTGATGGCAACACCAACATTGATCGAAACACTTAGTCATGATAAAATCCATGCTTATACTCCTAATCAATGTTTCTATCTCTCCCCCTTTGACATCAATGAAAAATGGTATCTCCCTTTTTGGATGCTCCCCCTTATTGAACTCTCCTTGTTTCTTCTCCCCCTGTATAAATTACATTGATCTTTCTCTATGTTTCTAAGCCTCTAATTACTCTCTCTCCCTTCATATGAATAATATCTCCCCCATTTGACAAAGGGTATCACTCTGATGCAACACTGAATTCATATCGCTCATTCTTCCCTTGTGACAATCACTCCCCCTCGAAACATGCCTTTGTTCTCTCTCTCCAAGCATCTAAATCTTTGTCCTGCATATGATGAATCTCTTCCCCTGGAATCATACCTCTATTCTTACCTCTCTGTCTGACAAATTATCTGAATGATATTTCTACCTATCGTTTTGGTTTTGTTTCTCTCTCTTGACATCTCTACAAGATGTTGTGTAGAAAAAATATAACTCTTCCAGTACCTGCTTCCTTTTTGAGTTATTGTCCATTGGTGTTTCCTTGTGTAATCAACTAACATATCTGAAAAGAATTCAAGAATATGAATTGAAATATTCATGTGTAATTATCATCCATTATGATAATTTTCCTAAATTGTGTCTAAACCACTCTATGAACTAATCTATGTATCCATGCTCTCATCCACTGTCATATATCTGTCCAAAACTACTAAGTGTTCTTATGAATCCATATCTATCCATACGGTCCAAGACTCTTCTACACAACTATCCATAATGCTGACCCATATGTCATTGTACTATCATGAAGTCTTCACTACTGCAACTAATCAATCTAACATATTGTACTTCTGCTAACTGACTGCTCTGAATCTATCTACTAAAATTCTTCAAGTTGCTCAAAGGATGGTTATATGGTATGTTTCAGCTACCACATAGACTCCCCCTATTTAATATTTATATTACCTGGGAGTTTCTAATCCGGATGGCTCAAAACAATTAATGCTCTGATGTGGAGTCATCATCATCTTCATCGGTAGGTTCATCATCTATATGAACTATGAATTCTTTCTTTCTGTCTATCGATTCATATTTCACTACAATTCCTTAAAGTACAATATCTTGAACTTGTTCCTTATTTACATGTCCTTCTTTTCTTTTATTTCTTTTCCAAACCTTTATGGTCGGACATCTTCCTTTTTATTTGTAGATTTGTCTTCATCTTGGTTTATTACCAATCTTGTGATCTATGGGATCTGGTCTTTGTTCACTTATTATTCTTATTTTCTTATCCATACTTTCTTATATATAATATCAATGTTCTCTTTCATGGAAGTATCGATAACACTTGTACAATCATGAGCTATGTGTCCATAGTTATGGAATTTATAACATTCAATGTTACGTGGGGCCACATAAGCATTTCTTGCTTGAACATTTATTTTATAATCCCTGCAATCTGCAACCTTATGTCTAAAGTTAGTACAATAAAAATGATGACCATGAAAGAAATTTACATACCTTGGAGTAAATGATCTTCTTTGTGGTGTATTCCTTCTAAATTCTTACCTTAGTTGATCATCATCATGATTGAAGCTTCTTTGTGGCTTGAACATGGATGGTCTTCTTGAAGATGTATCTTTATTAGTTTTCTTAGATTTTGGTTGAACACGATTCCTTCCTTTGAGTACTTCTGCATAACTATTTCTCTTTTATTCATTCTTATTTTCTAGCAACCTAGAGTGTTTCTCTTCATTCTCTACAACTGATGCAGATGTTTTTGTTTCTTCAACATTCTTACTGAGCTTGACGATTTTACTTCTCAATGTGACAACTTCCTCTTCAACATTCTCAACCTCTTCTTATCTCTTCATTTTCTGAGACTTCATGACTTATTTTGTTCTCTTCGCTTCTTCAAGATGGGTTTTTAATATGATTATTTCTTCTTCAAGTCCTTTCTCTTCTTGACCAAACTATGCCTCAATCTGGTCTGGATCATTAGCTCTTTCCTAAAGATGATATGTCAATAGCTTCTCTCTCATTTCTTCTTCTTCTTTCTGTGATTCTATGTTGGATTCCAAATACTATGCAAAGGTTCCTTATTTTTCCAAATATGATGCAAAGGGTTCCTAAATATAAAGAATAACACAAAATGGAAATGGAAAAACCATAAAATCAACAATCAAGGGTTATCAAAAATTTGTAGTGATGTTGAAAAGAACAACCCAATCTCTATAAAAGAATATCAACCCAAAACTCACTATGAAGGAAGATCTAATAATGCACACAAATCCCAAGAGGGTAAAAAAACCAAATGTAATTGTTATAGGAACTATAATATATAATCAGATCTATTGGCTGCACTACCTAACTCTCTATGGATCACTATAAAACAATCAAGTGTAAATAAGCAATCCAAGAAAAACACACAAACACACTTCAAATTGAAATTGAAGACAAATGGTGTGACAAAACGGTTCAATAAGAGGGAATAACCATAGGTACATACCAATCATATATCCCTAATACGATATACATATTATCTAACCAAAGAGTTCTTGGGAGTTTGAAATTTTTTGAGTTTACAGGTGTAATGTCCCTAATCTGACCCCTTTGTAAATTGTACATATAGGTTGGTGAGTCGTTGGTACCAATTGGAAGTGTAATTTATATATATTGGTTGGTGAGTCGTTGACACTAAGTTTTAGTGTTGTCTACACTTGAATAGTGCATGAAGGATTGTTATCAAAGGCAGGGTGCACATATTTCATAGTGTTGTACGCACCTAGGTAAGTGTGCACATTTCATAGTGTTGCACGCACTTGGTTAAGTGTGCGGGAATAACTTGGGAGTGCACACAGATCTGAGTTATATATGTATATATGTATATGTATTGAGGCTAGAGAGATTGTGTGATTATGAGGCTCGCGAGATGGGATGTATATAGGCTAGTGAACCTATCCATGTAAATATAATCATAGTTATTAATATAATATTACATCACTGCGTGCAGAAAGAATCAAACGAAAAGAGATCAGGGGATAAGTCCATCGGAAGAGGGAAAAGGGGGAGAGACTTAAGTCTTACGGAATATTTTATAATATTTCAAAAAAAATTATATCCCATGGATAATTATTTTATCCTAAGTTTGTGAGGGTAGGGAACCATTCACCAAGTGGCTTAAGCTACTTCTAAAGATGAGAACTGTCTAGTTGAAGGAATAAAATATATATTGGTGTCCTTAGTGTATTTTTTGGGGGATGGATTCATTATTAACTTTTTGTTGTGAAAAAGGGGGTTGGACCATTTGAGAGACAACGACTATTACCTTATATGCACAAAGAATCTTGTAAGGTATTTTTTTGGAGTAATAAGAGTTTTGTTGTGGAAGAGGAAGGTTTTCAAGACCGTAAGAAGTCTCTCTAGGTCAGATATTTGTTGTTGAAGAAGTGGATTTTCAAGCCCATGAGCATACTCTCCATAGGCCCATGATATTATACTAGTGATATTTTTGCTGAGAATAGTTCCTTCCTGCATAGGGCATTAGTTGCAGGGCTTAGAGAATTCTTGTCTGGCATGTTGCTGATAACCCTAGAAAGGAAGTGGGGTAGCGGAGCGACCATTGAGAAGAGAATGGGCACTCTTTGTTGGGTTTTACGAGTGCATGGGGAATTATAGATTGTAGGCTATTTACATCATTGGTCACCTTGGAACGAACTATTCTGTTGAGAATCAGACAATTAGCTTGTCACTAGGAACCGTTTTTCCCTGGTTGAGTTAAGCCCCATCTCGGGGGTGACCTGTTGCTGAAATATTATGAGAAACATAATCTATGGCTAGGAGGAATGTCTGATTCATGTGCATATTTGGCGACTTTCATAAAATATAAGTGTTCTTTATGTGCTTGTCTCATTTACTGTGTGCTTATTTATCTATGTTTGACATGGGTTAATTCTTGTATGTCTTTGCATACAAGTAATTGTTTTTATTCTCTCTAATGTTGCTTGCACATGTAAGTGTGGTGTTGATAGTCATTATTTTAGTTGCGTCTAAGTATGATGGTTATTGACATTTTTCATATTAACTTATCCTTTGATATTGGTCATGAGTATACAAGAAAATGATTGAATGGTTGGGTGTGAAGGAAAGTAACTTGTGTGCACAGGAGTCTGGAACTCATGTGTGCGTACATGGAAATAGACCCCACACACACGGAGATTAGAACTAGCATGTGACACTAGGATGGTTGTGTGCAGGGTAGTGTTGTGTGATCAGTATACTCATGTGCAGTTATTTTACTTACTTTTTCTTCTTAAATTTATGTTAAAAGAAGAAAGTTAGTGTGGTGTGACTCAACTTGAGGTTGAGAGAATTACAAGAAGTGAAACTGCATAGACTAGGGTTTAGTATAGAATCTGCGTAGTGTATTTTGAAGTAACATTGTTCAGTAGTATGTTGGGTGATGTTACAATATGGTTTATTCAGAGCTACAGAAGTTGAGATTGTGTGATGTGTAAATTTTTCAGACCCTAACCTAGTTTCAGTCTCGCTAATTTTTCAGCGAAAGTTAAATGCCCAAACCCAGTTTCAGCACTGTTTCAGCACTATTTCAGCATATGTTTCAGCACTGTTTCAGCACTGTTTCAGCACTATTTCAGCATATGTTTCAGCACAGTTTCAACACTATTTTAGCATATGTTTCAGCATATGTTTCAACACAATTTCAGCACTGTTTCAACATATGTTTCAGCACTGTTTCAACATATGTTTCAGCACTGTTTTAGCATATTAAAACTTAACAGAAAATAAACTTCAGAACTAAAACATGAGGATTCTGAACATCGTTTTCAACGCAGAAATAAAATATCATCAGTATGCAAAACTCATAAAATATAGACACAAAGATTTTCGGTCTAACTTCGACCCTGGAAAAACCCACAAGGGGAAAACCAGTGAGCGAGAGATTTTTATTATTTATGAGCTTCTGAGAAATTTCTTTTACAGCATATTCGTCTTCAGAAATTTACACAAACTTATCTGGATTTTTTTTCACTAAAATCCTTTTGAACAGTCCTGGAAAATGCTCCTCGATTTCTGTCCCAGAAATCCGTACAACTGTACGAATGTCCCAACAATTAATGTTGTACGGTCTGTCTCGAAATTCATGCCAAAACTCTACTAAGATTGTATGAAAAAACCAACATGAATAGATCCTTGTAAACTGTGTTGTACAACCCTCAAAATTCGTGCCAAACTATATGGACTGTACGAAAATACACTCAGAAATTTATTACAACAGTTACCTCGATTTCTGTGCCAATAAATGTTGTACAATAGCCTTGGAATGCATGCCAATACTCTCAAAAAGTGTAGCTTCTATCCTCCTCGATTTCTGTGCATAATAAATATTGTACAGCCTCCACAAATCTGTACGGTACGGCCTGTTCTTCCTTGTTGTCTGCTACCTTGAAATCCATGCTGCTCTTTGCTTTGGGATGCATGCTCTCCTTCAGCAAATGCTGTCTCTTTTCTTCAACTCGAACTCTCTGTTTCTCTCTCTTGTTCTCTCAATAAGAATGCTTGAAATACCCAAGAATGGCTGTGCCCTCTTTCCCTAGTCAACCTCATGAGGGAAGGTGAGGGGTTTTCTAATCTAACAATTGAGATTAGATTAGATGGGTGGCTGATATTTGGTATCTCTTCACTCACCCTCACTTTAGTCATAAAGTTATGTTTTAATTTGCATCTCACAAATTAATTTGACTAGGACCCACATTAGGCACTTTCTCCCCCTTAAGCGCCTAGGGAAGAGAAACACTTGCCTTGGTACTTTATTTTAATTAAAAATTTAACACTCCCTCATACTGAGGAAAGTGTTACTCACCACTCCAAGCTTGTCCCTGAAAAATACAAACTTGCCTCTACCCAATGCCTTGGTGAGTATGTCTACAACCTGCTCCTCTATAGATATGTACTATAGATCCACAACTCCTCTTTGAACATAATCACAGATGAAGTGATACCGAATCTCGATATTCTTAGACTGGTCATGAAAAACTGGATTCTTCAAGAGTTTGATGCAACTCTGATTATCACAGTAAATCACAGTAGGCCTCAACTGCACACCGAACAATCCCACCAGCATCTTGCGAAGCCAAAGGGCCTCACAACTAGCCTGACTAGCTGCCATATACTCAGCCTCTGCCGAAATCAAATCCACTGACTTCTTCTTTTGACTGAACCAAGACACAACTGTAGATCCCAATCCGAAGCAACATCCTGAAGTTCTTTTCCTGTCACTGACACATCCTGCCCAATCCGAGTCTGTATAGCCAACCAGACGAACTCCATCTCCTCTATGATAGTCCAAACCATAATTTATCGTACCACAAAGATACCTGAGCACATGTTTTGCTTCCACCCAGTGCACTCTCCTAGGCTCCACCATGAACTGGCTGAGAGTGTTAACAACAAAACAAATATCTGGCCTAGTATTGACCAAATACATCAATGACCCGATCAATTGGCGATACAAAGTGGGATCCACCAACTGTGACTCAGAAGCATGAAGCTTATTCCAGTTGGTAATCATGGTTGTGGTCATGGGCCTACTATCATGGTCGTTCTTCCTCCTAAACTTATGATATCTCCCTGACTTAGAAGATTTATCATTTTTCAAAGGTCTCGAACCTTTGCTCCTTCTACAAATCTGAATCTGGGATCTCGTCAACACTTTTGAAAGTGCTATATTTTCTGAGCTTATGTCCTTAAAAGGATTTCGATCTCCCACGCACACCTTGTGTTCTCAGTATTTTCAATAACTCAGTTCAAAGGATTTTCTTGAAAAGAAAATGCTTCTCACCCACCTAGCGTTCTTCTGCGTTGGTTCTCCGAAGCTTGTTGGCTTCTTGACGTTTTGCACACCTTACACTTGGTCTGAGTTTCTCTTATTCTCTTTGAACTTCTCTAACTCAATCTGAGACTTAGTCGACGAACTCCTTGCGTATGAGATGCACACCTTGCATACAAGTATCAGAAGAGAAACAATTGAAACTCATCTAGTTTCGTCATGAATTCATACAGTAAATCTCTCGAACAACCATACATGAACGAACTAAAATAAATCATACACACAGAATATCATTCATTCAATCACACATGAAAAGAACACAGTCTAAGGATATGGGACAATTTTTGTATGTTTTATTCATTCATGAAAAAACCAAGTTACATAGTGTTTCTGCTACTCTACTATGTTCTATTGATTTATCTATCTTGTCTCTATGTTACAATAAAAAAATGAAATACTATTTAAGGACAGGCTCCACGAGATCTCTCATCCTGTCTGTAGTCTATTCTATCAAACTCAAAGTTGTTACCTACTCTATCCTATTCAAATAACTACTAGTTATTGCCAGATAGAGTTGACACCTCATATCTGCAATTTCTTACAGTCCTTCAAGACTTTATAAACAAGTTACATTTTTTAAATGTTGTTTAAAAAATATCTCAATAGCCGATTAAATTCTTAATTTAATGTTCGATTTGAAATTCTGTCATTGCTGAGATTTCATTTTCTTGCTTGCATGCGTGCATTGTTGACTTTGAAGGCAATGCTCCTGCATAACCAAAACATATAAATGAATATAATCAATGATACCTTTACTTGTATGACTACATGTTTTAAAAAAATTTCTACACTACCTCCCAAAAAGACAATGCTTACAAAAATTCAAATTCAAATATTTTAAAATTGGAAATAACATATAGTTTATCAGTATCATGAGCCCTTTCTCGCTCATATGTCTTAGTATCCAATGTCATAAATGAATATTTTTATCTTCTTCCTTAGATACCAACGTTGTTTCATTAATCTTAGTACTCCCTTCTAGCTGATAAAGGTTCACAATCTTTGTATCTGTTATTACCATCAAATTCCCTTAGACACCTTTAGGACTCCACCTTGACATGTACATTTATAATGTCCAAATTAAAAAATATATCAAGGAAATTAAATTATTTTTAAGTTCAGGTACAAGTCTAACCTTCATTAATGTTTTTAGAATACCATAAACATTTTAATCCTAATTCTCCCAATCCCAACAGTTTTATAGGAAGCATCATTTCCCATGAAAACAACATTGCCATCAATAGATTTGTAAGAAGAAAACCAACCTCTATGTGAACACATGTGATGATAAGAACCAAAATTTAATAATTATTATTGATGATATTTTGAGAAATTACAAACAACTAATACTCCATCGACCATACTTGAACTTGTCTCGATTGAATTTGATTCCTTTGTGGATTTTTCCTTAGATTCTTACCTCTTCCAACAATCTTTCTTGAGATGCTCTGATTTATTACAGTACCAAAATTTCGTCTGAACCTTATTTCCTTTTGACTTAGATCTCAACGTACCTCTCGAGTTATCCCCTCTTTATTTAGATCGACCTCTAGCCACCATTTATTATGATGTTGAGGTTTCTAAAATAGATTTTCTCTGCACCTCATTAGTAAATGGAGCTCCCACAATAGTATCATATTCAATGATTTCTATTGTGCTAAACCACATAGATATGACTAAGTGATCCCAAGGAAATGAACATAATAGCATGAAAACCTTGTCTTCATCATGATATCTTACATCCATACTACTTAATTACCTTATTAAAGTATTGAAAACATTTAAATGATCAAAACATTTTGTACCTTCTTTCATTCGTAAACTTTATAACTGTCTCTTCAATTAGATTTTGTTTGTCAAGTATTTTTTCATGTAAATGCTCTGTAATATTTTCCATAAGCCTATTGGTGTCTCCTCTCCAACAATATTAAACATAATGTCATGTGCCAAACACAAATGAATGGTGTTGAGAGCTTTTGTATCCATATCTTCCCAGTCCTCGTATTTCATATCCATGGGTTTCTTTGACTTTCCCACCAACTCCTTGTGCAGACCTTGTTGCACCAACATATCACACGTATTTAATTTCCATACTTCAAAGTTTTTTTTCCTATTAAATTTCTCCACCTCAAACTTAGAACTATGTACCTTTTCCATTTGAGAAAATGACCAACTTTAACATAGTTGCATTGAAACCAATTCATTCTTCACAACCTTTTATCTAACAAAGATCTTTTAATAAAAATTTCAAAACTTCATACTATGTTAAAAAAAATACCTTATACGTGTACCAAAAAAAACATTAATTATAAAACAAGTATAAAATAATGCCACTCCTTTAAGAAAAAATGATTTTTTATTTATTTATTTATTTTAAATATAAAAAAAAACACTTTTTGTTAGCAAAGCGACTTCTCCTGCATGATTGGACAACAACAAACTAGCTAGATTCAAACCAATTTCCAAAGTGAGGTGATCTTTGTAGTTGTGCTACCTTCAGCGCTACCTTCACTAGAGCACTCTTCTTCCACACACACAACCTTTCCAAAGATAATCGTCATGCTCTGAAATTGCTGGAAAAAAAATGTCCTCATCCATGACTTTAAAATATTCCAGATATTCTTCTCAGTAGATAGGGTTTCCAACGATATCTCTTCTTAGCATCTCTACTATGACACCATTTCTTGTAGAACCGATCATAGATAATGCAACATCAATAGATACAACAAGTTACAAATAAGAATAGATTAACAACAATAAAAAAAACTATCTAACGATAATCATAGAATAAAAAAATAATTTACATGGTAAAAAAATTGACAAAAGGTCAAGAAAACATCCACGGGACAATGGAAATAGAAAATTTTAATTTTTTAAATAGAACGATTGAAAATGCTTAGGAGAGGGCTTACAATCCATTCAAGAACAACCTCTATGGGATACATATTTATAATTACAAATTCCACTGATTGAAATTAATTCACTAACCATTGGATCCAATTATTTTTGTGAATTAGTTATGATCTGATTGAAATATTTCTCAACTCGTCAATCTATTAGATATGTTGTCACATGTTCAACACATTGCAGGATTAACCCAAGATTTTAAAATTACATTGTTATACAAAATTTTGTTACTTATAACGTTAATGTTAAAAAATTGATCAGTTATAAGATTTATTCAATCATTTACATTATGAGTCTCATATTTGATTTTTACATAAATGGAAGTATTTAAGAATATAAACTATTTAATAACTAACATACATGTGATTTACTTGTATTGTATGTATAATTATGATTTTTGCATAGATGGTATGATCCATATTTTATGAGAAAAATGAAAGGAATATAGATTATTATCAAAACGTGTTTAACACAAAATAAGAGAGATATAGTAAAATTGCTTTCTATTCAATAAGGAAATAAGTTGAAACTGTAAAATGTAGTGGAAAACAAGCTTACTAGAATGGTGGTGGCTTATCTTTGAGAAGATATGTGACGACTGCGCTCATTCACAAGAATATGATTACAACGAGGCTCTGAAGGCATTTTTACAATAAACATGAATGTCAAAAACCCTATAATTCCAAAAACCTAACCCTAGGAGATGAAGTGCCAAAATTCATGTGGGCCCCGTTTGGGTAAGTTAGTACATCAACTTCCCAGGGTTGTAACTTTTTCATACGATATCCATTTTAGGCAATGATATCTCATTGGAAAGGTCTATTCGAGAACTCCAAATTATAACATTTGACTTTGATTCCATCTACATTTTGACTATGGTGAGCCATAAAACACTATTTAGGGCCTCAAAATAGCCCTAGAAGTCAAGGACTCGAAAAATAGGAAAAACATGTTAAAATCAGCCAGTTGGAATAGGTGGGAGGACACCAAAATCCATTTGGATAAATCATAACCCATTAGGAAGCAATGTTATCCATTTCATTGAGTTCCCCCATAAGATGAGGAAATTTCTATTGAATTTGACCCCGAGTGAGACACTTTCCTTGGTGCAAGAGCTGCCCTACTTTGACAACTCAATAAAGATGGATCCTTTGTTGGCAAGTGGCCTTGACCTGTTTTTCCACAATATGATCATTGGATTCCTGTTGTGTGCAATCGAGGTTGAGCTATTTTGGTGTCAGTTGTTTTTATACCTCTAAGGTGTCCAATAATAGTGGGAGATAAGGTCGAAGGAGATCCATGTTGAACACTGGGTGCAGGCCAAGGAAAGGAGGAATGTTGAGCTCAAAAGCATTATCACCCAAAACCTTGGTCATGGTGTACGACCTATAACGAAGTGGGCGAAGATTCTAATGGGGTCCTGTAAGGCATTCTTTCTTAAAGTGAAACCAAACTTTGTCACCCACCTGATACTTATGTGGCACTCGATGTTGATCATGGCATTGCTTGTACTTATCATTGGACTTCTGTAGGATATCCTAAACCTGTTGGAAGATGTGATAGATCCACTCAATGAATCGAGTGTCTTTCTTATCTTCATTTGGATAAGGAGATGAGTCAATCAAGTTGACCGCAAGGGGTAGTGCAACATCTATGGGACCGAATGGTTGGAATACCAACCCCACCAGAAAGGGGTTTTGGTTGTTTGAGATATGCAGGGCTCGGTTGTAGCTATGCTGGACATAGGGAAGAATATCATCCCATGTGAAAGGGTTCTTGGAATTATACATGCATAGGATATGCATGATCATTCAATTTACGACCTTGGTTTGGCCATTTGTATGGGGGTGGAAGGTCATGGATTTGGTGAGCTTGGTGTCCAGCAGTGACCAGAGGGTCGACCAGAATGTGTGAGAAATCAACTATCCCAATCTGATACAATGGTTTGTGGGATTCCAAAATGTACCCAGACTCATTCAAGGAAGAGCTTGGGAGTGGTATTTGATGTGATTATCTTCTTGCAGGTGGCCAGAATCACCATCTTATAAAAGTGATCAACAACCACAAAAAAACAATGATTTCCTTTCTTGGTGGATGGGAGGCCCGAGATGTAGTCCATTGAGATGGATTCCCATGGAATGTTAGAGTAGGAAGAGGGGTGTGCAAGCCATTTTTCTTGGTGGTCGGTCTGGAAATAATGCAGGAAGCGTAGGACCTGGTATACTTGTTGACCTCTTGTCAAAGTTTCGGCTAGTAGAAATGTTTCTGTAGCATTACCACTGTCTTTTCAACACCGAAGTGTCCTACCACTCGACAACTGCATTTACACCCAACATTTGGTAGGTGGTGGCGAAGTCCGGGTCTGTCTCAGAGAGTTTGGGCCATCTAGAGGTTTCATGGACACAAAAGTCTAGCACCATGGTGAGTGCTGCGACTGGCGGTCTACTGAGGAAATCGATGACGCGATTGGTGGTTCTTGTTTTATACTTGATGTTGAGGTAGAATTGCTGCAAGTATGCGGACCACTTCTGATGATGATCATTCTTTAATTTTCCTTGTGTCTGCATGAACTACAGTGGCTTATGATCAATGTGGATGAATGTCTCATTCCCATGAATGTAATGTATCAATTGGCAGCATGATTGCACAATGGAATACATGTCTTTTTCATAAGTAGGGTGCTTACGGACATCATCTGATAGTATCTCTCTATGATAGGTGATGGGTTGGTCATGTTGAGTGAGAACGATTCCCACAACATAGTCTGAATCATGTTTCTCGATCTCAAAGGGTTGGTTTAGGTTCGATAGTGAAAGTATTGGGGATGAGCATAAGCGTTGCTTAAAATCATAGAACTCTTGCTGTTGGGACTAGATGCACACAAATTTCTCCTTACCCCGACCCCTCATTACTTGGCTGAGGGCCCATGCAATATGGGATAATCCCAACACGAACCTGCGGTAGAAATTGGCAAGGCCCAAGAAGCTCCGAAACTCATTTAGTGTGGTTGGGGTTGGCCAATCACGAATAACTTGGATACTGGATGAATCCACATGTATACCATGTTGATCAATGATGTATCCTAGGTAATGGACCTTTTCCATGTTTAAGGATCATTTTTCCAAGTTGGTGTCTAGCTTGTGCTGCCGCAGGGTGTGCAGAACCTACTGAATATGTTGCAAGTGTTATGCCTAAGTCTTGTTGTAAATGCAAATGTCATCTAGATACACCACTACAAAAGTATTGGTGAATGATCACAGGATATTGTCCATCATTATCATGAAAGTGGATGGAGGATTTTTCAAACCAAAAGGCATAAACAACCATTCAAAAATACCTTACTTTGAATTGAAGATGATCTTCCATATATCTGTCTATTCTATCGAGACCTGGTTTCTTATTGTGATTTTATTCAAGGCCCGATAATCAATGTTGACTCACCAGGTTCCATATTTCTTATGTACCAACACGATTGGGCTCCCTCAAGGTGATGATATGGGACAAATTTTCCCCTTGTGGAGCATTTCTTGGATTTTCCACTTGATCTACTCATTCTCTAACAAAGAGCAGTGGTAGACTTGCCCATTGGGAAGTGGTACTTCGGGGGTCAGATCGATGGGGTGCTTGACCTGAAAATGCATAGGTACCCGAATAGGTGAGGAGAAGATATTCAAGTATTCTTCCATGACCTTATCCACTTTCTTTTGATGTGTGGGGAGGTTGGTCGCAGAGACCCTGGATGTGATTGTGATATTTCTCTCATTCTGAGAGAGAATCATGAAGAAGACAAACTTCCTCGTATGAGAGATGACCTTCCTACATTGCTTGGAATAGATCAAGGAAATACCATTAGCTGGGACTTCCTTGAGTATCTTGTACAATTTCTTGTTCAAAGTAATAATAACACTACAAGGCCTAGACTCATATACAACATGACGTTTCCATAAATATGGTTGTCCAAAAAGAGCATTACAAACTTCAAGAGGGAAAACATCACACAATAACTTGTCTTTGAAGGGCTTGATGTTGTATGACAGGTGACAATTTTGGCTGGCGTGGATGTCTCATCCTTGGAGGAACCATCTGATGGTGTAGGTTTGCAGGTGTGACATTGTCGAAAGGGCCAGTCGCTTGACAACCTCTGTTGAGATGAGGTTCTTCTGGCTACCATTATCAATGATGAAGTGTAGTGGGGTACCATTCACCCACATCTATGAATAAAAAAGGTGCTCGCCATCCTCTGGCTCATCTGGTTCACTGAGCAAGAGCTTGGTGGTAGCAACAGTAGCATTGGGTTCTACATCAATGATCCATATCCCCCTTTCTGGTTCTAACTCAGAGTTGGAACTCGCATCTGGTTCATAGGATTTCACCTCAGTGACCAAAGAATTCTTTGAGAAAAAATTAATAGTGTTATGATAGGATCTCTAATGGAAGTCGCACCACTTCCCGGTATCTTTATTTGTCTATTTGGTTTCCTTCTTTTATTGCAGCCTGGACTGGTTGTCTTGAGGTGGTCCTTGTTTTCTTTGTCCTTTGTTCTGTGGGTTGGGGCCACCCTTTCCTGGAATGTTTTTTGAGGGGTTCCCAGGTGAAAATTATCGCGTCTTTTGTTTCAGCTTCTTCTTGATTCTCACAACATATCGATAGGCCGCGCCCAAGGATGAGATGTCCAGAAACTCCATTTTGGCTTGGATGTATCTATGCATACCACCATGATACTTGAGCACCAAATGTCACTCAAAATATTCGATACCCAACTTGGTGCGCAAGGTATGGAAGATATTTTTGAACTAGGGAACTACTTAGTCTCTTTCCTACCATAGTCTGGTCCATTTTATGTACATGTCATCATAACTTTCAACATGGTAGTACTGTTCCTTAATAACATCCCTGAAGGAGTCCCTAGTGACCGTGACTGTAAATAATGAGGGTTCCTTTGTTTCATTCTTCTCATAGAAGGTTTCCTACCAATATTTGACATGGGGAATGACTTTGAGGAGCGCAAAAGTAATATTTTCTCTATTCGAGAAGTTATGGACAGAGAAATACCCTTCTAGAAGATTCAACCATTTGTCTATAGCATCGACGTCTATCTGACCTTCAAATTTAGGAATATCGAAGTTGATTTATACCTTGAAGGGGGCGGTGCCTCCATTTGAGGAAGATGCATCACATGTTCATAGCCACCGAAGGATTTGCAAAAAACTATCCATCATCTTGTTCCTCTATTGCGTGAGGGTTTCCTCGAGCAACATTTTGAAGGGATATCTTGTCCCATTGTCTTTCTTTTCTCCCACCATGAGAGGTGATGCGGATTATTTTTGACACGAAATGAGAGCGGAGATATAATAAAGAAATCTACAGAGATATCTTGGATATCCAATAATATAACAGAAATGTATAAGATATGAAACCATAAACATAGAGATACAATAATACACAATTTTCTATTATTGAGTTAAAATGTACAAAGACTATAAAAATACAAAGTGAAAGACTCGCTAGAATGGTGTCAGCTTATCCCTAAGAAGAGATGCGTCCGCTACTTGCATTTGCAAGAAGATAATTTTATGATGAGGCTCCAAAGGCCTTTTTATCATAAATAAAATCCAAAACCCTAACCCAGCAAGATTAAAAGACAACATTTTTGTGGACCCCGTTTTTGGTAGTTTGGTGTATCAACTTCCTGGGGGCGTAACTTTGGCATACGATCTCTGTTTGGGGTGAACGATAGCTTGTTGGAAAGGTATCTTCGAGGAGATTCATTTTAGGGGATCAATGATAACCTTTGGATATCATTGAGAATATAAATCGTGAAAAAAAATCATTTATGCCCCAGAACTTAAAAACTGCTAAAAATAGTAAATTACCAAAATTGCCAGAAAAATGTTTTGAGCTAGTTGGAAAAGGTGGGTGGCCACTGATATCCACTTGGATCAATCCTCCCTCCTTAGGAATAAATTGTCTCCATTTTATTCAATGCTCGAGGGAGAGGTAAAACCATTTGTTGAATCTGCATCTTGACGAGTTGCTTGCCTTGTTGGAGAAGTTGTGTTGCTTAGCTTGTTGAAGGTTGTCAAAGACCTGTGGCTGGAATAGTTGGACCTTTTTAACTAGTCTGTCTACATGAGATGCCTATCTGCATAAGGAATATTTACACTTTGTTTTAATCTTGTCGACCAGATTCTGTTGGATAGAAGGTGCTTGGGTCGAGGTTGTAGTGGTTATAGTATCATTTTTTTCACCTTTTGAACAGATTGTGAAGAAGCTGAATTTTGTAGTATGATATACTACCTTGCAGCATTGTTTAGGTGGGAAAGTAGTTGGAAATACATTTGATATCCTATAGAGATGACCCCCTAGAGTAATAATAAAACTAAGGGGTATAGACTCATAGATAGCACAGTGCTTCCACATAAATGGCTAGCCCAAGAGAGCATCACAGACATCCAATGGGGAAACATCACATAATACCTCATCCTTGAAGGGTTGGATGTCATATGACAATTGACACTGATGGATGACATGAAGATCTCATCCCTGGCGAAGCCACCTAATGTTGTATGGTCGTGGGTGTGGTGTTGTCAACAATCCCAACTGTTCGACGACCTCTGCTGAGATGAGGTTCTTTTGGCTTTCTCTATCAATAATAAAATGTAGCGGGGTCCCCTTCACCCACATATGTGAATGAAAAATGTGCTCCCCCTATTTAGGATATGTGGGTTCTTCTGGTTGAATTTTTGCTGTTGCGACAATAACAGTGGGGTCTGCGTCAATGATCTATTTTCTATCAATATTTTTTGAATCAGAGTTTGTCTCCTTGTCTTTGATATCGTCCACTAATGACTATTTTGAGAGACATTCATCGGTGTTGTGCTAGGGGATTTTGTGGAAATCACACCATTTTTCAGTGTCCTTATGTTTCTTTCCATGACCCTTCTTTTCTTGTGGCTTGGACTGGTTTTTAGGAGACTGTTTGTTAGGGTCGTCTTTATCATACTTGATTGTTGTGGATTTGTAGACCTGAACTCGTGTTTGTTCTAGTGCTCAAATTTCTACTCACTTTTAACAACATATCGATACGCAACACTGAGTGATGAGATGTCTGGAAAATCCATTTCAATTTTGATGTATCTATGTATAGCCCCACAATATTTCAAAACCAAATTTCATTCAAAGTCTTTGATACCTAGCTTGGTGCGCAAGGTATGGAAGGTATTGGTGAATTCCAAAACTTCTTGGCCCCTCTCTTTTCGCAGTGTGGTCCATCTCATGTATTGGTCCTCATAGTTTTCAACAGGATAATACTGTTTCTTTACCACATCCACAAAAAATCCCCAAATGGGATCGACCCCATATATTCCAGACTCCTCTAAGGAAATTTTCTACTAGTAAGTTTCCCACCAAAGTTTGACATGGGGGAGATCCTTAAGGAGTACGAAGGTGATCTTTTCCCTATCAAAGAAATTATGAACAAAGAAGTAACCTTCTATCAAATTTAACCAGTTTTCTAAGCCATCTACATCTATCTGTCCTTCAAATATGAGAATATCAAAATTAAATTGCACCTTGAAAGGTGAGGTTTCTCCAAAGTGGTCACTTGATGAATACTCTCATGTTGTTATCGTCAGCGTTGAAGGATGTGGGGAAAATTCTCCATCATTTCGTCCCTCTGTCGCGTGAGAGCTTGCTCAAGCAACATATTAATAGAATCATCTGCTCTGTCATTTTTATTTTCTTCCACCATGGAGGGCTTCTTAGGTGAGTGGGAGTGATTCTATTCAAGATATAAAATATCGAGACACAAATTTCTATACTCAAACCTTGTCGAGGACATGCATTGAAAAATGATCAAGAGAAACCTGCTCTGATACCACTGATCCAAATTATTTTCAGCACGAAATGAGAGAGGAGATATAATAAATAAATGTACAAAGATATCTCGGATATCCAATAATATAAAAAAATTGTATCAGATATGCAACCATAAACACAAAGATACAATAATACACAATTTTCTATTAATGAGCGAAAATGTACAAAGACTGTAAAAATACAAGGTGAAAGACTTCCTAGAATTGTGACATCTTATCTATGAGAAGAGATGTGTCTTCTAATATCACTCAGAAGAAGATAATTTTACAATGAGGCTCCAAAATCTTTTTTATCATAAAGAAAATCCAAAACCCTAACCCCGGAAGATGAAAAGACAACAATTTTGTGGACCCCGTTTTGGGTAGTTTGGTGTATCAACTTCCCGGGGGCGTAACTTTGGTATATGATCTCTGTTTCGGGTGCACAATAACTCATTGGAAAGGTATCGTCAAGGATATTCATTTTGGGAGTTCAATTAGAGCCTTTGGATTTAATTGAGAAGCTCGATCCCAAAAGACCTTCATTTAGGCCCTCAAAATGGCCCCGAAAGTTAAAAAGTGCTAAAAATAGTAAATTACCAAAGTTGCCAGAAAATTGTTTTGAGCCAGTTGGAAAAGGTGGGTAGCCACCGATATCCACCTGGATCAAGAGGTTGTTTGGGTATGTGAGAGATTTTTTCCTCAAGAGAAAAAAGATCGATATCCAATTCTTTATACCCTGACCTCGTTGGGGACATCCGTTAAGAACAATAAGGAGCAGATCACTTTGATACCACTGATCCAGATTTTATGAAAAGAATGAAGTGAATATAGATTATTATCAGAATATTCTTGACACAGAATAAGAGATATTCAATAAAATTGGTTTCTATTCAATAAGGAAATAAGATGAAACTGTAAAATGTAGCGGAAAACAAGCTTGATAGAATGGTGACAGATTCTCTCTGAGAAGAGATGTGACGCTTGCGCTCATTCGAAAGAAGATGATTAAAATGAGGCTTTGAAGGAGTTTTTACAATAAACAAAAATGTCAAAAACCCTAGAAATCCAAAAATCTTACCCTAGGAGATGAAGTGCCAAAAGTCATGTGGGCCCAGCTTGGGTAAGTTAGTACATCAACTCCCTGTGGTCGTAACTTTTGCACACGATCTTTGTTTTAGGAGTATTATATCTCGTTGGAAAGGTCTATCCGAGGACTAAACATGTTGCCATCATACTTTGAATCTGCTTATAGTTTGATTGTGGCGAGCTCTAAAAATGTTGTTTAGGGCCTCAAAATGGCCCCGGAAGTCAGGGACCCGAAAACTAGAAAAAAACTGCCAAAATGAGCTAGTTGGAATAGGTGGGAGGCCACCAAAATCCATCTAGATCATGGTAGGTTTTAAGAATTTAAAATATTTAAGAACTAGCATACATGTGATTTAATGAAGGCGTTGAAATGTTTTGTTAGACAAAGATCACATGCTGAGGATTATATGGTTGAGGGCTATATAGTATATCAATTCTTAGTGTATATAAGTAATAATAGATGTCAATGTGGATGACATTGGGGATGTAAATTTTATAAAAAAATATTAAGGGGAGGTTTTGTTCGGGAAAGGTAGAATGAGGAAAGAGAAAGGTGAAAAGATAGAAAAGATCTATAATATTTTAATATATTAGATTTTATCAATATCATTCTTATTTAATTTTTATTCATCCATCATTTCTTAACATTGTATAGTACCTAATTATTCAATTGTTCTTTTTTCATACATATGGTCATTAGTGGGATCCAATACATTTATACATTTCAAATAATCTTGACTTGATGAAGGTATGGATAAAACAATGTATAGAATTTTATAGTAACTTATCATGAGATGGGGTGGTGGAGTTGATTAGAAGATACCGTCATTATCAACATACCAATATTACATATAGGGAAGTTGGTTTATCATATGCTGGAAATGATAGATAAGAAAACATTACCCACATTTTTTAGTTTTTCTCCAATATTGTATGTCCTAGTGTTCTTTTGTCCTCAAAATATTTAATAGTCACAAATATGATTATCTATTGACAATGATTTTTCAACATGTCGATCATAAACACCACAAGGATATGTGGTGTAATGTTGGAAATTTCACATCAAATAGTTAGATATTAAGAGGAAAACCATCGATTGTAGAATACCTGCAATTTTCTAGGTTATCAATGTTTTCTCTTGTAGTGATGAGAATCTATAAGTAAATAAAAATAGATACTATGTCTACCTAGAATACATACACATACTTGAGTTTGACTTGAAATACTGAAATACTTCAAAATATTTTTCTTCAAGGAATATTGGTATAAGTTTCAATTGAACGAATGTGATCATGATATAACTGTTACTGAACATCCTAGTGTATACACAATGATCAATAGAAGGTTATTTGAGATAGGTATAGAGACTTATGTTCTTCCAAGTTAGTGTGAGCATGTCTTCTACTCATAGGTTTCAAATAAAGTAGGTTGGTCACATGTTTTTAGGTATGATCTAAGAGGAATGATTAAAAAGTATATTGTATCGAAAAAAGAAAATATTAGAGAAGTTTGACAAGATGATGTAGAGGAGTGGGTAGATGTGTTAGAGAAAGAAGTTCAAGAAGTTGATGATGATGTTGCTATGAACAATCATTTAAAAGATTTAAATCTTGATGATTTGTATGTTTATTTGGATGAAGAAAAATAAAATTAACTAGTATGATTTTTTTAAACACAGGAGGTGATAACGTTTTTTAATATGTTTTATTATCTATTATTTTTTACTATGGTTTACGTTTTTCTACACTTTATGCCATTTTTTGTGTTAGTTGATATTATGCTAGTTTCATTTATTTTCAAATAGATAAATTGGGTATAGGGAATTAAAAGTGATTGGAGGGGGAGAGGGGATAGATGAGCTTCTACCTTCACATTGTTGGCCATGTTTAGTAGAGAATAAATTAGTCTTGAAACCAAGAAACTACCCTCTAGAGTTTTAAATCTACTCCATGATAGGGAAAAACATTTATAGATAGCCTACTACCAGCTTCAATACATTTTCGTGGAATCCATTAAGGCCATAGTTTGCAAAAGGATCTTTTTGGCATAAAATTGGATTCAATATGGCCTTGTTTGACTTATTTCGAGCACCCAACTATTTGGCCTTTAAGGAGGACATCCGTGAATTCTTTTTGAGTTATGAAACCATATCATATTTGTAAAGTATATGTTTAGGTTAATCAACTCAAATTTTGTGAGATGAAACCATAGTTTACAAAAAAATCCAATGTTGGCTAACTTCACTAGTCACTAGTTTGGGTCAACTAAAATTTAAATGTTGGTCAATTTCACTAGTCACTAGTTTGGGTCCATGCAAATTGTGTATTACATAGATTATAAAATAAATTTGATTCAATTTTTAGAAAACATAATGGTTAAAACCTCTATGTCTTAGTATAATATTTAATATCATTTATGGTAGCCATGAAGGAAATAGTTCCCAGCAAGATCTTGTTAGCACGTAATTGGATTCAATCCGACCTTGTTTGGCTTGATTTAGGCACCCAATATTTTTTCCTTTAAGGAGGAAACTCCTAAAACAAATTGAGTTCTAAAACCCTCCCATATAAGAATATTATATTTCTAGTCTAATTAGGTTATATTTTGTGAGATGTGATCATAGTTTGAAAAAAAATTGAACATTGGCCCCTTTCATTGGTGGGTAGTTGGGGTCCATGCTAGTTTTTTTTCTCCATAAGAAAAAATAATACTATATTCAAAAAAGAATATACATGTTTCTATATTTCAATTCCATCCTTGGTAGGATTTATTTCAGATCTATACTACCTATACTTATTCTACTTCACAACCAGACGTTATATGACCTTTTACAAAACATTTCTGTAAACTGTTCCAATTGCTAAAAAAAAAACATTTTCAACCTTACAAAACTAAAAAGGCATCCCTCAGAGGTAGAATTCCATTTCCTCAGTTTATGGTCCTTCGAAGAACTCATAAAATATGAAATATCCTTTTTGCAGTTGTAGGGATACTTTGGAGAGTTCATCTTCCTTTGTATTTAGCTCCCTCGGAATGTGCTGAAAATAAATCCATTCAAAATTTCTAAAGGTGAGCTTGATATGTCTTATAATTGAAGTCATCTTGGGATTTTGGATGTTGTTTTGGCCTATTTCCCAATCGATCACTACCTTGGATTCATCGAACACTTGTAGCTTTGTCATATATTTTTCTTTGGCAATTTCGAGAAGGGTCCATGCTCTTTGTGTCTTACATATATTATAAAAGGAATTTTGTTCATTTAAAAAAAATCCAATGGATGAAAATTGTATTTATTGGTATAAAATTTCATATCATTCATTTTATCCATTTATTCCATAGCTCCCAATCTTGTTATAATCTTGTTGGCACACACTTGGGCTCAATCTATCCTTGGCTGGCTTGTTTTGGGAACCCAATCTGTTATCCTTTGCAGAGGTCATTCCTTGATTATTTTTCATCTCTAAAACCATCCCATATCAAAAAATTATATTCCCAAGATTATCTTTTCATATTTTTTGAGATGTGATCATAGTTTACAAAACTTTTAACATTGTCCCCTTTCACTGGTCACGGGTCAGGGTTCATGTGACTCATTTCTTGTGTATATTATAAAAGAAAAATTCCATCAACTTTTTAGAAAATATAATGGTTGAACCTTGTAGTTATTGGTATAATATTTATTATCATTCAAGGTATCCATTAATTCCATAGTTCTCAACACTATCTTGTTGATATGAAATTACATTAAATCCAACCTTGTTTGCATTATTTCAAGTACCCAATATATTTTCCTTTGTAGTCGCCATCCCTAACTTATTTTTTATTTATAAAACTCTCCCACGTCAAAAAATTATATTTCTAATATGATGATGTCATATTTCATGAGAGGTAAGCACAAGTTTTAAAAAATTCAACTTTGGCCCATTTCGTTGGTCAATAATTTGGGTCCATGTGAGCCATGTCTTACATAGATTATAAGAGAAATTAATTTATTTTTTAGAAAATACAATGGATGAACCCTATAGTCCTGAGTATAATATTTCATACTATTCATGGTATCTATTAGGGCCATAGTTCCAAACAAGATCTTATCATTACAAAATATAGTTTCCAGCAAGAGCTTGTCATTACACAATATAGTTCCCATCAAGATTTTGTCATTACACAATTTGATTGAATCCTTCCTTGTTTGGATTATTTATGGCACCCAATATTTTGGTGTTTGGGGAGGGCATCCTTGGCTTATTTTTTAGTCTAAAACTTCCCATATTATAAAATTATATGTCTAGGGTAATCATGTCCAAGGAAGTGTAACCCCTTCTCTACTCTACAATGCTTCAGGATGTACCACTTATTTTCAAGGCTTCAATGCACTCAACCAGGAATTCTTAAAGTTGTTTCCCCAAGAAATCCAAATTAAACAAGTCCACTTGACTCTTTTTTCGTTCCTTATATTTTTCCTTGAGCTCGATTTCCTCCTAGTGCTCTTCTTCCCAAGATTCTAGTTCAATAGAAAACATCCTATTTGTATTACACACATACATTCATCATGATATAATATCAAATCAATTTTAAATCATAAATGTCAAAGCTATTTTATACAGGAAAATAGAATTTCCAAGCATGAGCTTCCAACTCATAATTCATTTGGCTCTTGCAACAGCAGGAATTAGTACTTATTATAGCTCATAACAATTCCATACCCAATTCCATTCTCCCTGTAATTTTCCTCAACCTTCCCTCACCCAAACAAATTGTTACCTTATCATAACAATTTTTAATTATAAATTTTCAAATCAATTTTATATAGGAAAATAAAATTTCCAGGCATGAGTTTTCTACTCACAATTTTTGGATCTACAACTATATATATCATTATTCCTGATGGGATTACATCCCTACCATATCCAAGACATTCTACCTACAATTTTCTTGATTTAGAGTTACCCAAACAAATTGTTAGCATATCATAACACATACATTTTCATGGAAGCAATTACAAAGTTTCACAAAGTGATCTAATAATTTATTACAGAAGAAATTTAATCACTTCCACTAATCCAACTATTAACTGGAATGAACCCATCATATTCTTCAGATGTATTATCATTCGATATTTTATTTCTTCTAGCCATCAATATTTTTATTATTATGTTCCCTCGACAAATATTTTCTATAATTCATCATTATGTAACTACTTTAACATGTAACTTTCTTCTTGCAGTATCTAAAATCTCCTGAAGTGTTATGAACTTCTCGAGTTACAGATACATCATTTCAACTGTTAACATAATCATTTATATTCCATATAATATATATGTATTCACTCACTCAAATGCATTCAATAATTCCTTTATTATCACTTGCAACATTTTCAACAACTCCAAAAAGTGATCTCAGAATTGTAACACATAACAATTATTCAACTAGTGTTCATATTAAATATAATGCAGCTATCCATCATTATATATTTTTATCACTGCAATATTTTCATAATGTAGAAAATAATTACTAATAAAATGACAATACATGTGCCAATACTCATGGTCACATCTACACAATGCATCCCTACATTGACTACATAATACCATAGAACTATGTCATGGATTCCACCATCATGAGTTTGAAGGTCTGGACAATGTCTCAACACATCATTCAAACTTGTCCTAATATTTTCCAAGTATTTGGATACGCTCCTCTTCAACACATACACAACACAAGGAAACATAGTTCTTAAGTTCTCTTCAGTGTCGACCAAGAAGTTATAGTCCAAACATCAACTATATAGGAAAACCATTGAACACTCACAAGTTCTATATCCCTTCCATATCCAACCATATCATGGTCTCACACGTGAGTATCCCTATGAGTACTCATTTCTATAACAAAAGTATGTTTCCTGATTTGACTTGATTTTGATACTATAACAAATCATAACACAACATGAAACTAAATTTTATCTAAATGCATTCTAGCATCAACAACATTTATATACTCTTCAATTCCCTTAAACATTTATGCATCCAAAAGGAACCAAATGCATACCTACATGGTTGTTATCAACCTACTTGATGCTACCTGATCAATTGGTTTTTGTAGAAGCATCCTTTTTATCATCATTCCTACTATCCCCATGGGTCTTCACATATATGGAAGTCATAACAAATTGTAGTATCCACACCTTTAACCATGTTATATCACTCTTCCTAAATACATAATCCATTATTTGATCCGAAAATATGTTTTACACGACAATGGTTGAGTTATAAAGCATTTGTTGATTAATCAATTAGGAAGCTAATGAAAGAGGAAAAAAATATGAGAAGACATAACAGCCATATAAACATTTACATATATGAAAAAAAGCATGAACAACAACAAACCATAAATGCCAATGTGATAACGGAGCTCGACAATCTCGCCTACGTCTCCTGCCCTTTCTCTCAGTGGGTGAGGCTTTCTTATTTTTGTTCAAAACTCAATAAGTACATTACAACAGTTCCAAAAAGTTAAAAAAATGATCTAGTCTTGTTCTACCAGATCTATAGAACCCAATAGAAAAAATGAAACTCAAATCGGATGACCGAAGCTCCTAGAAATGGCTCGCAAATGTGTGCTCTTCAATAGCTTTCCTGCATAAAAATGGCTTTTTCTTGGAAAATCTTCAACATAAACCTTCTCTGAATGACCCCATATGGCCACAAGAAGGCTTCATTTATATATATCTGAAGTTGGTAACCATATCCCAACTTCCCCCCAAGATATGGCCTAAAAAAGGGCCCGATATCCCCCAATATTTGCCAAAAATATTAAGAACAGCTGAATAAATCAAATAAAATCACTATTATATAGTGATAAAACCTACTTTTGGAGAAATATTGGACACAACCCCCTTTTGGCTAGTCCCTGGTCCTATGAGCGCGCACCATGTGTCCTCGAGCTAAATCTAGGCATGTTGGCCCCTTTTAGAGTGGTTTGGCTCTGGTCATATGTGAATCCCCGAATCTAGGGGCTTAACTCCATGCAAACAACAGAGGTGTAGCCCTTGGTCGGAGGGCTATCCCGAACGACCAGGGATAACTCCTGAAATCTCTACATTATCTGTTAAACCCTGAGTCTTATGGTGTTGAGAGATGGAACTGAGCCATGTGTCAAAGCTTATGGGTTGTGGTTATGTGGTGTTGTATGTAGAATTAGGGCTAGGCCTAGACCCCAATCCTTTCCTCCTCTGCTCGAAAACATAGTTTAATTCATATATTAAATATGCCATATGTTTTATCAAGCACTTTAGCGGGTGGGTTGGTAACCTGACCTACCCAAAGTGGTTCCCCTAACCAGAGGTCATGCGGTCGATTCTCGGGAGGTCCAAAACCAATTTTTCATAGAAAACCATTGACCCAATCCATGGGTGCCACATGGAAGCCCATGTTTGAGCCACGTGGCACCGTACCACTAGCCCACATACTCTTCCACTTGTCAGCTCATGATTGGACCATGTCTTCTACCCAATCAACAACCTTCCACATCATCACACCTTCCACATGTCCATACCTACCACATAAGTTGTACGAGCATGCCACGTGTCACCCGTGTAGTGGTGATGCCTGTCACGCCCATATTGGTCCATCTTTCCTGTCCACGTCAGCGTCCGTATGCCCAATAAAAATGCCACATGTCACCTCTAGAAGCTACCAACTATGCTTGCCACATCAATTGTACGATCGTACAACCTGTATAGTCAGCTGCCACATGGCATTGTACAGACTATACAATCATCATGTTTTGCTTGTTTGGAAAAATGAACAGATCACCATAACTTGAGCATACGACGTCTGTTTGAGCTCGTTGAAGATGTGTTGGGTTCGTATCGACGAGGCCTACGCACATGTCTGTTTTGAAGCCATTCCAATAACTTTGATTTTTAGGCCTTTCTAAGCCCCATCAAGCTCCTAGATCCAAATCTGGATCACACCTCCCCACTAAAGGACCTTTTAGTCCCCAAATGGTTACTGACCAATCATCAATGTCAATTCAGGCCACTTGACTTTTTCCCTGTCTTTGAACTCTGTCCTGTGCATCTGTCTCATCAAGATCAACTGTAACACAATCATGATAACTGACAACATATTGTTAGCCATTTGAACCATGCCACATATTAATGAAGCCACTATAATCCATGTAGATAACATTACTAATGATAGCATCAAAAATATGATTGTAAATGAGCTGATATGTTTGTAATATTTGCACGACATTAGCTTATCTTGAAGCAAAGTGTGATTGATTTTCCATTCTATAATCATCTCATGTTCTTGCTTAAGATAGATTACTTGATTTGAAACAATTATAGGTGTATTTCTTTCCTGAGCTTCCTTCTTTAATTGTTCCATTGTTTAAATAGTTTTATTTTCCTTTACATGATGAGTATGAACCACATATTCTTAACCTGCTTTGGTTAAATGATATTGATTCTTTGTCCTGTAGAATATTTATTTACGATCATATAAGTAAGGACTTCCTAATACCATTCCACATTCACTTAGTGGCACTACATCACATGTTACCTCGTCCACATACTTATATGAAATTGCAAATTTTAATGTGCTCTGCTTGGTTATGTGCATTTGATGATTGTTGCTTATCCATTTAAGTGTGTATGGATTATGATGAATCTATGTTTTTAATCCCAATTTCTTAACCAATTCCTCTGAAATTAAGTTATATTGAGATCCACTATCTATCAATGTGTCAACCTTAGTGTGCCTCATGATGAGCCTGATGTGAAACAAGTTACTTATATAATCAAATCCTTCACCAATTTTACCTGTCATACCAACCAATGAGACTTTTGATTCATCACCTGAATCTGATCCCAAGTATGTTGGTCGTGTTGTCACTACAACTATTTTCCTCATTTTCTTTTCCTTGAACCACTTTGGTCTCTTCTCAGTATGAAATTTCCAACAACGGTCCTCATCATGCCCCTATTTCTTGAAATGATTGCAAGAGGGCTTCTCTTTCTTTCTTTCCACTGAATTTGACTTCTTTCCATGCCACTTCCTTTTGTCCTCTTTCCTTGAAGACGATTCCCATGTTACACCAACACCTATTTTCCATGCTTCAATGTATGTCACTTGAACAAAAACCTCATCAAGATTAGTTGGTCCAAACATGAATACAGTATTTCGAATATGTGTAGGTAAACCTCCTATATATTTCATAAGAGTTTCTTGGGTATGTAAAGGAATATATAACATCAATGCCATTTTCCAAAAGCCATCTGTGAATTCTTTCATTGTTTGTCCTTTTCTTAGTTTTAAAGCTTGCCATTCAATTAACGCTTTCTCTTTATAACCCAAAGGATAGAATTGCTTTCTAAGTGAAGAAATAAAACTTTTCCATGATGAAAATACATTACCCACTTGTTGTGTTCCATTTTGCAACTTGCTTGTCCACCAGATGAGTGTTGTGCCTCCAAGTCTCAATGATGCCAACTTGATCTGAGTTGCCTCATCCTTGATATTTTGCACACTGTAATAAACCTCCATATATCTGACCCAATTGTCAAGTCTGTCTGCATTAAATTCACCATCATATATCGGTAATTCAAATTTAACATCAAGTTTTAATCAAGGAATTTCATTCTTATGTTTATGAACATGTTTCTTTGCATTGGATTTAGAACTTGAACTTGAAGCAGAAGGATAAGAAGGAGGTGAAGATGTAGGTGAAGGAGGAATTTGAGGAGGATCCTCTCCTTCTTCTCCTTTTCCTTTTGAAGATTCACCAAGAACTGGTCTCTTTAGTTCCAAGTAATCCTCATACAAACCCTTCATCATATCCGACATAGCAAAGAAAGTTTTTCAAAACTCTTTCTCATCCTCAAAAAGTCCCTCTTCTGATGCCATATTCTCGCTTTGAGAAGTTCTCTTTCTCAATCCAATCAATGGATTCTCTTCAACAAAATCGCCTTCACCATGATATATCTTTTCCCTGGTTAACATGCAAAACTCAAATCCAAACTTCAACTAGCTCTGATACCATTTGATCTGAAGATATATTTTACATGAAAACGGTTGAGTTATTAAGCATGTGTTGATTAACTAATTAGGAAGATAATGAAAGAGGAATAAAATATGAGAAGACATAACAACCATATAAAAATGTACATATTTGAAACAAAGCTTGAACAATAATGACCATAAACACCAATGTGATAATGGAGTTCGACAATCTCGCCTACATCTTCGGGCCTTTGTCTCAATGGGTGAGGCTTTTTTATTTATATTAAAAACTCAATAAGTACATCACAATAGTGCCAAAAGGTTACAAAATGGATATCGTATTATTCTACTAGATCTCTAGAACCCAACAAAAGAAACGACACTCAAATCGGATGAGCGAAGCTCCCAGAAATGGCCCATAAAGGTGTGTACCTCAACAACTTCATTGCATAAAAATGGCTTTGGCTTGGAAAATATTCAACATAATCCTGCTCTGAATGACCTCCTATGGCCTCAATAATTCTTGGTTTATATATATCTTAAGTTGGTAACTATCTCCCAACTTCCCCCGAAAATATGGTCTCAAAAAGGGCCCAATATCCCCCAATATTGGCCAAAAGTCTTAAAAACAGCTAAATAAAAAATAAAAAATCACTATTATATAGTGATAAAACCCACTTTTGGAGAAATATTGGGTGTAACCCCCTTTTGGCTGGCCACTGGTCCTATGAGTGCGTCCCATGTGTCCTCACACTAAATCTAGGTGTGTCGGCCCCTTTAGAGTGGTTTGGCTACGGTCATACGTGAATCCTCAAATCCACGGGCTTAACTCCACACAAACAACACAAGTGTAACCCCTGGTCGGGGGGCTAGCCCGACCGACCAGGGATAACTCACAAAATCTTTGCATTATGTGTTAAAATTCGAGTCTTATTGCGTTGAGAGATGAAACTGCACCATGTGTCAAAGCTTATGGGTTGTGGTTATGTGGTGGTGTATGTAGAACTGAGGTTGGGGCTGGACCCTAGTCATTTCCTCCTCCGCTTGAACACATAGTTTATTTCATATATTAAATATGTCATATGTTTTATCAAGTATTATAGCATGCGGGTTGGTAACCCGGCCTACCCAAAGCACTTCCCCTAACCAGAGGTCATGTGATCGATTCGCGGGAGGTCCAAAAGCAATTTTTTCATAGAAAACCAATGATCCAATCCATGGGTTCCAGGTGGCACCACACCACTCGCCCACATAATCTTCCACTTGTTAGCTCGTGATTGGACCACGTTTACTACCCAATCAATAACCTGCCAAGTCAGCACACTTGCCACATGTCCGTACCTACCACATAAGTTGTATGGGCATTCCATGTGTCACCCTTATAGTGGTGACATGTGTCACCCCCAGATTGGTCCACCTGTCATATCCACATCAACGTTCGTATGCCCATTCATCCTACCACATGTCACCTCCAAAAGATACAAACTATTCCTGCCATGTCATTTGTATGGTCATATGACATGTATAGTCATCTTCAATGTAAAACTGTACGGACTATATAGACTGTATAACCATCATTTTTTTCTTATTTGAAAAATTGAACAGATCACCATAAGTTGAGCATACGACATCCGTTTGAGCCAATTCAAGTTGGGTTGGGTTTGTATCAACGAGGCCTATGTACATGTATGTTTTAAATTCATTATGATAACTTTTATTTTTATGCCTTTCTGAGCCACATCAAGCTCCTAGATCCAAATTTGGATCATTATTAGTCATGATCAAATTCCATAACATCATTATTGCATAATAACATACTATTATAATTTCATAATCATTCCATATTCATATCCAAGAATGTACATATGCACAAATTCACATCCATATGCACCAAGTATTTACTGTCAGAATGTCTACTAATGCATATGCATTTTAAATTCCATGGTATACATCATGCGGTCTAGTGCATTTATGTTTTAGTTCACTTATTTATTTATTTATGTTGTAGTTGGTTGTCTCTGAATTTATTCATATCCTTGCTGTTTTGTGTGCTCCCATTCTTCCCATATGCACTACTATTCCATGGTATTAACACTTTCCATCCAAGTTCCACTTGGGCATTCTGCATTCCAACCAACATGTTCTATTTAGAACAAATTCTCTTAGGCAGTCATATCCAAACTTTACTTTT
Source organism: Picea glauca (assembly GCA_000966675.3). Taxonomy (NCBI): domain Eukaryota; kingdom Viridiplantae; phylum Streptophyta; class Pinopsida; order Pinales; family Pinaceae; genus Picea; species Picea glauca. The sequence continues at coordinate 795,628 of JZKD02S1193540.1, read as the reverse complement.
ATGAAACATTTCAGCACCTTGGAATGAGGTAGCTCACAATGTTCCATCACTCTACTACCCAAACATCTTTGAATCAACTTAAGCATGATCATCCCACATCCCTACTATTTCTTCTAGCTATCCATTCAATTTATCCATTTAACAATTCTTTATGAAGCCATACATTTGTCACTCAAGACCATTCCCAATGGAAGTCTACTTTCATTGAGTGACACCTTTCAAGTGAAATAAACTTCATTATTCTATATCTAATTCCTCTGCATTGTATCTTTCTTCCACTATGAACTATGATATCATAAGTGGCTTTCTTGCAATGAGTAGTTTTAGGCAATATAGCTAAGTGATAGCTAGCAAATACTTCCCAGGAACTCCTATGTTTGGCACATAGATATGATTCACACATCTCCTCCTAAGCTCCTTGTTCTCTTTTAGATCAAGCTTGCAACTATCTACACATCTCTACCTTCAATTCTATGGATTCTTACTTTTCCTTTCTATGCCCATTAATGGAATTACTCACCTACTGGATTCATGTCCTATGTGAGGATTCTTGTTCTTTTACCTGCAATTCATTCACACTTGGTAGCATCTAAATAATAATCATTTTGTTTCATTATTCTTGAGTTATTTATCCATTTTTCATTACTTTCCCTGTAGCTCTTTATTGCCTCAACCAGCTTCTACAATCTTTTTCATGCTTCCATGACTCTAATATCCAATTATAGGATTGCATTTATCTGATTTTACCTCTAATTCTGCAAACTGTGCAAGCAATCATTTTTGTTAGAACTATGCATATGATAGAAAATTTATCAATTAATGTTACATGTCCTTTCTCTTCTCAACTCATGAAGAATAATATCATAATTTTACAAATTCTAAAAATTCAAGGTTTTTATCCTCTTAATCATATTTCAAACAACTATACCCATGCCTCATTCAGATCTCTGAGCTACAAGTTATGGTTTCCTGAAAAATCCATTTTCACCCCATTCGTGCATTTTTTCCAATAGAGTAATTTTATTGAAAGACCAACTTTTATCAACTATAGAAGAAAATTTGTTAGGAAATATATAAATGTTTTCTAGATAAATAGATAAAAACAATGACAAATAATTCATAAATACTCTCATAGTTTCAATTTGATGCTTCAGTAAAAATATATAGCAATATGGAAATGATAACTTCATCATTTTCACCCATTTTTCTAGACTCCGAATTTTTAGCAAAACTATCTATCTCTAAATTTGTCCACTTCTAGAAAAATTTAACTAAACCAAAGTTGTTTGTCTTGATGATTATATAAAATGTTGTCTGACTAAAATTTTCCATTTTTGTGATATGGGGTCACTTTTCCTCCTCTAAAAATATCAAAAATCCCCCAAAAGTGGTCGAGAATAGTAGATTTTGTCTTATTTTGACATCCCCATTCCAATCCCCTTAGGATTTATTCATCGGTAACTTTTGTGTATTCTTTATAGACTCTATCTATGAATGTTGACTTAATTTGGACCTTTGCCAATGATCTGGGCCCATATTTCTAAAAGTCACTATTTTGCAATTTGTGACAAATCCAAGCAGAAATTGGTACTGGACCTCTCTGGAATGTTTATAGATCTCATATATGTGGAAAAAATCCCAATGTTTCATCTCAATTGGATTAATCGCCTCCACTTATGGAGGAAATAAGAAAATGTCTTCAAACTTAGTTTTTTTTTTCATTTTTTTTGAAACCGTGGAACAATTTTTCCTACGTGCAATCTACACCATCGATCTCAAATAAAAATTAATTTGTATTGTTGATATTCTATTCCTTTTCAAGATATGTTTAGACCTCTACATGCCTATCATGACTCGTCTTTGGAACATTCCCATAGGAAAGCTTCAAATTGTTGGGGTATGTGGATGTCTTCAAAATATACATTCTGAAACACTATCAGAATCTTCCCATCAGGAGAGCTCCATTGGAAACGAGATTTCATTTTTTGTCAAACCTTTGAAAATCCAATGTATGATATCCTATCAATCTTTCTCTATCAAAATTCATCCATTATAACCCTTCCCAAACAAACCTTCCAACAATCCTCTTCTGAAGGTTCTCGGGAACCATTCTTCTTGAATCCATGCACTCGATTTCCATGTGACATTCTCTAATTCACCCACTCTCGATGACATGTCCTATGACATGGTACACTGACATGTTGTCTTACGTGGAATTATCCTCCACCCTCGACCCTTCCAAGAAAACATGCTCAACAATCGTGTCAATCAATTCCCATGATCATCTCGGGCTCAAAAGTTGTGCATTGGTTACCTCGGTCGGACTGACTTCATCGAATAATATTCTAAACTAGACCTTCCAAAAACACTTTTCTGAAATACATTTCCATAAAATATGATGGGTGAGAATGACCTTGATTTATTCAACGACTCTTGTTCCTTCAGGCTTCTACCATCAGGATTATCTTCTTCGGAACTAAACTCACACCTTATTTCAATAATTTTTTGAAACTCAACTTTTGTTGAATGAATATGATTGGCCATCGATACAATGAATGGTCCTCGTTCATGCGGCTCGCACCATATAAATCCTCCCTTCATACTCAACCTCATCCATAACTCCAAGTATTTCAAAAACCTTCTCATCGAAGGCCTTTCAATAATTCCTTGCTCTGATATTCTGCAATTGAATCTCGAATGTTGATCCTCACGGTTGAATTGATCTGGGTCGTTGATATGTAAACTTCACAGTTTCTATGAAAATCACAAGAATCCAACCTCCATGGCCATAATCAACTCTACAACTTGTAGATCGATGCCATGAATTACTTCTTCAACATCTTTAAAACACAGAAACTCAAAATATGATCAAAATTTGGGGATTTCACTTATGTTCCCCTTTTTTAATGAATTCATCATGGGATGAAATATGAAACCATGAATCTTCTCAATTCGTGCTAGCTCCTGGACCATACAGGACAATCGTTGATCCTTGCGCTCTGATACCTCTTTTTAACATACCAAACCACCAATCTGGATCACACAACCTCAAAATACTGATAAATAATTCTTTGAAACTAACTTCGCACATACCCAATATAACAAATATAAAAAAAATTCTTAGATGCCAATATGAGACATACCCATTGTCTTGGTACTTCCAAATTCTCCCTCTTAGACTGATTATGAATTTTTGTTCCATTATATTGGATAAATAAACATGGATTCAACAAATGTAATTGATAGGAACATGTTAAACCATCGAATAACATAACAATATATCATGCACAAAAAATATAAACATGCACACAAAAATACATCTTAGAGATAAATAAATACACAACGAAATATACATTATACAAAAAACACAGAGAGAACTTATATTTTCTAGTAAACATTCACCAACTGGTTGTACACCAAGTACGTTCCTTCCAACTATAGACAATGTTGTTCATTCACTCTCAACAATAGTGTCACCCCTGAGCTAGGGCTATGAATCCACAAAGACGCCAGTTAGATAACAAGCTCTCATGTTTTCCCAACCACATAGCAATCCCAATTTCAATTTTTCTTCTCGTTCAACCTACACAACCAAAAGAAATGAACCCCTTTCTTTGCAATGCAGTCCCTTGGGAAGTTCCATTTCTCTCCAGGGCTCCACTGCTATTGGTCCGAGAAATATCAATGTTGGAAACTCCAAGGATTCTCACGCGTGGACAATTCTTTCAAAACTTCAATCAATATCATGCACACATCCATCCATTCCCTTTTGGAATGATCAATAATTTCTCATAGTCATCTCACAATGGATCTCCCCCTCCATCCAATCATTTCTATGCTCCAACCAAGAGCACAAGAATTGGCAAGAATTAGGAAGATGTGAGATGGAATTCTTAATAATGAATGAAGAACAAAGAAAAACTCACAAATATCTCATAGGCATGGTTTATATAATTAGCAGAACCAAGAACCACATGACCTCCCCCAAAGAAGCTAATGCAACCACTTTTCTCAATTAAAATCAAGATGGTTAATAATAAAAAAAACTTAATCCCTTTAGTCTCATATCTATTGTCCTTGTCCAACCTGCACCCAATGATGTAATATGTGTGTGTGTGTGTGTTACTTTTCTAGGCACTCCGACCACTTTCCAACTTTACCGGCTCACCAATCTAAGTCACATTTACATAACACATTCTAGTTCATAGGGGTTAAACTAGGGTGTTACATTTTGCACTAGCACATGCTCCTAATAAAATATGAAACATATCATCATCTTTAGAATCCAACTCCACTCTAGTTGAGATTTTGATGCCTACCACCTTTATCATCCTATTACTCACCAAGTGGTTGAATATAGAGAATCTATTTTTCATGAGGTTATTGCTCACAATCTACTAGGATCTCTCCTGTTACTTGTTTTAGAAGATTCCTTATATGGATTTTAACATGCTTCCATGGACCATGCCTCTTCCCATCACTTTGAAGTCCACTTTTAGATGACTCCTACTATATCTTATTGGAACCTTCTCCTTCAAAGTATGATGATGGTCCTCTTCCTACTTCTACAAGTAATGTCCTAAGTATTACTTGTACGATATCTAGTTAGATTCCTATGGCTGGTAAGGGATGTGTTGATGATTCATCTAGCTTTCCTATTGCATATGTGTCTTCACTTCTTTAAGATAATATTTTCAATATCTCTTCATGTCCTTGTGTTTCAGATGAAGATGATCTTATAATTGGATGATCTAATTCTCATGTTGTAAATGTTGATGCTCCTATCATTTTTAATCTGTTATTCAATGATGATGATGATGATGACTTCTCATCTGCACTCTTTGCACTTCCTTTGGGAAGGATAAGGCCTATGCCTAAGTGGGTTATATTTTTCATTGTTAAGGGATATCAATTTTCCATATGATCATTTTAAGTGTTATCAAAAGATTTTTCCACCTCCACCTTGGAAACTTATCACTGAGATTATTGTTATTCCTACAAAATTATAGAACCTTCCCCAAAATCACTTTGGAGCACAATTGCTTTCATTAGTGATCACGACTAAGTGAGTAATATGGAATTCAAGGGGCCGATTCCCTTGTTCAATATTAAGTAGGGGGCAGCAAATCTCATAATGTAATATTTTCTCTCCAACTCCCTTCATCTCAAAGGGGTTGTTCAAAATATAGGTGTAATCTTCACATGAGGCTACAACACACTCATATGTATCATTAATGTATTCATAATCATGGCTAAATCCATCCTTTGATCATTTATTACCGTACCTTGTTATCAAAAGAAGTGGTTAAGGCTAACATGATCAAAATTCTACATATAAGATCTCATTAACCCTTTCTTAGAGATAGAACCGTACTTAAATTGTTTATAAATACAACAAACTATTATTTATATAATCTCATCCTGTGATCTTCTTATCTCTCATATAAAATTCTCTCATATAGTGTTATGTATGACTAAGAGCACCTATACCTTTGGTGTTCTATTGTGATTAACGTTTATTTCTTTTATAAACACTTATGCGTCTTTTCTATAGTACACATGCTTAGATATATTTCTCTATGCTGCACGAGAGTTATTTCTCTCTACAACACTACACTTGTGACTCTCAATTATTATATAATTTGTATTTTTCATTTATTCCATTTGATTCTCTTACCTCAGGTGTCTTCACATGTCAAAATATGATATGCCCTTTTTTTTCATTCTCACTCCATATGTCTATTTAAGTTTCATATGATAAGTTAGGAGGTCGAGTATGCTGCACTTGGTTCCATATATTATCTTTAATTTTAATTCTCATTATATGCCTTAACATATTAGTTCTCATTATATGCGTTAACTTATTATTTCATATTAGTTCTCATTATATGCGTTAACATATTATTTCATTATATTATTAGTTCTCATTATATGCCTTAACATTTTATCTCATTATATTATTAGTTCTCGTTATATGCCTTAACATATTATCTCTACAAGACTATGCTTGAATTAATCAGAAATATTGAGAAGATGAGTAACAATGGTCCTATATCTTTTGACACAATCTTTTACGTCATTTGGTTGTTGTTTTTCAAAGGCTTAAATGTTTATAAGTATGATTGTAGTTGTTAGAAGAAGATTAAATATTTTTTATTTTTTATTTTTTTAATTTATTATGATTGGAATTTGAAATTTGATTAAACAATTTTTGTCAAAATTGTATCTTATCTTTTTTATACAAATCAAATTATGTAATATCAACATTCTATTAATCCAAAATAATTTAAACTAAATTTAAATACCAAAAATACAATTTTCTTTTTTTAATAAAAAAAAAATCATTTGTAATGCATTTATAATTTATACTTAATTGAAGTAAGACCAGGTTTGAAGGCCAATTAACAAGACACTATTAGCAATACCATCGGATTACATGCTTAGAGGGGATTTATGGTTCTTCTCATGTTGCATTCCCATACGTAAGGATCAAAGGATGCTTGCAGGCAACCGTTTCGAAGAAAAGTAGACTGTAAAGAATGAATATCATTAACTCAAGATTAGGGTTTGATCATTGTCATCATGCAAGTGAAATGAGGAACATGATTATAAATCTTAGAACGTGACAATCTGGAAATCTACGAGAATTCTTTTGTTTTGATGCATGGGGTCCTATATGTTTAATACGGTCTTCCTCTATGAATACGTGAAAGCAATTCCAGGAATGAGACTGACATCATATGTTGTGAGTGTACAAAGGAAAGATTAAATTGTGGGTTTTAAGGATAGACATATTTTTTTGTTTTAACCAAGATATTCGGAGGCTCTCAGTACCCCACAGGGGTACTATCCCATTGTGGAGCCATTGTGATGATCCCAAGTTACATTGTCCAATTTTCAAGTATCAAAGGTAGGATTCCAGCCTGTGTGTTGAAATTTGGTCCATCAAAATGAAGTCATTATTACGATATGAGGGCGTTTGGGATGTTGTAGTTGACGAGTATGAAGAAACAGGTGAAGGGGCAGCGGAAAACATGAAAAAGGATGAAAAAGTATGAGGGCGTTTGGGATGTTGAAGTTGACGAGTATGAAGAAACAGGTGAAGGGGCAGCGGAAAACATGAAAAAGGATGAAAAAGCACTATGTCTCATCCACAATGGCTTGGATGACATTGTACTTCTCAAGATCTCATTAGTTGAATCATCAAAGAAAGCTTGGGACATCTTAGAGATTAACTATAAAAACGATACCAATGAATCCAGAAGTTTTTGTAGCAATCTCACAAGGCAGTTTCACATTCTGTTGCATGGGAACAATAGAAGGCTTACACTGATCCATTTTAAATCTCTTAAGTATTTCTCTGATATACTTACTCTGACAAACAAAAATTTGGCTTGCATTTCTCCAAACTTCAAGACCTAGGCAGTGATGGAACTCGCCAAGATCTTTCATTTCAAATACCTTTGATAACTGCTACTTCATTTCATCAATTAACTTATCTGCATTTCCTGTAATTATTAAATCATCAACATATAATGAAATCAATACTATATACACCTGTTCATCAAATTTGGTATACATATTTGGATCACTTTTGCTTCTCATAAAACCCCGTTGAAGAAAGAAAGAGTCTATCTTCTCATACCATGACCTAGGTGCATGTTTTAGTCCATAAAATGCTTTCTTTAACTTACACACTAAGTGTTCTTGCCCCTTTTCAACAAACCCTTCAGGTTGAGTAAGGTAAACCTTTTCCTTTAACTCACCATTCAAAAATGTAGATTTAACATCTAACTGATGCAACTTCCAATGATACTTTGTAGCTAAAGCGATTAACATTATGACAGTATTCAATTTAGCTACTGGTGCAAATGTTTCAGCATAATCAATACCTTTTGTTTGTGAATACCCCTTTGCAACCAGTCTAGTCTTATACTTATCTATACTACCATCTGATTTAAACTTGGGTTTGTATATCCATTTGCATCCAATGGGCTTCTTATGTTTAGGCAATTCAGTCCATTTCCAAGTGTTGTTTTTCATTATAGATTCATATTCTTCCTCCATTGCATTTTGCCATTCATCATGCTCATTAGCTTCATCAAAATTCATGGGTTCTATGACATTTGAAATGCTACTCATTAGGGCATAGTCTTTATGCCTCTCAGGAATTTGAATCTATCTTGAAGATCTTCTCAACTGATTATCTTCCTCCCCACTTTGTGAAGATCTGTCTTCACCTGTAAGTGAACCGTGACTGTTGGAATTGTCCATATCACTGAGTCCTTCTTGTTGCTGCTGCTATTTTCGCTGCGGGGATGGCTGCTGCTGTGTGGGTTGTTGCTGCTGCCGCTCTTCTTTAACTCCTTCATCAAGAAGTCTCCACCATTCCTCATGATTGTTGTCGTCATGATTTCCTGCTTCCTGCTCATGGAAAAGTACATCTCTACTTGCAAATACTTTGTGAGTAGCAGGATCAAATAGTTTGTATGCTTTAAA
>JZKD02S1193540.1:774516-787079 GCA_000966675.3 Picea glauca | reverse complement strand
TAAATTCATAACAGTACCCAATGAAAATACATTTAGTGGCTTTAGCATCCAATTTCCTCCTATTCTCCTTTGGAATATGTGCAAAAGCCTTACACCCAAATACTTTCAAATTATTGTCCTATAACCAACCTATACATGTTCCTTTCATGTACCAACAAAAATAAATACACCAACAACATGTACCAATACTCTCCTCAATATATATCAAATATGATAACATAGATCTCATACCCAAAATCACAAGAATATCACTCAAACCATGTGCCAATCAATGCACGTCAATTATATACATCAACCATGTACATAAACACTATATAAACATAACCAACAACATGTACCAATCATGTATCAACAACAAACCAAACTATGCCTCAACAAAATGTATCAAGATCACCATGCACTTCAAGTATGTATCTCATCCATATACCCAATCATATACCTCTACCATATACCAATAACATACATCAAGATAACCAACAAGATACCTCTAGTAATGCGCCACACTCTTCATAAATCAAATACCATAAATCCTCACATCAACCATGTGCTACAACCTCACTGTTATACAACCTCTATATGTACCAATAACTTTAGCAACATACCTCAACCAAAATCCCTCAAACATGAACCAATACTAAACTTTAGTAGATCTTCCTCAGATAAACTGTACAAAAATCCTGAAACTTCCAAGAGGGAATCCAACATATTTACAAGGAAACCCTCAACTAGATTGATGCAGAAGCATCTCAAGCGAGCCAGCATGGAGACAACGGACAGCTGGACAAGCGCCCAACACAAATTTTGAAATTATTTTGAAGTTAATTCGCCAATCTTAAATGAGATAATTAAGAAGGAGAATACTTGTATAATGTAAACGGACCTTGAGCGATCCGCTCTCGTCCTTAGTAGGTAGAAGGCATTTATGATAGTTAATGCAAGTAGATAGAATTTAATTCTAGATTAGACAGTTTTAGAATGAGAGAAGGAAACGGGATATAGACACCCTCATTGTGTACTGTAAGATAGAGGAGATTATGCAAATTGAGAGCATAGAGAAAACAAGCAGAGAGTTGTAGCTAGAATTCCATGTACAAAAGTTCTAGATTAATATGAAGAAGGTTTTGATTCAGACTCGTGGTGTTCAAATATTCTCTATGTATGCATCTTTGAATGTTATTCTCATGAATGTTTTACTCTTTCTGTCATACAATTGATTTTATGCTATGTATGAATGATTTCCTGTTGAATGTCTTAAATCTGAGAGAAAAGGGTAATGGAATGAGTTTCAATTGTTTCTCTATCTGAGCAAGAGTTCTTGCAAGGAGTGCAGTTGAATTGTCCGCAAGGAGTGCATTGACAAGGGGTTTAGAGTATTGTCTCTGAAAACTTAGATAGAGTATCTTTTGTTCTTATTCACTCAGAAGTGCGGTTAGGCATAGGAGCCGTGCAAGGAGTGCGTAGGCCGAGTAAAGTCTCAGAGTCGCGGGTCTGAGCGAAGTATTGAGAGATTGTTTTTGCAGGGTGTGCGCAGAGTCGAAGGAAGTCAAACACTTGAAGGTGTTTGAAATTCTGTTGCAAGGAGTGCGAGTAGGAGGTTTTCTGAAAGACTTGAAGTCATGAGAAAGTTCAGAAGGATTTGAACCTTCGAAGGAGTCGAAGGAGGGCAAGGGGCTAAGGTACCCTAAAAATTTGAAGGAAGGCGTAGCAACATGGGACTACAGGAGGACAAGTTCTCTGGAGAGAGATACCTTGTTGAGTTTGTGCAGAGGTTCTTAGAGGAAGAACGGACGATCGGAATTCTCTGTGGATAATTCACGAAGTCCCTTGAGTCGTCGGATCTCACGGAGTAGGAGAGTTACCGTGAGTATTCCTAAAAGGGTTCTAAGCTCAAGAGGAAGAGAACCGTAGATCCAATCCACAGGAGCTGTTGGATTTACCCGTGAATTTCTATATCAGGGTTTCGTAGGTTGGAGTCCCGTAATCTTTGCAACGGGACTCGCGAAATCACAAAACACAGAGTCTACAGGTGGCACACTATCGACATGGAGTTAAACTCCATTGACCATTTTGGGGTTTTGTGGGGTGAAGACCCGAATTCTTTGCATTAGGATTCATGAAATCGTGAAGTCCGAAGTCCCGACAGAAAGAGGGGTTGTTGAAAAGTCAAATCTTGCGAGCGTATCGGAGGTTCAATAAATCAAGATTCGGGAGTCGAGGAGACGAGTTGCTCGACATCGCGACTGCTGAAATCACGATAAGGAGAAATCAGAAACAGGGAGAGAAAGGGTTAGCGTTGATTGGTTTTCGACTTTCGGAGATTGAAAGACAATACGCTCGACCACCAGATTCGCAGAAGTGCGAAATCTGATCTCCTGAAGTACAAGGGGGAATTTCTTGAAGTTAACTGTGGGTGCGGATTTCCCGAAAGGGAAATAGAAGAGCCATTTCTGAGAGCTCTTCGGGCCAGTGTAAAGGAAAATATCTTGTGCGCACGGACCTTTTGACCTGCGGGTTGAGGAGGGGCTGCGCGGCATCAATTTTGGTATCAGAGCACATAAAGTTTTCTTTGCTTTCTATAGCAGGGAAAAGGAGAATTCACCATGCCGCCAAGGAGAAGGGACAGGCAAACACCCGATCCACTAGAGGATAGGGAAATGCCAAGAAGAAGAGGTAGGTAGATGATTGATCCAACCATGGAGAGGGAGATGCGTGATCTACGAGCCAGAATCGAAGACATGGAGACAACACAGAGGCGTACAGTCAGTGCTGGGGATCTTAGTGATTCTGAAAGTGAAATTGAGGCTAAACATAAAAGGGAAGAAGAAGTTGCAGCCGAAGATGCCACAAACGAATGTTTGATTAGAGCTATTGCAAGAATGGGTGCAAGGGAGAAAATGGACATTCCAGTTTATGAGGGAAATCTTGATGCAGAGGAGCTTCTAGACTGAATTAGAGCTATGGACACATATTTTGACTATGAAGATGTCGAAGAGGGCAAGAAATTCAAACATGTTGTCATGAGGTTAAAAGAATATGCAGCATTGTGGTGGGATGAACTACAAGCTGACAGACGCTGCAAAGGAAAGAATGAGATCAAAAGATGGGATAGAATGCTCGCGAGAAATTCATCCCTAGAGATTACCAGATCACTCTGTTTCGAAGGATGAAGAACTTGAGACAGAAGCTAATGATAGTGAAATAATACACTAAAGAATTCTACATGCTAAACATTAGGGCATGTCATTGAGAAAGCTATGATGAAAAGGTTTCCAGATACATGAATGGCCTGAGATACGACATCTAGGATGAGATGAGCATGATAACCATCCGAACGGTGGAAGATGCTTATCAGATGGCTCTAAAGGCTGAAGAAAAGCTGAGTCGAAAGCAGGGTCAAAGAGGTCGAGGCAGAAGTCATCCCAGAGGCAAATCAGTTGCCCAGGATAAAAACCAAAAGCCCAAGGAGGACTGGAAGAAACCTCAGACTCGAACTGAGAGAGGTGGAACCTCACAGTGAGGGAAGCATACCGAACAGAGAGGAGAGTATGCTGATAATAATGTTTTTCTTCGTACCAGGGGTAGAGGAAGAGGAAGAGGTGGATTGATAACATGCTTCACATGTGGAAAAAATGGGCACAAGTCTTACGAGTATCCAAATAAAAAGAAAGAAGGAGGAGAAGCTCACATCACTGAAGCACAGAGGCGAGATGTTGAGGTAGAAGATATTGAAGGTGGAAGATCGTTGATGATGTGAAAAGCTCTTTTGACACCAGAGAAGGAGGTGGAGACTTCAGTCCAAAGAAACAAACTTTTCCAGACTGCTTGCAAAACCAAAGACAGGGTATGCAAGGTCATTGTGGATAATGGTAGCACAGATAATCTCGTTTCTACGGAGATGGTAGAAAAGCTAGAGCTAGAGATGATTGATCATCCGAGACCGTACAGAATTTCGTGGCTACAAAAAGGACATCAGGTAACTGTCACCAAATAGTGTTTAGTTGAATTTAAGATAGGAGGATATAATGATAAGATACTCTGTGATGTTATTCCCATGAATGTTTGTCATCTATTGTTGGGTAGACCATGGCAATATGACAGGAATGTGATTCATGATGGGAGAATGAACACATACACCCTAGAGAAGAATGGGAGAACTCACATGTTACATCCAATCAAGGATAAGGAGGTGAAACCTGAAGTGAGCAACATTGTACTTCTCATGAGTGGGAAGGAACTTCTTACAGAGGTTAAGAAGAAAGAAGAACCGCAATTCATTGTGGTCAAGAAACCGAAGATTGTTTTGACCAGCACAAGAGTAGATGATTTACCAAAAGAGATTCAGGAACTACTGGAAGAGTTCACTGACATAGTAGTGGACGAACTACCTCGTTCGTTGCCACCGATCAGAAGTGTGAGTCACTAGGAGCCAATTTACCAAACAAATCCGCGTACAGATTGACGCCGCAGGAGAGTTAGGAGGTCAAAAGACAAGTCGAGGATTTGTTGGACAAAGGTTTGGTCAGAGAAAGATTGAGTCCATGTGTTGTTCCAATAGTACTCAGTCCGAAGAAAGACGGAGGCTGGAGGATGTGTACTGAATCCAGGGCGATCAACAAGATAAGCATAAGGTACATATTTCCATTACCAAGGATTGATGATCTGATGCATTGCTTGAGTGGAGCAAAATTCTTTTGAAAAATTGATTTGAAAAGCGGTTATCATCAAATCCGCATGAGAGAAGGTGATGAATGGAAGACAACATTCAAAACCAATGAAGGGTTGTATGAATGGCTTTTTATGCCATTTGGATTAACAAATGCACCAAGTACCTTCATGAGGTTGATGAACGAAGTCCTAAGGGAATTCATCGGAAAATTTGTCATTGTGTATTTGAATGACATACTGATTTTCAGTAAAACAGTGGCAGAGCATCTAAAACATTTCGCTATAGTGATGCAGAAGTTACAGTAGGAGAAGTTGTTGATAAATATGAAGAAATCCTCATTCATAAAGACGGAGCTCATTTCTCTGGGGTTTGTTATTTCTGCAGATAAATTGAGGATGGATCCAGATAAGGTAGAGGTAATAAAAAATTGGTCATCATCGAAGAATATCTTTGAGGTGAGAAGTTTTCATGGATTGGCTAGTTTCTACCGAAATTTCATCAGAAATTTCAGTGGGATTACTGCACCGATGATGGACATAGTGAAGAAAAGACACAAATCGTTTCACTGGATAGAAGAGGCTAATTTTTTTTTTAATCTATTGAAGAGAAAAATCACAGAACAACCAATTCTAGTGTTGTCGGATTTCCAAAAGACATTTCAAGTGAAATGTGATGCAAGTGGGTTTGCAATAGGGGCAGTCTTGAGTCAAGAAGATAGGCCGATAGCATACTTCAGCGAGAAGCTGAATGAGGCGAAAGTGAAGTACTCCACATATGATAAGAATTTCTATGTTATCATACAGGCATTGAAAAAATGGAGACATTACTTAATCCCGAAGGAGTTTGTCTTATACAGTGACAATCATGCACTACAGTTTGTGACTCAACAAGAGAAGTTGAATCAGAGACATGTTAAATGGGTTGAATATATGCAAAATTTCACTTTTGTGATCAAACATATTTCTGGTACTGCTAACAAAGTTGTTGATGCTTTGAGCAGGAAGTGTTTGCCATTGCAGGAGTTCAGAGTCAAAACATTGGGTTTTGATGATCTCAGGAACATGTACAAAGATGATCCATATTTTAAAGAGGTGTATGAAGCAGCTGAGAATCCAATTCTCAGAGCTAGAAGCCAATGGACATAATACATGATCCAGGAAGGATTACTGTTTAAAGGTAATCAGTTGTGTATTCTGAAATGCTCCATGAGGGAGATTTTGTTGAAAGAGAAACACAGTGGAGGATTGGTCGGGCAATTTGATCACGACAAGACATTCGAAAAGATGAATGAGTCATACTTTTGGCTGGGATTGAGAGAAGACATCAAGAGATTCGTGGACAGATGCAGAATTTGCCATCATTTGAAAGGAAGGAGACAAAATGCCAGATTTTATCAACCATTTCCCATACCTGAGAAGCCGTGGGATGTAATCAGCATGGATTTCGTATTGGGGTTGCCAAAAACACAAAGAGGATTTGACTCAATCTTTGTGGTGGTGGATATATTTTCCAAGATGGCACACTTCATTCCATGTCAGAAAACCAGTGACTCGACTCACATTGCGAATCTGTTTTTCAAAGAAGTCATTCGACTTCACGGCTTACCAAGGAGCATGGTTTCAAATCGAGACACTAAGTTCATAGGAAACTTTTGGAGGACTTTATGGAAGAATCTGGGGAATAAATTGTCGTTTAGTTCAGCTTATCATCCTTAGACGGATGGACAAACAAAAGTGGTAAACAGAAATCTGGGAGACTTGCTGAGAAGCCTGGTGACAGAACACCACAGCCAATGGGAAAAAATATTACCACAGGCAGAATTTGCTTATAACGACTCGGTTAACAGAAGCATAGGACAGAGTCCATTTCAGGTTGTCTATGGCATGCAGTCGAGAGGAATTTCTTAACTGAGAGATTCAGAATAGATTTAAACTAGGAGTGCTAGTGCAGAAGATTTCGTAGAGGCGATGAAGGAACTTCATAGCCAAGTGAAGAAGTGATTGCAGAATTCAAGCCAGGAATATAAGTGCAGAGAAGATCAACACAGGAGACAACTTTAGTTTCAGGTTGGTGACCTGATTCGGGCACATTTGAGAAAGGAAAGGTTCCCGAGAGGAACATATAATAAACTGAAGATGAAGAAACTTGGACCATGCAAGTTCTTGAAGAAATTTGGGGCAAATGCTTACGAGATTGAATTACCCGATGGGATCGGAATTTCTCCGATATTCAATATCTCAGATTTGTACCCATATAAAGCTGAGGAAGTAGGGAAAAAAAATGAACAACCAGTGATCCAGTGGACAAAACAGATGCCAGTTGCAGAAAAGAAATAGATAGAACGCATATTGGACAAAAGAGTGAGCAAAGACAGTAGGCAAAAGCAATACTTTGAATATTTGGTCAAATGGAAAGGCCATCCAGTTGAAGATGCCAGCTGGGAGAACAAAGCAGAAATCCAGAGGCATGGATAGACAGTGCGTGAGCTCATGGACAGGAGCCCATGAAAATTTTCAAGCGAGGGAGTATGATGCAAGAGTATCTCAAGAGAGCCAGCACAGAGACAACGGATAGCTAGACAAGCGCCCAACACAAATTTTGAAATTATTTTGAAGTTAATGCACCAATCTTAAATGAGATAATTAAGAAGGAGCGCACTTGTATAATGTAAATGGACCTTGAGCGATCCGCTCTCATCCTTAGTAGGTAGAAAGCATTTATGATAGTTAATGCAAGTAGATAGAATTTAATTCTAGATTAGACAGTTTTAGAATGAGAGAGGGAAACGATATATAAACACCCTCATTGTGTATTGTAAGATAGAGGAGATTATGCAAATTGAGAGCATAGAGAAAAGAAGTAGAGAGTTGTAGCAATAATTCCATGTACAGAAGTTCTGGATTAATACAAAGAAGGTTTTGATTCAGACTCATGGTGTTCAAATATTCTCTGTGTATGCATCTTTGAATGTTATGTTCATGAATGTTTTACTCTTTCTGTCATGCAATTTCTTTTATGCTATGTATGAATGATTTCCTGTTGAATGTCTGAAATCTGAGAAGAAAGGGTAATGGAATGAGTTTCAATTGTTTCTCTATCTGAGCAAGAGTTCCTACAAGGAGTGCAGTTGAATTGTCCGCAAGGAGTGTGTTGATAAGGGGTTCAGAGTATTGTCTCTGAAAACTCAGATAGAGTAGCTTTTGTTCTCATTCACTTAGAAGTGCGATTAGGCACAGGAGCCGTGCAAGGAGTGCTCAGGCCGAGTAAAGTCTCAGAGTCGCGGGTCTGAGTGTAGTATTGAGAGACTTCTACTCCAGGGTGTGCACAGAGTCGAAGGAAGTCAAACACTTGAAGGTGTTTGAAAGTCTACCGCAAGGAGTGCGAGCAGGAGGTTTTCTGAAAGACTTGAAGTTGTGAGAAAGTTCAGAAAGATTTGAACCTTCGAAGGAGTCGAAGGAAGGCAAGGGGCCAAGGTACCCTGAAAATTTGACGGAAGTCGTAGCAACATGGGACCGTAGGAGGACAAGTTCCGTGGAGACAGATACCTTGTTGAGTTTGTGCAGAGGTTCTTAGAGGAAGAACAAACGGTCGGAATTCTCTGTGGAGAATTCACGAAGTCCCGTGAGCCTTCGTATCTCACAGAGGAGTAGGGGAGTTACCGTGAGTATTCCTAAAAGGGTTCTAAGCTCAGGAGGAAGATAACCATAGATCCAATCCATAGGAGCCGTTGGATTTACCCGTGAATTTCTATATCGGGGTTTTGTATGTTGGAGTCCCGTAATATTTGCAACGGGACTTGCAAAATCACGATCCGTGAAGTCCCGAAGGAACGGGAGGATTGTGTGGGCCACAAAAGGCAACAGAGTGGACAGGTGGTGCACTATCGACATAGAGTCAAACTCCATTGACCATTTCGGGATTTCGTAGGGTGAAGACCCGAATTCTTTGCATTAGGATTCGCGAAATCGCGAAGTCTGAAGTCTGGACGGAAAGAGGGGTTGTTGAAAATTCAAAGATTGCGAGCGTATCGAAGGTTCAGTAAATTGGGATTCGGGAGTCGAGGAGACGAGTTGCTCGACATCGCGATCACCGAAATCGCGATAAGGAGAAATCCGAAACAGGGAGAGAAAGAGTTAGCATTGATTGGTTTTCAGGTTTCAGAGATTGAAAGACAATATGCTCGACCACCAGATTCGCGGAAGTGAGAAGTTTGATCTCCCAAAGTACAAGGGGGAATTTCTTGAAGTTAACTGTGGGTGAGGATTTCCTGAAAGGGAAATAGAAGAGCCATTTCAGAGAGCTCTTCGGGCCAGTGTAAAGGAAAAGATCCTATGCGCGCGGACCTTCTGACCTGCGGGTTGAGGCGGGGCTGCGTGGCATCACCGATTCATAGATTGAACACTACACATATGATAACCAAACCCATTTATTATCGTAGTGTTTTGTTGTTGTGAATCTATTGTCGTTATATTTCTGCCACGATTTTTCTGCTAGACTTTTTCTCCCATGGTTTTTCTGCTGCACATTTCTTGTCGCGATTTTTCTGCCCTAGTTTTTCTTCCACACTTTTTCTTCCCAACTTTTCTTGCCGTAATTTTTTTGTCGTACTTTTTCTACCACACTTTCCGTACCATGATTTTCCTGCCGCACTTTTCCTGCCGCGATTTTCCTGTCACGATTTTTCTTCTGCACTTTTCGTTGCGCGATTTTTCTGCCACACTTTTTCTGCTGCGATTTTTCTTCCACACTTTTTTTGTCGTACTTTTCCTCTATCAATAATACCTGCCGAAGTAACCTTTCACAAAATATATATTCAATGATATTCAATAGGTGGTAATGAGAGACCCGTCCTCTCTTATTTATACTCTCCAAATAACTTTTGTCCACTTAAACACTTTGTCCACTTAACTTAACCACTTTCAACAAATACTAAGTTCTTGAGTCCTAGTTGCCATTAATTTTATTATCTAATTAACTTATTTTGCAACCATTTTGACTTATCCATAAATAGTAAACTCACCACTTCTTGTTGCAACTATTTTATTCTTTAAACAATTTCTCTTTGGAACCACTTTAACTACTTTATTATTCAAATAATTTATCTTTACTAGCAATTTCTTGTTACAACTAATTTTTCTATAATTTTTCAATTCATAACTTTTTTTTCCTTAACTAACTTTTTATTGCAATCAATTTCTAATAAAAATTCCAAAATTTATAACATATAAAATTACTATTTATATAAAATTTGTGAAATAAAATAACAACTTTTAAAATTTGTATTTTTCAAAAGTAAAATAAATATAAAAATATATTATCTTATTAAACATTAATTTTTTTATGTTTTTATAAATAAATATATTCTTATAATAAATGTTTTTATAAATAAATATATTCTTATGTGTATTTATTTTGGAGATATAAATGTGTGAAAGCTTTTCATTATTAGGGGATACTAACAACTTGAGAATGATGAGAAATAACATCATTAGGGAATAATAACAACTTTAAGAATGATCATAAATAGTATGTTGGGACTGACTCTTGATAGGATGATAGCAGCTCTAATGGAAATGGTTGATGACAAGTCTCTTGGATTGGACGGGTTTCTGTGGGAGTTATACAAAGCATCACAAGACATTGTCGCGTCCAATCTGCTAGAGGTGCACAAGGAAGCAATTAAAAAGCAAACCTTGAGTGCTAGTATCAACCATGGTCTCATCATATTCATCCCAAAACCTTAACAACTTTAAGAATGATCATAAATAGTATGTTGGAGAGAGAAATAAATAGGGTGAAATGTGCTCCTTGGAGAGAGATTGAAACATATTAAAATTAATAATGTAAATGAAGAAAAGTTAAAGAAGAGTAAGAACCCCATTGAGGAAAATAATAAATCCATAAAATATAAATAAAATTTAAGAAAAAAACAAGAGAGAAGGGAGAGAAATCAGTGCTTTTAAGGACTTAAAAATATGTGACGAAACATTAAGTAAAATTATACAATAATGAGAAATGCATCTAGGTATATAACACCATAGAGTTGTTCAAATTATTTTTTCTCGACCTTTTAAGTAAGGTAAATGTTAATACTTATAGATGTAAAAAACATTGAAGATAGTATTTTGAATGATTAACTTTTATATATCATATCATTAAAGATTAAGATAAGATAATTTTATACTTGATTATATATATATATAATTATTTTATATAATAATATCATAATTATTATATATATATAAAATAATGGCTCTCCTATCGGCATCAAGATGGAAAGAGGTCATGCCAGCAATAGAGGTCGTCGTTCCTCTTCGCACCTGCCTCTCCCAAGGACTCACCAAAACAGTGGAAACATAACATGCCCAAACTCCTCCTCCAACTAGAGATGCCCGAGAGATGTTGGAGGAAGAAGCTCTCCAAGCCAGACAAGATACTCTAGATAGGGAAATTGACGCGGAGATGCTAGCATGGATTGTAGATACAGGGTCATCAAGATCAACAGAAACGAAGTATTACCAAACTATAGATTTCTATTGGCAGAATAAATCTCTACTAAATTGATCCATCACAAATAAACAAAAAGTTCTCGACAACCTCATACAAATGGAATATCTCTAGTTACAGATAAAGTCTTTTGGATAAAAAGCTCACCATTATCGCAACAGGCATAGGAATTCGCTTCATAGGACCCGATGATGATACACTCACATTAACCCAAATATTAGCCATCTTTTTCATAATACCATACTTAGTCCCAATGTTAAGCATTATACCGCAATCAAGCCTCTTAGAAAGACGGTTGGTAGTAAATCATTTGTAATTTTTGTCTATATTTTGATAATACGATTAGATAGTTAAAAAAAGTGAAATTTTATATTGTTATAAAGTTTAAAATAAGATTTTAAATGACATTAAAGTGATAAATAAAAAAACTGAAATATTATAAATATTTTATTATATTTTATTGAAATTAAGTTTTTAAGATTATATGGTTAAAAACAATGTTAAAATTAAGATTTATGCTCATTATTTACATATCGAAACTAATAAATATGTTAATCCAAAACACTTTAAATAAATTGATAATGTTTATAATATATAATAAGTTAATTTTAGACCGTTCGATTTTGAGTGGGAGCCCATATGCTAAAAGAAAGTTGGGGTCTGCGGCTAGGTTTCCTCAGCCGCAGACCCCTCTTCTTCTCTGCGGCACTCTCGGTGCTCCCGTATGCTTTCTGGATAGCGGAATGGCATTGGCGGCCACGGACTTGGTATATTCGCTGGAGTGCTCACGGCTTGTGCTGCCCCTAGCAAGGCGGCCACAGACCTGGTATATGTGAATGTAATTTTGGTTACTTTTGGATGAATAAATAAAATTAAGAATTTTTTTCAAAGAAAAATATATATAATAAGTTAATTTTAAACTATTTTAAAATAAAATAAATATTATTAAAATTATGAAATAAATATTATTAAAATTATAAAAAAATAATAATTTTTTTTTTTTTTTTATAAAATTTGTCACATAGAGTGAATGAATTAAAATTAATCCACCATTTTACTTTAAATTTCCATAGTTTTAATAAAATAATACATAATTTTTTTATTTAATAATCTAATAATACTTAAAAATATTTTTATTTGATAAAATTATAATAAATTTTAGTATTTTTATTTATGCTATGTTTAAATTAAACAAAATATGACACTACTAGTATACATCTAAAATTTGTTAAATAAAATAACAATTTTTAAATTTTTTATTTTTAAACAATATAGTAATATTTTATTTTATAAATTTTAATTTTTAATATTTTGATAAATAAATATATATTTTTTTGCATTTTATAAAAATCTTATTTTTCTATGATCATAATTATAATAAAATAAAATT
>JZKD02S1193540.1:718880-757669 GCA_000966675.3 Picea glauca | reverse complement strand
TGGGTGGAAGGAAGGGGCAAGGATGGAGAGTTCAACTCTCTCTTGATATTGGAGGATTGTATCTTCCTCTTGGAGGTTTATCCATCCCTTTACATTTGGAAGTTGTAGCTACCTTGGGAAGTCATTACTTTCCTTGAACAATAACTATTGATTATTTCTCATATATTGTGCATGGTGTATTGTGGTGTATTGGTGTAAATCTTATACTATTGTTCATTTCGCATTGGATATAGTTGAATGGTTTTATATATTTTGAAAAAGGTTTTAAATTGTACTTGATACTGATTCACCCCCCTCTCAGTATCAACACATATAACATGTTGGTGAACTTAGAATAGTCTGCTATTATGAAATAATGTTTGAGTATGACTAAAGGATGGATTATTTATTCAAGAAAAATGATACAACAAGGTTAAATATGTGAATGTTGTTGTTGCTTATAATTTCCATCGAGGTGAAGACCCGTGAGGATGGCAGGAATGGTGATCAAAATGATGAAGGGAGAATTTGTAAGCTTCTACAAATATTAGTTGGTCAGACAACAACAATTAGGCTGGTAACAACCAGATAAATATGCATTTAGTTCATTTTGATGCATACATGTTGAAGGGGATTGAGGTAAGGATTCCCTTAGTTAATTTTCAATATTTAAATTGATATGTAATGGTCGAAGGCCTGGAGTGTGTAAGTGTTGTTGATGCTAGAATGCACTTAGATAAAATGTCAGTTGCATATTATGTTATGATTGGTTATGGGATAATAACCAGGTTAATTCAGGAGACATACTCCTTATATAACAATGAATACCCATAGAGCCATGAGTGACAACCCAAGAAGTTGGAGGTATCACTTGAATCTATGATGGTAAGGTAAAATAAGTTGAGTCTTGAAGGGTAACTGGATGTTTAAGAATCCAGAGTCTATAAAATAGCTTGGTGTGGAATTTGATTCATACAAGTACGAGATTGGGCTAGTTGGACCCGGGGAATTAACGAAAGTTGAAGGTTAATATCATCTTAGTTTGGGACTATAAATGCAAAGGAAACCAAGAGTGATTTGTCTAGAAAGTATTGAGGAAAAAAATAGTCATGTACAATGACTACAATGAGAGCACAAGAAGATTCAGGAATCCGAGAAGAATTGAATACTTGTGGGATCAAGAAGAAAAAATTTTATAGGGAGAAAGAAGTTGCTACAATGTCTATGGAAGCAAGTATGTTATGGCTTGTTGGGTCAGCCAGAGGAAATAATGATTACATGTTTGCAAGTGTTTTTGGTGATTTTGTTGCATAAGAAGTGAAGAAACAAAGAGTTGAAGCACTGGATATAAGTTTGATAAAATAAGCATGAAATATTCTATTGCTATCAGACTTTTAGGTAGTATAAAATTTATTAATGGAAGTCATGCAGGTATGAGTTTGTAGTACTCTTTTTGCATAATTGATGAAAGGAAATTTAGGTAAGAATTTCCTCAGGTAGATTTATTTTATAAAATCACATGATTATATTATTGAATGCATACCACTGGATGTGGTAAAGGATGGAGAAATGTATTAATTCAAATCTTTTTAGCTTCTGAATGCACACACTGAAATAGTAGAATGTCATGTTAATTTGGTTATGGGGTAATAACCAAAAAATTAAAAGATAAGAACTTGTTATAAGAATGAATGCCAGTAAGATAGTGATGTATGAGACCAAGACATGGTTGGATATGTCAAGGTACGGATATGGAAAGGTTATGAGCGACACAGGTACTAAAAGCTTCCTACGTTTAAATAAAAGTGGGACTGCAACCTTTTTTCTAACACTAATGAACACCAGAGAATTATATTCTTGGTGTAGTGTTTGGGTTGAAAAGGAAGGCATCCAATTAATTGGGAAGTGTGTGGAGAATATGTCAACACATTGGCCAGAATTTCAACTCATGTATGGTGAGAGACATGAATGAGATAAAGAGAATTATGTAAATCAATACAAGGGTGCACTAAATAAATAGGCATTGAGAGTTGTACTCATGTATAGTAAGGGGCAGAGTTGCACTCATACATGATGGAATTGTATACTTAAATGCACTTTGTTGAATGCATTTTGTGAGTGCATGTATATATGTTTTTTTCATGGAAATAATTATACTAATGGATGAAATGTTTCTAACTCATGAAGTTGAGAACATTTCAAGAACTATTAAACATTGCAATAGGAAATTTGCAAGCCAGGTAGTCACAGGAATAGAGACTACAATTTTTTTTTATGTTCATAAAATTGAAATAATAAACTTACTGTTATTAATTATGAACATGCATATACATAGAATGATGAGTCATTCTATTTGGTTAATTTGTTTGGTAATTGTGATTGAATTGTTAGGTGCAGACAATTCTAAGATCATTGCATAAGGTGTTGTACATGTTGAATTATGATGTACAAAAAATACTAACAATTTGTTGGCAATATGCAAGATGAAGTCTTACAGGAAATTGGTATGTAGTTTGGTGCCTGTGGAAAATCACAAAGATGGCTACATTCATAATATGGAAACAACCAAGATGAATCATGAAATAGAATTTCATGTTTTGGGGATAAAAGTTGAATTCCCTTTCGAACTAATTGGAGTTCCTAAATGAATTATTTTATGTTTTCTCATGATAACTGCATGTGGGTGATGCAGATGAGATGATTTTGATTAAAGTTAGAATGTTGACTACAAATATTAGCTCGGGGAAGATGCTAATTGGAAATATCTGAGGGCAATTGGAACTTCGGGAGCCACGGTGCTCTGAGACTTCCTAAGTCAGCCTATTGCTGAAGCCCAAGGAAAGGGAGGTGTAGCAGTCGATGGACTGTGTGACAGTGAAGGTGTACACCAGGGATGATTTTAAGGATGGAAATTTATTTTAAAATTTAGAAACCTTGGCGAATATTACTAATCCTTTATATGCTAAGTATAAATGATTGGCGATTTTTTGTAAACATATTCAAATTTCTAAGTATTTTATATAGTTTTTATACAATTCTGGCAATTTTTAAGGTAAAATAATTTTATCCTATAGAATTTGGGTGAATCATTTTTAAAATAGTGAATCTTGTTTTTGGAAAAACCATGGAAAATTAACCCATGAGTGAAATTTAGCCCCTAAAATCATCCCTGTTGTACACTCCTAGGGTGGAACAAGCATGTGAAGAATGAGAGACCATTGGTTGGCATGCTGCTGAGGTTCGAATGGTTGGAGTGCTGTCGAGGTTTGGTACCTCGGCCTAGCCCATGAGAATATGGATTGTGGACCGTGGCTATATTGGGAAGCCATTGCCCTGATGGAGTCATAACCCTTCTCAGGGGTGGAAGGTATTCTCAAACCAAAAGATAAGTACAATTCTCTAACTATTGTATGTTGTGTATGTTGGATACATGTTTTAATCTTATTAGAATTGTCTGTATATACATATATATACATTGCATATATGATTTCATTACATGCATCCATGACTGTACATAATGTGTTTCATATTTCATTGCTTAAGAAATATATATATACCCGATGCTAATCATGTAAGCGATTGGAATGTGATTGAGGTGGAGAAAAAAGGTGTCTTGCAAGTGTATCCGGTGCATATATTGGACCGAAAAAAAAAAACAACTCTGGAATCGATCTATAAGGATTGTAAAGGTCCAGTGGACCTAGTACGGTCCTAAGGATGAAACATGGGAGAATAAGGATGATATGCGGGTAGAATACCCACATCTTTTTGAAGATTTTGGAAATCTTACTGATGTTGTGTAAAGAGTTTCACTGAGGATAGTGCAAAAATAAGGGTAGGGGATTGTAATATTCCCAAGGACGAGCCCAAATGATATTATGAATTGTGATCATGTTTATAGGATGGTGAGACAAATGTTAATAATTTGGTGGGCTTATGTGTTTACTAGGCCGGAGAGCCTAGGTGTTAAAGGCCAGGAGCCTGATTTTTATATGTAATTATGCAGATCATTAATAACATATAAACATAGCTACATGCAGACCGACCACGAAGAAAGAGTGATGGGGGACTAAGCTTCCACAAGGTTGGGTAAGGGATGACGCTTAGTGTGTGGGCCTAAGGGCTAGGCTAGGGGGATTACCTCTAAAGGGGATAGCAATTTATTATTGTTTTTTGAGAGGATAAGGTGGTCAATTGACCAAGTGATTTCCTAAATTCCTAGGAAAGGGGAACAAATAAAAATGTAGTGCATGCAGCTCCAGGAAGACAAGTGTCGACCTAGGCGCATGAATTAAAATCTTACGAGTTGATCCGTGTTGGGGGTTGGTTCTGTGGAGTCTGGAGATTCTCCAACCACTATCTAACCATGAATGGGGACATTCACCAAGGACCCTGGAATGAGTAACCCATGAGTCATTATTCCATCCTCCCTCTGAGTTAGCAGTTCATCCTGTCCATTATTCTATCCATAGATGGAACCCAAAACTAGGAGAATCAACCTTTGTTTTTTGTTCTCTAGTCGAACACCTTGAAAACCAGTGGGAAAAACCCATGGACTAATCCTTTGTCTAACCTATTCGACCTCTACATAGTCACGCATCCTGAAACTGGTACCCCATGAACATTTCTATGTCTTATGAGGAACCCAACACCTTAGTAATCACCTTATCTGTGTCATGTTTCAGTGTGGGTTGTTGCCTCCTACGATGCCATGCCCATATGTTGTTTCTACTATCATGTGCGAATGAGTGTTGAACCATTATTGTTTTCCTTACGTGGCTAAAGCTGAGTCGAGGAGTGTGCCAAAGAAGCGGGTTGTCATACCCGTGATAGAAGAGGTAGGTTGTCAGACCCGTGAGAAACTCTCTCCAGGTGAGAGAGAGAGTCCAGCACCAGCTACAAAGCTCTAAGAATTCTTGATCTGACTTGTTGTCGAGGCCCAGAGAGGGAGGTGAAGCACCAATGGACTATGCTTGTGAAGGTGTATACTCCCGGGTGGAACATGCATGTGGGGAATGAGAGTTCATGAGTATTGGGAGTAAGAAGGCTCCTGGAGAGAATCCTTCTGGTTTCTTTGTGCAATTTACTATATCCTTAGTCTAGTCTAGGATTCCCTTTCCCCAGGTGGAGCTTAGTCCCAACTCAGGGGTGACCCACTGCTGAGCCTGATGAGCTGCGTGGTCTATGGTTGGGAGGTTCATGGAAGGTATGCACGTAGTTGGTGGTCTTCTAATAAAAGATAAGTACCACTTTTATGTTTATTTAGATGTTGTGTAATGGAACATATGTTGTAATTTATGAGGATTGCGTATATATGTTGTATATCCTACATGTGTAGGCTTACTGTTATTTTTGCATTATTATGTTATATATATGTAGAATAGTCATTCTATGTTTATATGGATGTGTATGTTTTTCTGCAAGTATCTTTGTGTGGCATAGCCCAGTAGTTTAAGGATGAAGTTGTCACAGATCATAATAGAGAAGTAGAGTTGTAGGAGTAGTGGCATTGACTATCCTATTAGTGGCTGGGGATGTTACAATATCTATCTTCATCGGGAAAGTCACTAACTCCTTATATGAAAAAAAGAGAAAATAAGGAAATGTAGAGTTAGTAATGGAATTTTACCATAGCATCGAAGGAGAAGCGAGTATGGCCCTCTTAGTTATCCATGTCGTAATATGTGAAATGCTTGCAGCATGCAAAAGCTCTCAAACAAATATAAGAGAAGACTTGTTCCTTCGAAGAGGAAGAGAAGGGATCGCTTTGCAATCCTCTAACGTAGGCAACAGAGTACCTGCTAGATAGCACAGGATCTTCTCCTAGAGTTTCTTGACCTCGACCCCATCATGGATCTCTGAATATTTATATTGGGCACCCAGAATGTGAGCCCTGGTGCCTGCCCTACATTGTATATTTCTCTCGCTTCAATTCCAATAGACTGCACAAGCACAATACACATTTCCTTCTTTAACTGAGATGAGTAATAGGTATTCATAAGATTAGATAATACAATGGAAATGGAAAGATTTCCTTCCTTTAATGGTAACTAAGATGAGATATAGGTATTCATAACATTATAGAAATACAATGAAAAGATTCAAACACCGGCAATATGAAACTAGAGTGTGGCATCGAAGGACACAATGGTTAGAATGACCTGTGGAATTGGTGGTT
Source organism: Picea glauca (assembly GCA_000966675.3). Lineage (NCBI taxonomy): Eukaryota > Viridiplantae > Streptophyta > Pinopsida > Pinales > Pinaceae > Picea > Picea glauca. The sequence goes on along the minus strand of JZKD02S1193540.1, from coordinate 751,512 downwards.
GTATGAATGGGACCATTGAAGTGAATTCCGCGACCCCACCAAAAATCTGCGTGCAGAGATTCCCACCGCCATTCATATTTGGTTATTCCCAGGAAAACTAGGATGAAGAGGCCTCCGCTTAGAGTTGGTGAAGGATAGGATAAGTGGAGGGAAATGAATGGTCAATCACTGAACATATGGCCAATTTTTATTGGTATTCGAAAGACGACAAAGGCCCTTAGAGGAAGTCCCCTTAAAAATAAAAATAGATAGAGACAAGATAAAATTTATGATAAAATAAAAATGGTAAGATTTAGTTTATTATTTAGTTCATGATGATGGAAATGATTATGATTACCTTTCACTGACACCAAATCATTCTATCAGACCTTAAAAGGGTAAGGGATTACTTGAAAATATTTAGAATTGTGTTTATGTGGTCAAAGAGAATTAAGAAAATCTTTCCAAGATCATCATAGTTTTGTTGAGTTAAAAGGTTAGGAAATTTGGTAGTGTGACAAATATTTTGAAATTGAGATCTAATCTGGGTATGGGCTCGACAATCTAAAATAAATTGTTTTTCATATTCAACCTTCTTAGTGTCACAAAGGTGGCTCACTCTCTCATCTCATGGCGTTTTCATAATTGACCAACTCTGAGTTTCACTATGGAGCTCACGAGAATATGTTCTTATCTTGGCAATGCTTATTTTTTTCTTTAAACTTATCAAAACCTAGATAATTTTGATCTTATAGATTAGGGTTGATTACATTTTTTTCCTATATCCACATTTTCATATTTTGAGTAGTATCCTTATTTTGCAAAATGGTGTCTTCAGGGATTCCCTAATAGTTTAGCCAAGAGTTGGGCATATGTTTTCCATCCTCACTTCAGTCGATGGTGGTTATGACTGGATTTTGAAGAAATTTAAGGAAGCCTCTTGTCTTCCATGTTGTTTAACTTGTTCTTATACATTAGGTATCTAGTTATAGTCATGCTCTCAATGGGGGAGAGGATTACCTCTAAGAGGAGGATGGGATAGGGCATATTTCTTTTAATTTTGAGATCACAGGTTATAAAATTCCTTTGTATTTTCTTTATCCCCAAAATTCACATCCATAAAGAATGACAGGCGTAACAAGCGTCCCAAAGACGAGTTTATTCTTATCCCAAATCCAAAGATTTGTTGATTTACAATTGTTTTCAAACCCATAATAAGTTTTCCATCCCCCAAATAATCATTTTTGAAGCTCTATATTATTGTCAAAAGTTATCAAAATTGTTATTCCAAACTTCATCTAAATCTCATTATTTGGAAAATAAGCTTAAGAGATTGTGTAACCTTCTAGATTTTCATGGCTTGATTGAGTTTTTTTGTTGATATTTTTCTTACAAAGTATAGGCTAAGAAAATGAAACTACACATGATTCTCATTCTCAACTTCATATAAATCATGTCACACACATACATATGATTTATGGTCTATGTACTTCCATCTTAGTTTATTTCATTAAGACTATGATTCATGTTCTATGGATATGATTTATTGAGAATTTAAAACGATATAATCATATAAATAACTTTATATTAAAATTAAAAATTGATAATTAAAATAAGTTAATTATTAATAATCACGAGTTTAGAAATTTAATAAATTTGTAGAATCTATTATATTAAAATAAAAAATAGAAAAATATCAGGTGATCAAAAGCATTCCTATGGTTAAGAAAGAGTATATATCTTCCATGAGTTTGTAATATTCAAAATTCAAATCTTGCTCTCATTGGAGTCTCTCTAAATAAATATGGTTGTGGTCCTACAGACAGTTGGTATCATATCTAGACCTTCAATCAGTGGTTGTAAGCATATGCATCAATGAAATATTTCTAGTATTGCATTGGTTATACTTCTCAAATGTCAACTTCTTTGCTCTTATAAGTTTTACGAATCGAAGTGATGTTATTTATATTGTTTGTAATGAGATCAAGAATTTGCATCTACATTTATGTACGAGTAAACAAATGTAGCAAGTGGGTTAGTGAATAAGATTGGATGTGAGGCATAAGTGTCATATATAAATCCAAGAAGAGGCACAATGTTATGCCATTTGTTCGAGAAGAAGTTGACTCTCTCAGTTCTACCTTGAGGTTAGCTTGTTGCAAATTCATTGGTTCATATCTCAAAACAATGGACCCCTCATTAGATTCCATAAAACTCTCAGAAATATCTACAAACAATACATCTTCTTTTAGTTCTTAAAGAAACAGATGAACATCTCCCTTAACCACTTCTATTTCTTCATACTCTAGTCTTATTTCCATTTCAAAACCTAGTTGCAAATAGCACTTGAAACTACCTCCTATCAAACCACAATAAGTTTATAAACAGAAATGGTGGCATTATCTCTCACACTGTTTCATACAAGTACATTCTATAGATATTCCCTTTACCACTAATGATGAGTTGATCCATATCAACCCACTTGACAAAAATCTAATTGATTGGGCTAAAAAAGAAGAAGTTCCTTATGCACATTTTGGGGAAATCAAGTTTGGTCTAAATCCACTAGTTAAATAATTTCTTCCAATATTGTCTCTCTATTTTGTCATAGAAACACATTATAAGAAATTATGTGATGCTCTTATTGGAGGATTTCAATCTCCCTTTTCATGTGGACTTGCATTTGTTATTGTTTATCCAAAATATGCAGTTTCCTCATATTATCATTACATATATGATGCTCTTAAGGCCTATATTGTTCCAACAAGATTTGATATGAACTCCCATTCATGAATAATCCAACTCAAATGTATGTTCATTGAACAATTTAGAAATCACACATTAACCCCCTCTGCAAAAAATGTACTTACCATTTTGTGCATGCACAACTTGGTGGAAAAATATACATCCTAAAATTCTCATCCAATAGCGTTCAAATGGATAGGTATATCCTATCATACTTAATGGGAAAATAAATACAATGGGTTTATACAAAAAATCATTCAATAGAACCTGATACATAAAAAAATTAGAAAACCCATTCATATTCAAATGACCTAGATATCTTTGTTATTCAGAACCCTTGGGATTCATAAGTCCCATAAGGATCTAGGTGGATACTAGTTTCCACCCTCCTATTCCACTAATTCAAAATGGTTCCACATCTTGGCATTTTTTCTAGAGATGTTTGGGTCCTAGAATTTCAAGGCCATTTTGAGGACCTAAACGACATTGTTTTCGGTGCAGAAGCACCCAATAAATATCTAAAGGCATGTAATGGGCCATTTGAAATGTTTACTTCTTGGATAAACCTTTCCTTCAATATATCAGGAACCCAAAATGGAGATTATATGAAAATTTTATGCCCCCAAGAAGTTGACATATCAACTAATCACATTGGGGCCCACAAACCTTTTGATGTTTCAACTTCAAGGGTTAAGGTTTATTATGTTTAGGGTTTTCTCATTGATTCTTTATGTTAAAAGGCATTTTAATCCTCTTTGTAATCAACTTTTTGTGAATGAGCATAGTCGACAGATATCTCTCTTCAGGGATAACCTACCACCATTCTAGATAGTTTTTTTTCTTTTCATTTTACAGTCTTTTGTATTCCATTCATTAATACAATATGAGGTTAATTGTATTATTGTGTTTCTTGAAATATATCTATGTGTTTCCTTCTTTTATATATTCCTTCATGTTGTTCTTCTCTTAGTCGAGATCAGTTGTATGAAAGAAATATGCTCTTTTTTATTTCTCTATGCATGTCCTCAATGAGGTTATTCTATCTGAAGTTTGATCTTGAACTAGTTGAGCTTGGGGAAGAACACTCCTACCATCTCAAGAAGCATCACATGGAAGAATAAAAGAGAGATGATGGAGTAGGTGATCTTATCAAATTGTTTCTCGAGGAATCCCTCACGTGCCATAGGAATGAGATGATGGAAAATTTCACCTAGATCTGTCGAAGAATACCAATAACCCTGGGGACACCTTAAAACATAAGTCGATTCAAAGGTGTGATTCCCTTGAAGGTATAATTTAACTTTTATATTCCTTTATTTTAAGTCTAAATAAATGTTGATGCTTTGGAAAATGGAAAAGTCTTCTAGAGGGTTATTTCTCTGTCCAAAAGTTTTGCAATAGTGAAAAAATCACCTTTGATCTCCTTAAATTCCTTCCCCATGTGATATATTGGTGGGAAACTTACTATGAGGAACATGGCAGGGAGGAGTCTACAATTTTTGGGCTAGAACCCACTTGGAAGTATTTTTTTGATACCCTTAAGGAGAAATACTACCCTGTTTGAAACTACGATGAACAGTACATGATATGGAAAAATATACATAAGGAGAGAGACCAGATGATGTTGGAGTACTTCATCATCTTCCATACCTTATGCACAAAGTTGGGTATTAAAGACTCCAACTGAAACGTGGTCCTAAAGTATCGCAATATCCTACATAGGTACATCAAAACATACATGGTGTTCCTTGACATCTTCTCAAAGGGAGCCACTTATCGATATGATGTCAAGGTCAAGCAAAAGTTCAAGAAAAATAATAAGTGGGATTTCATTTCTACAAATCCATCGTAGTAGAAGCACAGTAAAGGTGGCCCCAGCTCCCAAAACAAAAGAAAGAGCAAGGATGGCCTTCCCTAGGAAAACCATCCCAATCCAAAAGAAAAGAAAGGTAATGAGAAGTCAAAGAAGGATAATGGAAAGTCATGTGAGTTCCACAAAATCCCTTGGAACAACACGGATAAATGTCACTACAAACAATCATTGTTGGTTGAGTTGAAAGCTTAGGAGTCAAATGTTGGCTCAGACTTTGATTCAAAATCAGATAATGGAAAATTAGTCATTGACATGGAATCCAGTGTCACCATCACTACCACAAAGGTCCAGCAAGAGGAACTAGAGGAGACTGAAGAAGGGGAGCACCTCTTACATTCACATATGTGGGTGAAGGGGACCCCACTCCATTTCATTGTTGACAACGATAGCCAAAAGAACCTAATATCAGAAGAGTTCATCAAGAGGTTGAACCTAACAAAGACGTTGCACCCTCAACCATACACCATAGTTGTATCATCTAGGGATGAGACATTCACATCATCGAACAATGTCGTTTTCACTACGACATCAATCCCTTCAAATATTTTGATTTTATTTTAGGAAAACCATATATGTTGAAGATCATTTTATTTACAAATCTAGGCCCTATAGTGTCATTCTTACTTTGAGAGGTAAACTCTACAAGGTACTAGAGGCAATCCTAACTAATGCAGTCTCTTCGATCTCTATGAAGCAGTGCAAAAATTTGATGCATCAAACTTGGAGATTTATCCTCTTTATGGTTTAGTCGTAAGGTGAAAAAAATATCACTACAACCACCAAAACCTCTACATGAGGTCTCTCTACATAGAAAAAGAAGGTGGAAAATATAGTAGAATAACATAAAGACATCTTTGCCTCACCTATTGGGGTGACTTTTCACTGTGAGCTAAGGTAATCAATTTATTTGACACCCATTGCTCCTATGCATAACAACCTTATATAGGTGATATATTCCAAAGAATGAAGAAATCAAATCCCAAATCCAAGATCTAATTATTAAGGGCCACATTAGACCAAGCTCCTCACCTTACGAGAGCTTAATTGTTCTGGTAGAGAAGAAGGACGATACATGGACACTTTGTATTGATTATAGTGCCCTGAAGAAGATTACAATCAAAAATCGATACCCAACCCCCCAAATTCATGATCTTCTAGATCAGCTCAAGGGAATAAAATGGTTTAGTAAGATTGATATGAGGTTAGTCTACCACTAGGTGTCGATTAAGAAAAATGATGTATACCAAAAGAAAACCTTAAGGTGTAAATAAGGTCTCTTCGAGTGGTTGGTCATGAATTTTGGCTTGAATACTACCGCAACCACATTCATGTGGATGATATATGATATATTGTATCCATTCACAAACTCCTTTGTGGTTTTATATATGGATGGCATCCTCATCTTTAGGAAAACGAAACATTTCTAGCACATTTAGCATCTCTTGCGAACCCTACGACAAAAAAATTTATACACCAATTTGGAGAAGTGTCCCTTCATCTTGAAGATAATTCAGTATTTTGGATACATCATGGATGAGTAGGGTGTGGATTTTTTTCCTTCCAAGATCTAATTCATTCATGATTGGTCGGCCCGGGAGACACTGACCGATATTTGTAGCTTCCTGAGCCTCACCAACTTCTATTGCAAGTTTTTTTGGGGGTTCTCTCATATCACTTGGGACCTAAGCCAACTGACCAAGGGTGGATCCAAGTCCAATTTTGTTTGGGTTATGTCACAACAAAAATAATTCGAGGATTTGAAATCCTTCCTCTAGTCAACACTAGTCCTTATTATTCCAAACCTACAACAATGATTTGAGATTGAGACAGATAATTCAAATTATGATATCGGTGCATTACTAACTATTCATGGGAATATGGAAGCCTATCACAGTGAAACACTATTTGATGTTGTTCGCAGATAACCCACCTACGACAAAGAGATGTACTCCATTGTGGAGGCACGTCAACAGTTGACGCATTACATTCTGAGAAAATAAATGATCATCCACACTCATCATAGGCCTCTGTAATTGATGCAAACACAAGGAAAGTTACATAATGATTGCCATCAAAAGCAATCCATGTACATGCAACAATTCCAGTTGAACATCAAGTAAAAGAAGGGAAACACCAACCATGTTGCATACTACCTCAATTGAGCCCCAATTGTGGCGCTAACCACAATTCTCAACTTCTATGGGTCTGGGACCTTAGAGTGGACCTAATAAAAATGGTATATATACTTCTCCTTAATAAAATCTATTGCAACCTACAAACATACTACAACCTAAATACCTTCCAGTTTTTATGGACTACCACCTGACCTTTTGTGTGTTCATTTAAATTCCCGTTCCATTTCACTCGACTAAAAGATGACTATATTTTCCTATCACTTCACTCCATTCCAACAATATTAACGCTACATGCAAAAAGCCTTGATACTTTTTGAGGAAGTAACCAAAAATCAAACCGACGATTTGCAAATGGTATCTCAACAAAACCGTTGTAGATTATTTCAAATAAGATGCCTCTATTGCAACATCATGGTATTTCGAGGGATTTTCTAACATTTTGTACCACAACCAATGTAACAAAACATATGGAAAGAATTATTCAGGATCCAAGGAACCAAATTGCATCTTAACAATAACTTAATTAATCAATGAAAATAATTTTTTAATTTTTAAATTTCATAATGCATGTTTGGATTAAAAGGATGATAAGTTTATAATTTTTATTAAAATTAAATTTTATGAGAAAAAAAGTATTAAGTGTATTTCAGTTGAACATTTTCCTAATTTCAGTATAATTTATTTTAAAATACTATCTAATATTTGAACTGAGCTATAAGTGTATTTGAGTTTAACATTTTTGCAATTTAAATATAAGCATAATCTATTTTTAAATTTATTCTAACATCTTTTTCAAGATTTGAAGCTCTAGATTATAGTTAAAGTTATCAAAATTTATATTCCAAACTTAATCTAAATCTGATTATTTGGAAGATAATCTTAAGAGATTGTGTAACCTTTTATATTTTCATGCCTTGATTGAGTTTTTTTGGTGATATTTTTCTTACAATGTATAGGCTAAGATAATGAAACTTGACATGATTCTTATTCTCAACTTTATCTAAATCATGTCACGCACATACATATGATTTATGGTCTATGTACTTCCATCTTAGTTTATTCCACTAAGACTATGATTCATGTTTTGTGGATATGATTTATTGAGAATTTAAAATGATATAATCATATAAACAAATTTATATTAAAATTTAAAATTGATAATTAAAATAGATTAATAATTAATAATCATGAGTTTAGAAATTTAATAAATTTGTAGAATATATTGTATTAAAATAAAAAATAGAAAAATATTAGGTGATCAAAAGCATTCCTATGATTAAGAAAGAGTATATATCTTCCATGAGTTTTTAATGTTCAAAGCTTTCTCTCATTGGTTTCTCTCTAAAGAAATAAGGTTGTCGTCCTACGAACAGTTGGTATCATAGCCAAACCTTCAATCACTTTTTGTAAGAATCAGTATCAATGAAATATTTTCACTATTAAATTGGTTATACTTCTCAAATGTCAACTTATTTTCTCTTCTCATTTTTACAAATTGAAGTGATGTTCTTTATATTGTTTGGAATGAGATCAAGAATGTGCATCTACATTTATGTTTGAGGAAATGAATGTAGCAAGTGGGTTAATGAATGGGATTGTATATGAGGCATAAGTGTCATATAGAAATCCAAGGATAGGCACAAAGTTAGGCCATGTGTTCTAGAAGAAGTTGACTCTGTTAGTTCTACCCTAAGGTTAGCTTGCTGAAAACTCATTGGTTCATATCTCATAACGATGGACCCCTCATTAGTTTCCATAAACATCTCAAAAATATCTACAAACAATACATCTTATTTCACTTAAAGAAATATACAAACATCTTTCTTAACCACTTCTATTTCTTCATATTGTAGTCTTGTTTTGATTTCAAAACCTAGTTTCACAAAGCACTCAAAACTACCTCCCATCAAACCGCAATAAGTTTATAACCTCAAATGGTGGCATTATCTCTAACACTATTTCATAAAATTACACTCTATATATATTCCCTTTACCTCTGATGATGAGTTGATCCATATCAACCTGCTTGACAAAAATATAATTGATTGGGCTAAAAAAGAAGAATATCAATATGTGTATTTTGGGAAAATCAAGTTTGGTCGTTAGAAAATATCTTCCGATATCGTCTCTCTATTGTTTCATAGACACACTTTACAACAAATTGTGTGATGCTCTTATTGGAGGATTTCAAGATCTCTTGTCATGTGGACCTACATTTTCTATTCTTCATCCAAAATATGTAGTTGCCTTAGATTATCCTTACAGATATGATGCTCTTAAGGCCTATATTGTTCCAACAATATTTGATATGAACTCCCATTCTTGAATAATCCAACTCAAATGTATGTTCATTGTATGATTTATAAATGACACATTACCCTCCTCTACAAAAAATGTACTTACCATTTTGTGCATGTACAACATGGTGGAAAAGATACCTCCTAAAAATCCCATCCAACAATGTTCAAATGGACAGGTATATCCTATCATACTTAATGTGAAAATAAATACAATGGGTTTATACAAGAGATGATTCAGTAGACCATGATATATAAAAATTTCAGAAAACCCATTCCTATTCATATGACTCAGATATCTCTCTCATTCAGAATGCTTGAGCTTCATAAGTCCCATAATGATCTAGGTGGATACTAGTTTCCACACAACTATTCAAATAATTCAAAATGGTTCCACATCTTGGCATTTTTTGTAGATATTTTTGGGTCGCAAACTTTCGAGACCATTTTGAGACCCTAAATAACATTTTTTTCAGTGTGGAAGTGCCCAATAGATAGCTAAAGGCATGTACTAGGCCAGTCAAAATGTGTACTTTTTGGATAAACCTTTCCTTCAATATACCAAGCACCCCAAATGGAGATTGTATGAAAATGTAATGCCACCAAGAAGTTGACATATCAACTAAGCACATTTAGGCCCACAAATATTTTGGTGTTTCATCTTCGAGGTTTAAGGTTTTGAACATTTAAGGTTTTCACATTGATTCTTAATGTTAAAAGGTCTTTTCATCCTCTTTGTAACCAACTTATTGTTAATGAGCATAACTGACACATATCTCTCTTCAGAGATAAACTACCACCATTCTAGATAGTTATTTTGCTTTGCATTTTTCATCTTTTGTATTCCATTCTAGAATATGAGCTTAAGTGTATTACTATGTTTCTTGCAATATCTCTATGTGTTTCCTTCTTACATATATTTATTCATGTTGTTCTTCGCTTAGTCTAGAATAGTGGTATCAGAGCAATATGTTTTTTTTTATCTCTCTATGAATGTCCTTGATGAGGTTATTATATCTGAAGTTTGGTCTTGAAATAATTGAGCTTGGGGAAGAAAAATCCTACCAGCTCAAGAAGCATCACATGGAAGAAGAAAAGAGAGATGATGGAGTAGGAGATCCCATCAAATTGTTGCTCGAGGAAGCCCTTATGCTACATAGGAATGAGATGATGAAAAATTTATCCTAGATCTTTCAAAGAATGTCAATAACACTCGGGGCACCTTCAGCTAGAAGTCACTTCAAAGGTGTGATTCCATTAGGTACAATTTAACTTTTATATTCATTTATTTGAAGTCTAGATAGAGATCGATGCTTTGGAAAAATGGTTAAGTCTGCTAGGGTTATTTCTCTATCTAAAGTTTTTGCAATGGTGAAATAATCACCTTTAATCTCCTTAAATCCATTCCCCATGTGAGAGATTGGTGGAAAACTTACTATGAGCAACATGGTAGAGAAGAGTTTATAATTTTTGGGCTAGAACCCACTTGGGAGGATTTTGTTGACACCCTCGAGGAGAAATAATACCATGTTTGAAACTACGATGACCAGTACATGAAATGGAAAAATCTACATCAAGAAAGAGACCAAATAGTGTTGGAGTTCACCAACATCTTCCATACCTTGTGCACAAAGTTTTGTATTAAAAACAACAATCGATACATGGTTCTAAATATCGCAATAGCCTACATAAGTACATCCAAACATATATGGAATTCATGGACATCTCCTCATAGGGAGCCACTTATTGATATGATGCCAATATCAAGCAAAAGTTCAAGAAAAAGAATAAGTGAGATTTCATTTATGCAAACCCATCATAGTAAAAGCACGTTAAAATTGGTAAGATTTAGTTTAATTATTAAAATGTAAAAGAAAATAAAAAATTAATAATGTTAATAATATGAAATTTTATATCCTCGATTTGGGTGTCAACTAGAGGCCAACACAGAAATACGTTACCAAAGGGTAAGCTTCGGCTTGGATAGTCTTATCTTATAGTTACTCTATAGTCGGAGATACACGCACCTTCTTCAAGGCCTTTGTTACTCTATAGTCGGAGATACACGCACCTTAACCCAAATATTAACCATCTTTTTTATAATACCATACTTAGTCCCAATGCCTCTTAGAAAGACGCAATAATACCATACCGCAATCATGCCTCTTAGAAAAACGGTAGGTAATAAATCATTTGTAATATTTGTCTCTGTATTTTTGTCTCTGTTTTGATAATACAATTAGATACTTAAAAAAAAAAAAGTGAAATTTTATATTGTTATGAAGTTTAAAAACAAAATTTAAATGACAATAAAGTAATAAATAAAAAAAATTGAAATATTATAATATTTTATATATTTTTTATCTATTTAATTGAAATTAAGTTTTTAAAATTATAAGGTAATAAGAAATGTTAAAGTTAAAATTTGTAGTAATTAATTACATATCAAAATTAATAAATATGTTAATCCAAAACACTTTAAATAAATTTATAATATTTACAATATATAATAAATATGTTAAATCAAAACACTTTAAATAAATTTATAATGTTTACAATATATAATAAATATGTTAATCCAAAACACTTTAAATAAATTTATAATGTTTACATATGTAATAAGATAAAGTTAACCAGTATTTTAAAATGAAATAAATATTATTAATATTGTGAATAAGTTAAAGTTAATGACTATTTTAAAATGAAATAAATATTATTAATATTGTGAGTTATTAGTGGAGTTATAAATGTTTGGAAAAAGCTTTAAACAAATTGGTAAAATTTATACGAGTTAAAATTAATCACTATTTTATTCTAAATTTACCAACTTTTGTTAATATAATACATAATTTTGTTTATTTGATAATCTAATGATACTTAAAACATTTTTTATCTTATAAAATTATAATATTTTTTATATTATAAAATTATACAGCTTGAGTGGGCTTAATGGTTAAGAATATGTCTTTCCTCTTAAGAGGTTACATGTTCAAATAGATTATGATTATTATAATAACTTTTAGTATTTTTATTTTTACTATTTTTAAATTAAATACAATATGCTACTCTAAAAATATTGCTCATCTAAAATCTGTTAAATAAAATAAATAAAAATTTATAATTTATGATTTAAAAAAAATATAATAATATCTTATTTTATAAAACCTTAATTTTTAATATTTTGAAAAATAAATATACATATTTTTTACATTTTATAAAAATATTATTTTTTATGATCGTAATTATAATTATAATGAAAAAAATTATATAATCATAATTATAATATATTTTTTATAAATAATAATTTAGTGTTTTAAAATTAAATATCATACTTTTTTTTAAAAATATATATATATATATATATATATATATATCAAACTAAATTAAAATAGACAACTTACACACATAAACTTTTAAACTAAAAGAAAACAAAATCTTGCACACATAAATTTTCAAACTAAGGAAAAACAAAATCAAAGTTGAATTGATTCTAAAACTTTACTAAATTAAATTATATGAAAACTTATAAGAAAAATTCATGTTCAAATTAAAGAAAAACAAAATCAAAATTGGATTGATTCTAAAAATTTGAAAATTATCAAACATATATATATATATAACATAATATTGATAAATTTTCATATAAATTTATAAGAAAAATTTATATATATTGATAAAAAAAATTTAAAGAAAAAAAAAATCAAAATTGAACTAATTTTAATTCTTTATTAAATTATTTGAAAATTTATTAAATTTTAACTAATTATTATTATACATAAATATTTAATATTTATCCTCATAAAACAATCATCCATTATATTTCTCTTGATAAAACAATCATCCATACCCTATAATGGGACATCCATGCATTAAGATGAGACAACTGTGGATTTTTTTTTTTTTAATTAAAGACTATTATAAATATAATATATATACTTGAAAAGAGTTGGATGGATTTTTATACAAAAAATTTTAAGAGGCTTTTTGTCACCACTCCAAGTTTTTCATCCCTACCCAAGTCTTTCTGCCCCGGGCACCTTGCCCCAAGATCGCCAAGGTGTCTAGTGGAACGCCTAAGGTAGCGGTGAAAACCTTGGGTTGGGTTGTGAGAGTTATTCTCTTTAGTTTTCTACACACTAGTTATACTTTGTATTATTAGTCTTATAACTGTTGTAAGTTATACACTTTGACTATTATAAAATATTGAAGGTGTTGGGTGGAATACCTCCGGCAAAGTGAAAACGTGGGGTCGTGAAAATTTTGTTTTTCTCTACATACTTATTATACTTTGTATTATTAGTCATTATAATGGTTGTAAGTTATACACTTTGATTATTATAAAATATTTAGCATGTATTATAAGAGAAATTGAATATATTAAAATATTTAGTATCTACAATACAAGCATATTATATCAATTATATATTTTAATTGATTTGTATTAGATTTTAATTGTATTATGTTTTTTCATTAATTATTTCATTATTAACAATAATTTAAATGTTTAATGAAAATAATTTTTAAATTTCATAACGCATGTTTTTGTTTAAAAGAAAGATAAGTTTTATATTTTTTATTAAAATTAAATTTTATGAGAATTAAAATATTAAGTGTATTTAAGTTGAATATTTTCCTATATCAGTATAATTTATTTTAAAATCTTATTTAAGATTTGAATTATACTTGTCTTTGAGTTTCAAATTCTTGCAATTTAAATATAAATATAATCTATTTTTAAATTTATTTTAGGATATGTTTTTAAAGATTTGAAGCTCTAGATTATACTCAAAGTTATCAAAATTGTTATTTCAAATTTAATCTAAATCTCATTATTTGGAAGATAAGATTAATAAATTGTGTAACCTTCTAGATTTTCATGGTTTGATTGAGATTTTTTGGTAATATCTTTCTTACAAAGTATAGGCTAAGAGAATTAAACCTCACATGATTCTCATTCTTAACTTTATCTAAATCATGTCACACACATACATATGGTTTATGGTCTATGTACTTTCATCTTAGTTTATTCCACTAAAATATTTGGATGATATTTGGATATGATTTATTGAGGATTTAAAATGATATAATCATATAAATAAATTTATATTAAAATAATTTAATAATTAATAATCAAGAGCTTAGAAATTTAATTAATTTGTAAAACATATCATATTAAAATAAAAAATAGAAAAATCTTAGGTGATCAAAAAAATTCATATGATTAAGAAAGAGTATATATCTTCCATGAGTCTGTAATATTCAAAGATTTCTCTCATTAGAGTTTTTCTAAAAAAATAAAGATGTGGTCCTCTAGACAGTTTGAATCATAGCCAAACATTTAATCAGTTGTGTTAAGCATTTGTATCAATGAAATATAATTCTTGCACCTATTTCTCTATGTGTGTGGATTATCAATTATTTATAATTTGGGTATTAATAAGTACCAAATTTTGATTCGAAGCTCTCATCCCTGCACAACCTCTTTGTGAGCTCATCTTGAACCTCTCCTCGCTCTCGAAACCCTACGTCTGCAAAATTGAGTGGTTTGATACCCTCGGTAATTCGCTAGGCTTCGCTTCTCCACCCCCTTCCCCTCCTTGCTGCCCCCCACATCCACCTTCTCCCATTCGCCACCCCCCTATTGCTTCCTTTGCTCCCTCTATTTATCCTTCCTCCTCTTACGACTCTCCATTGTCCCCCCACTCCGCTCCACTTGTGACAGGTGTGCAGACAAAACAACAATTATGGATTCATTGAACAACCTCAATAAGGGTCTGGGGGAGGCCCTTCAAGAACTGTAGAAAAAAGATTCAGAATGTTGGAGCTGTTGTGACATCTTAATGTCCTTTCTATAATTGTGGATATAAAAAATATTTAATGCATGTATATTTTTCTTTAAGTCAAGAGTAAACTTAAAAGTCAAATAAATCAATATCATGTCTATCTCAAATATTTATTTCAGTATGTTGTTGCTATCAACCAACTATATCATTCAATTTTATTGTATTTTCATATTACAATAGTGTTATTTATCTTTTTTCAATCAAAAATTGGTTGTATTTTCATATTACTATAATACTATTTTCTAGACTGTTTTCTTCATAAAAAGTTAGTTTTTCTTTCATAGGGGGCTGAAGGCCTTCTTTATAATCCAAATCCAACCATAAGAGAGGCCATGTTCTGCGAAAAACACGAGAATGTATCGCCATCAAAGACGATTATCAAATGCATCCAGCGGTTGTTGCTGCTTGAATGTTAGACTTTGGATCTGAAAAATAGTGAGTGGTTCATTACGATGTTTTCGGACTCTCTGCTTTGTTTTATTTTGCAATATCCATGGCAGTCTGAGAAAGATCCAATCACTATTGACGTCTTCGTACAAGCGAAAACGAAATATTCGTCTCTATTTTAGGTTTTAGGTGTGGTACCATTTTAAAATCTAATCTTCTCATGGTCCACTTGACGCAACATAACACGCACCGCTAATATCAGATAAACGGATAGCCACTTTAAATCGCTGGTGACACGTATTTCCACTTAATTTTTCAACCGAACCACCTTGCAAGGTAATGGGTCATTGAATAGTTGTGCGAATTAACTGTAAAACCTAATGGACATTTTTTTCCATGAAAATTTTTTTCTCCATATTATATAGAGTATAAGATCGTTTACAGTGCTGAGTGAATCTCCAGAATATAGGAAGGGCGCAATGATAAAGGCGACCCGCGCACCAAATGAAGAGACTAATAAAAGGCGGCCAGCGCAGCTGTGAGAATCTCCTGTTACAAGCAGTCAAAGGTTTCAGCACTATGCAGAACAAACACTAGGTACATCCTGTACAATGTAGCAGGGCGAATGTAAACAGTCCCAGGACTTCGGTCAGAAGCACCCAGACACTACCTTCAACTCTGTAGCAAGGTCGATCAAGAAAAATAGACCCAGCCATATACGAGAGGCGAAAGGCAACTAGTAAAAGAGATGGCGAGAAAGGCACGAAGTATGGCAAGGAGGACGAAGCACAATCTGGATAGCAAATCTAAACAATAGACTCAACAACCCAAGATAGATAATACACTATGCTTAGAAAAGGTTATAATAGGAGTGGGGGCTCTCGACACCTTTATCAACATGATAAACCACCTTTATCAACATGATAAACCGAGAGCCTACCAACCACACCACCTAAAGCCTTCTTTGATAGGACATCTGCAGCAGTGTTCTGGGATCTAGGAATGTGCTGAACTCGATGGCTGAGAAATTTCTGGACAGCTTCAGGGTTCGCTCCTTCCATCCTTTGATCTGAACTGAGTGAAGCTTACTATGAAGATTTATCCAATTGATAATAATCCTCGAATCACCTAACACCAGGATGTGGTCTAAGGACCAAAAAGTGGCAAGTGAGAGAGAAACCCATAAACCCATCAGTTCGGCTTTGGTGTTTGATCCCGAGCCGCACTTTAAAAGCCAGTTTGTGGTTCTGAAAAGGCTGGATTTGAAGGTGCCCCCTGCCCCACAGCAGAGGCCGTTCTGCTGGGCCGCTCCATCAAAACATATGAGAGTATAGCCCTCTGCCAGATGTTGGACGCAAGCTTTGATTTTGGTTGGCTTAAGAGAGGATGGCCGCCAATGGAAAGAGGAGAAAATGCGATGCAAAACAGCAGGTCGATTAGGAGGTCGATTTTCAAATAGAGCTTGATTAGGAGCTCGATTTTCAAAACCTAATGGACATGTATATGAAGGAATACTTCGTGAAGGATAGATGTGTTGAATTTATTTAACAATCTCATCCATTAATTTAAAGAATATTCCACTATATTACATATATATTTCATATACAGTTAATAGACTTAACCTTTTCGTTACACATACTTTCCACATTCTTAAACACCTTGACAATTTCATATGAGTAACTTTTTTGTGAGCCAGAATTGACATTTCAATTTCCTTGTCTAATTTTTTTGAGGAAGTGCATGTGACATTTTGATATACGTATCCATTTTGTCAACCACAATTAACATTTCGATTTCCTTGTCTTAATTTTTTAGCCAGTCCAAGTGACATTTTGATATAAGTATCAATTTTGTCAACGACCATTGATTTTTCAATTTCCATGTGGCAGTTCATGTGATGCCTTTTAAGTAAAATTATACAATAATGGGAGACGCATCCAGTTATATAATTTTATGTTAAAATTATTTTACCTCCATCTTTTAATTGGACGTAAATATGAATACTTATGGATGTAAAAAAACATTGAAGATGGTATTTTGAATGGTTAACTTTATATAACATATCATTAAAAAGTAAAATAAGATAATTTTAGGTTTGATTATATATATATAATAAAATAAAATAAAATAGAAAATTTGAAATTCAAATTAATTAAATTATTTAAAAATATTTTTTTTTGAAAAGATAATTATTTAATTGAACATAAATATTGATTATAAATCAGAGTTAAATTGAAATTTATTATACATTTAAAATTGGTAGGATTTAGTTCAATTATTAAAATGTAAAATAAAATAAATAATTAGTAATGTTAATACTATGGAATTTTATATCTTTGATTTCAGTGTCAAATAGAGGCCAACACATAAATACATCACCAAAGGGTAAGCTTAGTCTCAGATAGTCTTATCTTACATCTAACAATGGTGACTTTCCTCAATTGGAAAGAACAACTACAACTCATTAAGAAACTTCAACATTCAATTAGCTTCATTGATGAATGTACGAATTCAAGTTGTTCTCCCTCTAAAAGATTTCCCTCTAGGATTATATTCATCACCAAGCACTTGGACTGCCCATTCTCATCCTTACTACAACAAAGAGTCAAGTAAAATCTATGCTTTCTATGAGACTGGCTCTCACCGAGCTCATAACACTCTATACAAAAGAACAAGAACGCTCTGAAGCTTACTCAATTGCTCTCCTACCGGGGTCAAGATGGAAAGAAGTCATGCCAGCAGTAGAGGTCATCGTTCCTCTTCGCACCTGCCTCTCACGAGGACTCACCATGATGTCATTCAATCAACAATAATACAGACATCAATATCGTGTATTTATTAGACCATCATTGAAACCATATTTTTTTTTTAAACTGAGATTGTTATTTAACAATGATTTACTGTCTAGCAATGGTATCTAACTAATATACTATCTAACCGATTGCTATATAATAATAAATTCACTTCCTAACAATGGCATTGTTGTCCCACCATAATTAGTTGTCTATTAAATAGTTTGGTTTTCTATTCAATATTCACCTGGGGTCTATTAAATAGTATCGTTGTTTCATAGTTGTCTAATAAATACACGATATTGATGTCTATATTATTGTTGTCTAAATACACGTTATTGTTGTCTAATATATCGCTATATTATTGTTGTCTATATTATTTTTTTCTATATTATTGTTGTCTATATTATGGTTGTCTAAATACACGATATTGTTATCTAATATATCTCTATATTATTGTTGTATAATATATCGCTATATTATCATTGTCTATTTAAAAGGTATGGTATCAGAGTCTAGTAAATGCATGATATTTCTGAGTTACTATGATATACACTAAGTTAATTATGACATTCAATTTGTTGTCATACACAACAACATTTACAACGCGGTCTTTCACCTATTAAAAATGTTTCCATTAACATGTAAAACGTTGTTTATCATACATGATAGCACTGCTAAACACAAATCTAAAAATGATTTCTTCAGAGATTAAGCCTTCAAGGATTAATCATTCAATGGTTAATCATTCAACATTAATCTCAGTCAAATGCAAATATGTTCTCGAAAAAATGATTTGGATAAAAATGAATAAAGGAAAAATAATTCTTCAGAGATTAATTGATAAAACCGAATATGGGAAAAATGATTTCTTGAGAGATTAATCCTTCAAAGATTAGTCATTCAAAGGTTAAACATTCAAACACATATTTTAAGCATTTAGGGATTAATCATTCCATCACAGAGTTTAAACATTTCAGGATTGATCACTCAAATTGTAGAGTTTAAACATTCAAGGATTAATCATTCAAACACAGACTTTAAACACTCAAAAGAATCACAGAGTTGATCATTCAAGGAAATGCAAAGGTAATCATTGAAAAGAAACGCAGAGATAATCCAAGTTTAAACAATAAAAAATCGCAGAGTTTAATCATAGTTTAATACATAAAGATATAGAGGACCAAACAACTCTTAGAATCAATGTAGAGAAACAAACAATGGTGGACAAGAGAGAACAAATGCTCAGGAGAAAATTCTTTGTTGGGCAGAGAATGATCCTACAGTTATTATCCATGCACAGGAAAGCAGGGCATTTTAATCTAAGTCTTTAAACACCGGAGAGAAGAGTGTCGATTCATCTCCTAGCCAACTACTAAGGAACATAATAATAACTTAAAGGATCATAGATCAGAGGATAAAAACACAATCTACATCTAGATCTTCTTTGTGGAGAATAAAATAGTGAAATAAAAGCGTAATCAAAGAATAAGGAAAACACACGCAGGCGATACAAGAATGCAAGAAATGTTTTGACTCTGGGGCTCATTCTTGCCATGCGCAAGGAAATAGTAACTCATAAATAAATGAAACAATGGATAGCAAGGGTTCTTATTGAATAAATCAAGCGACAAGGGGATTACAATTACCGTAGGAATGCATGTGCAAGAAAGCTCATGGCAATGCAATCTTCAACCGAGTAGAGAAAAATAAACATGTGTAAATTAAATTTCATTGCAAATAACAACCTAAACAAGTACCATATCCAAATGTTAATGTTCTGAAGTCGTTGTCCCATGCGCGCTCCATCTAGCTCCCACTTTCCAACCAATGTGACCTCATCGGTACTTCCCAAGCAAAGCTAGGGGTACTCTTCTTCCCTCTGAGCCCTCCGAGCCGCAAAGGGGCCACACACAATATTGGAGAATTCTAGCACCCAACTCGCCTCGCAAGGTCGACCTACCACTCGTTACCCGAGATGGGTATCCCAACTCTCACAAGAGAAATTTCAGTTAAGGTGAAATTTCAGCAGCGTAACGTTACGCAAAAATATGAGATCCATACTCCTCCTCCTCCATCCTTTTTATAGAGTTTTCAAGTAATTAGTATCCCAAATTCTCATTAAATTCCATTTTCATTTAATTAATTTCGAAAAACCTCCCCTGTACACATGTCACCCAATCCCCTAGTTGCACCAGAAAATAAATTTTATTAATTAATTAAATGTTCCTATTTCCCTCATCCATCTAAGAGCATTCCTTAAAATGCTCCTCAGTGTCCTAGAATTCCCTTACACTTCTTAAATTTCTTACGCCTTACTTAATTCCTAGTTAAGTTTATAATTAGAAAGTTCTAAAGGCAAGATTCCTTACTAAGTTAGACATTCATCTTTTTCTTTATGTTTCCCCTTTTCTTTAAGTTTTCTATTTCTTTTAAGTTTCCCCCTTTTTTCTTTTTAACAAAAAAAATCAATTTAGAAAGTGTAGATAAAACAACCATTTACCCTTTTTTCCTTTTTAAATAAAAATTAATTTAGCAAGTGTAGATAAAAACAACCATTTACCCTCTTCTTTTTTTTAACTAAAAATTAAATTAGTAAACGTAGATAAAAACAACCATTACCCCTTTTTTTTAAATTTAATCCTCCATTATAATTTTGACTTTAATAAATAAGTTTGAATTTCTTACCCCTCTTCTTGTTACATATTTATTTATTATTTCTTTGTTTTGACCAAATATTCTCCTTAGACCTAGGTTTTAATTTCACTAGGTTGGGCAACATTTTTATTAGGAAAAAATGTTTTTAAACCTTACTTATCACATCATTCATTTTAAGGCCGACTAGGTTTATTAACTTACCAGTTAAAATCACGACGTTTCCTTCAGGATACACTAGGTTCTCCAAGGGTGTCGCTCGACTCTTTCTGTTTTCCTTGCGCGATGTGCCCTTTAAGACACACTACGTGGTCCAAGGGTCCCACTCGCCTCTTGAATGAATTTGGGAGACATCAAACCCCTGGAGTCAATACTCTTCCAGGTGATCTTGTGGAAGACTAAGGGCCTCTAAGGAATAAGGAACCTATCGTATTCTGAACCCCTTAGAATCATTGTGAGTGACTATCACAGTCTTCCCTCATGACATAGTGGGTCTTCTTGAACTAGGTAATCATTAACCTACCGTTCGAGCCACGACGAGAGTGTTAGTAGGTTGTGGCAGGCTTGTTGCCACACCACTCCCTCAATGTCTCTGGTTGTCGTGCATGACCCCTCTACTCCATATGTGAGTCTAGTTGGCATGACCCCTCTACTCCATATGTGATTCTGAGCCTTATTGTTGATCTAGGACATTGGCCACACATTATCAATCAAAGTTTCTTTGATTCCAGGTCATTGAACACAATAGGCCCTTGGCCACTAATTTTTTTTGTAGAGTTCGTGGAATTTTGGGTCTTTGACCACAACTGACCTTGGCCATTTGACATTCAGATTCAATTGAAGAAAAAAAAAAGGATTTCCACTGCAAATTTTAAAGTTTAGAAATCTGGTTGAATTCTGCTACAAACTCAAAAGATTGTATCGTTGAAGAATAGAGTATACCACTACAAATAAAAGAAATAATATATCAAAAATTAGAAGAGTAATAACCAAAAAAAAAGTTATAGAAGAGCTGACCCATAAAACCACAAATTACATCTGTATAGCCACAAATTAGAAGGTTGGTCATATGAAATAAGTTATCTGCAGAAAAAAAATTATAGCAGCCAAACACGCTAGAAACCTTGTCGTACAGTTGTTGTAAGCCGTACAATATATTCAAATTGTTCGTACTTACCGCAGAAACAAATCATCTTATATCTTATTATTCATTCTTATTACATATGGATTTGTCCATATGGATTTGATTACTATATTCTAGATATTTTGGATTATTTGTGCGTGACGAACTATGTTCCTCGATAGTCCATGGATTCTGAACACTTCGTTGAAGAATAGACCATCTACTTTGTTAGTGAAAGATAAAAAAGGTCAAATAGAAGGATACATAGAGGAGCATCCCTTCTCCTTGGACTTATGATTTGATATATTATTGAGTGCTCTTGTAGCCAGCGTTTTCTTTGGGGTTTTGAGAAAAACCATTCCACTCCAGGTTTAGTTTCGGTGCCACAATAACCACCCTAGATAGACAAGAAGGGGTTTCATTTTGAATCCTCATTTGAGTTCATGGTGTCTCTTTCTTTCATTTTGGGGAGGATTTGAATTAATTTCTTCTTGCATCAGGGGTTTGCAACGTGTTAGGAGGGTTTTGCACAACTAGGAAAGGAGGAGTTCCTGCATGTTGAGAAAAACTTATCCCATGAGGCCCCACTAGACACCCCGTAGGTGTCTTGCGAGGACCCCTGCAAATTGGGGTTTTGCAAAAGCTCGCTAGATCAGGTCTGGGAAGAGATTTGAAGCAGTTGGAGGACTGCCAACAGAGAAAACATCACTAGAGTAGAGAAAAGGAGGGCTTGAAGAGCCTTGGGCTCCATATATTGGCATCATTTCAGGTTCCATTTTGTTGTTTATGTAGTAGATTGTGATGATGTAAATAAACCATTAATTTGTGTGCTAAGTAGTATTCTACAGCTGTTGTTACAACCCTTAGTTATCATTGTACTAATTTTGGGAACTTCCATCCATAATAAGATGTCATTGTTATAAGATTTATTCTATGTGTAATGGCTATATGATATATATTTAAGATACTATTTGGCACTTCCATCAGCACTAATACAAGCTATTTGATAAAATCACACAAAGAAGAACAATATGTTTTGGTAGTACACACATATTTCCCATCCACCCTAGTTAGGAACATTACATCTATACAAGGGTCCATAAGCTGGTAAATGACGCCTATCAAATTTTGATGACACCATAGTGATTTTACATATGTATCTTGTGATGCAGGAGCATCACCAGCAACAAGCTAGCGTGGGACAAACGCCATCGCATTTTTGGCACATGTTAAAAATGTTTGAAATATTTTGAAAGTTTGGGTGCGCCGACTTTAATGTAATAGTTAAGAAAGGGCATACTTCTAGATTGTAAACAGGTATTGAGTGATCAGCTCTCATCTGTAGGATGAAAAGGCATTTATACTTAGTTAATGAAAGTAGGTAGATTTAAATTTCTAGATTAGACAGTTTTAGGAGCTAGAGCGAAACCGAATATAGACACCCTCATCTTGAATCATTGTAACATTATAAATATAGATCATAGAGCGTAGAACAGAAGAGTTGTAGAAGACAGTTGTGTTTAATATATGAAGCTTTGAATGCATACTCATGGTATTATAATGCTTTTTGTGTGCATATGTTGAATGCCATGCTTATAGTTGTTTTACTCTTTCTATTGTACATTTTCTTTGATGTTGTGCATGAATGATTTCTTGTTAAATGTTTGAAATCTGAGAGAGGGAGAGTAAGGAATGAGTTTCAATTGTTTCTCTATCTGAGCAAGAATTCCCTATAATGAGTGTAGTGAAATTGTCCGCAAGGTGTGTGTTGACAGAATTCAAAGTTCATATCTGAAAGCTTAGGAGGGATACAATTATTCTTATTCTCGCAGAAGTGAAGTATAAGCACAGGAGCCATGCAAGGTGTGCGCATGATAACAAAGACCTAAGAACTTATACCTAAGGCTAAGTGGTTGAAAGACTACTATTGCAGAGAGTTGCACAGAGTCGAAGAACTCAAATACTTAGGAGTATTTGAAGGAGTGTCGCAAGGAGTGAGTGCATAAATCTCTTAGGAGGTTTGAATTTGCGGAAAGAAGCTTAGGAGAGTTAGCATCTGCAAGTGTTGAAGAACAGGAGAAGAGTTCTGATCATTTTGCAGAGGTCGAGTCGAAGTGAAGAAAGCTGCTAAGGAAATTTGGAGGTGAAGATTTTCAAAGGGAAATTTGGACAGTTAGAAGGAGTGTCAAAGAGGTGAGGTACTCGACCATGGGGAAATCCAGTGTCCCGAAATAAAAGAGGAATTTCCTCAAGGTTTGTTGTGGGTTGATTTCCCGAAAGGGAAATAGAAGAGCCAATCGAGCTCTCAGGGTCGAAAGGAAAAGATCCTATGCGGATTCTGACCTACGTGTCTGGGGGTCTGCGTCAATTGTGGTATCAGAGCCCTTCTCTATTTGTATATTGCAGATAGAGGGTACGAGAAAGAATCTCAGCCATGCCACCAAGAAGAAGAGACAGACAAACACCTGATCCACCAGAGGAAAGGGAAATGCCAAGAAGAAGGGACAGGCAATTACCTGATCAACTAGGGGCAAGAGATATGCATGACTTACATGCTAGGATGAATGCCATGGAAATATCACAGAGGCATGCAGTCAGTGCTGGAGATCTCAATGAATCTGAAAGTGTGAAGTTGGACATGAAGGAGAAGAAGTTGCAGCAGAAGATACAAAAACTGAACGCCTACTCAGGGTTGTTGCAAGAATGGGTGCTAGAGAAAAAATGGACATTCCAGTATATGAAGGAAACCTGAATGTTGAAGAGCTTCTAGACTGGATTAGAGCTATGGACACATATTTTGACTATGAAGATGTCGAGGAAGACAAAAAGGTCAAACATGCTGTCACAAGACTTAAATGACATGCAACATTATGGTGGGATGAACTACAAGCTGACAGACACTGCAAAGGCAAGAAGAAAATCAAGAGTTGGGATAGAATGGTCGCAAAGATGAAGGCAAAATTCATTCCCAGGGATTATCAAATTTCTCTGTTACGGAGAATGCATAATTTGAGACAGACACTGAAGTTAGTGAAGGAGTACACTGAAGAATTCTATAGGCTGAACATCAGGGCAGGTCATTAGGAAAGCGATGATGAAAAGGTTGCCAGGTATATGAATGGTCTACGATATGACATTCAATATAAGATGAGCATGATGACCATCTGAATAGTGGAATATGCTTATCAGATGGCTCTAAAAGCTGAAGAGAAGCTGAGCCGAAAGCAAGGTCAAAGAGGCCAAGGAAGAAGTCAAGCTAGAGGCAAACTAGTTGCCCAAGACAAGAACCAGAAACCTAAAGACGAATGGAAGAAGCCTCAAACTCAAATTGAGAGAGGTGGAATCTCATAGAGAGGACAATATGTTGATAACAACACTTTTCCTTACGCTAGAGGAAGAGGAAGAGGCAGAGGTGGAGTAGTAAAATGATTCACACGTGGGAAAAATGGACACAAATCTTATGAATGTCTAGATAAGAAGAAAGAAGGTGGTGAAACTCACATTGCCGAAGCATAAAGAAGGAATGTTGAGACAGAGGATGTTGAAGGTGGAAGATCACTGATGACGAGGAAGGTTCTCTTAATGCCAGAAAAGGAGGCGGAGAATCCAACTCAAGGGACCAAACTTTTTCGGACAGCTTGCAAGACCAAAGACTGGGCATGCAAAGTCATCATGGAAAGTGGTAGCACAGACAGTCTTGTTTCTACAGAGATGGTATAAAAGTTGGAGTTGGAAACTATTGAACATCCAAGACCATACAAAGTTTCATGGCTACAAAAAAGACATCAGGTAAATGTCACTAAACAATGTTTAGTTGAATTTAAAATAGGTGGATATAAGGATGAAATATTGTGTGATGTCATTCCCATGGATGTTTGTCATCTATTGCTGGGTAGACCATGGAAATATGATAGGAATGTGATTCATCATGGCAGAAAGAACACATACACCCTGGAGAAGAATGGGAGAACTCACATGTTGTTGCCGATTAAGGACAAAGAAGTAAAAATTGAGGTAAGCAACATTGTACTTCTCATGAGTGGGAAGGAACTTCTTACAAAGGTTAAGAAGAAAGAAGATACACAATTTATTGTGGTTAGAAAGCCTAGAATTGTCTTAACCAGTACAAGGGTGGATGATTTACCAGAAGAAATCCAGAAGTTGTTGGAGGAGTTTGCTGAGATAGTAGTGGACAAACTACCTTGTTCTTTGCCACCGATCAAAAGTGTAAGTCATCATATTGATCTCATACCTGGAGCTAGTTTACCAAAAAAAGAAGCATATAGATTGATGTCGCAGGAGAATGAGGAGGTCAATAGATAATTCCATGACTTAATGGACAAGGGATTGGTTAGAGGAAGCTTGAGTCCATGTGATGTTCCGATAGTGCTCAGCCCAAAGAAAGATGGAGGCTGGAGGATGTGTACGGACTCGAGGGAAATCAACAAGATTACCATCAGGTACAGATTTCCATTGCCAAGGATGGATGATTTGATCGATTGTTTGAGTGGAGATTTTTTTTTTTCAAAGATTGACTTGAAGAGTGGTTATCATCAAATTCATATGAGAGAAGGAGACGAATGGAAGAAAACCTTCAAGACCAATGAGGGATTGTATGAATGGCTTGTTATGCCATTTGGCTTAACAAACGCACCGAGTACTTTCATGACATTGATGAATGAAGTACTGAAGGATTTCATTGGAAAATTCATCATTGTATATCTTGACAATATACTGATTTTCAGTAGGACAGAAACAGAGCACTTGAAGCATTTGGCTACAGTGATGAAGAGATTACAGCAAGAGAAGTTGCTGATAAACATGAAGAAATCATCATTCCTGAGGATAGAGCTCATTTATTTGGGGTTTGTTATTTCTACAGATAAGTTGAAAATGGATCCAGGTAAAGTGGAAGTAATTAAGAATTGGCCATCGCCGAAGAGTATATTTGAAGTTCGAAGTTTTCATGGATTGGCTAGTTTCTATCGGAAATTCATCAGGAATTTCAGTTGGATTAGCACACCGATGATGGATATGGTGAAGAAAAGACATAAATATTTTCACTGGATGGAAGAAGCAGAGAAAAGTTTCAATTTGTTGAAAAGGAAAATTATTGAACATCCAATTCTGGTATTACTAGATTTCAAGAAGAAATTTTAGGTTAAATGTGATGCCAACGTATTTTCCATAGGAGCGGTCTTGAGCCAAGACGATAGACCAATCGCATACTTCAGTGAAAAACTGAATGAAGCGAAAGTGAAGTACTCCACGTATGATAAGGACTTTTATGTGGTCATAAAGGCACTGAAAAAGTGGAGGCACTATTTAGTTCCTAAGGAGTTTTTCTTATACAGTGAGAATCACGCGTTGCAATTTGTAACTCAACAGGAAAAGATGAACCAAAGACATGTTAAATGGGTTGAATATATGAAAAAATTTACTTTTGTAATTAAACATATTTCTAGAACTGCTAACAAAGTTGTTGATACTTTGAGCAGGAAAAGTTTTCTTATGCAGGAGTTCAGAGTCAAAACATTGGGTTTTGATAACCTCAAGAACATGTGCAAGGATGATCCAGATTTCAAAGAGGCATATGAGGCATCTGAGAATCCAATTCTCAGGGACAAAAGCCAATGGGATGAATACATGATCCAGGATGGATTGTTATTCAGGGGCAATCAATTATGTATTCCAAATTTCTCCATGAGGGAGAATCTGTTGAAAGAGAAACACAGTGGAGAATTGGCCAGACACTTCGGTCATTATAAGACATTCTCAAAACTGAATGGCTCATATTTTTGTCCAGGGATGAGAACCAATGTCAAAATATTTGTGGACAGATGTAGAATTTGTCAACACTCAAAAGGGAAAAGACATAATATAGGGTTGTATTAGCCGTTACACATACCAGAGAGGCCGTGGGATGCAGTAAGCATGGATTTTGTGTTGGGGCTGCCAAGAACGCAAAGAGGGTTTGATTCAATCTTTGTGGTGGTAGACAGATTTTCCAAAATGGCACACTTTATACCATGTCATAAAACCAGTGATGTGACTCAGATCACGAACCTATTTTTCAAAGAAGTCATCAAACTTCACGGCTTACCAAGGAGTATCATTTCAGATCAATACACCAAGTTCGTGGGACATTTATGGAGTACTTTATGGAATAAGCTAGGAACAAAATTGTCATTTAGCTCAACATATCAACATCAGACGAATGGGAAAACAGAAGTTGTAAACAAAATCTTGGGAGATTTACTATGGAGCCTAGTGACTGAACACCACAGTCAGTGGGATCACATTCTGCCACAGGTGGAATTTTCTTATAATGATTCGATCAATAGAAGCACGGGGCAGAGTTTGTTTCAAAATGTTTATGTAATGCAACCTAGGGGAGTTTCTGAACTGAATGATTTGGAACAGGATGAAACTAGAAGTGCTAGTGCAGAGGATTTTACAGAGAAAATGAAGGAACTTCACAACCAAGTGAAGGAGCGATTGCAGAATTCAAGCCAGGAGTATAAGCATGCAGTAGATCAACACAGGTGACAACTTTAGTTCAAAGTTGGTGATTTGATTCTTGCACACTTGAGAAAGGAAAGGTTCCCAAGGGGAACATATAACAAACTAAAAATGAAGAAGATTGGACCATGCAGGATCATAAAGAAATTTGGGGCAAATGCATATGAGATTGGATTACTCGATGGGATCGGAA
Source organism: Picea glauca (assembly GCA_000966675.3). Lineage (NCBI taxonomy): Eukaryota > Viridiplantae > Streptophyta > Pinopsida > Pinales > Pinaceae > Picea > Picea glauca. The sequence goes on along the minus strand of JZKD02S1193540.1, from coordinate 722,968 downwards.
TTTCACCGATATTCAACATATCAAATTTGTACCCTTACATAGCTAAATAAACAGAAGCAGACAATGAACAGACAGAGGTTAAGTGGGCTAAACAAATTCCTATAGCTGAAAATCCATAGATGGAGAGCATACTTGACAAGAGAGTCAGCAAGAGGACCAGGAGAAAAGACTATTTTGAATACTTACTCAAGTGGAAAGGACATCCAGTTGAAGATTCCAGCTAGGAGAATGAAGCTGAGATTCAAAAGCATGGACAGACTGTACAGGAGTTCATGAACAGGAATCCATGAAAATTTTCAAGTGAGGGAGTATGATGTAGGAGCATCGCCAGTATCAAGCGAGCGTGGGACAAACGCCATCGCATTTTTGGCACATGTTAAAAATGTTTGAAATATTTTGAAAGTTTCGGTGCCCAGACTTTAATGTAATAGTTAAGAAAGGTCATACTTCCAGATTGTAAACAGATCTTGAGTGATTAGCTCTCATCTGTAGGATGAAAAGGCATTTATACCTAGTTAATGAAAGTAGGTAGATTTAAATTTCTAGATTAGACAGTTTTAGGAGATGGAGGGAAACCGAATATAGACACCCTCATCTTGTATCATTGTAACATTATCAAGATAGATCATAGAGCATAGAAGAGAAGAGTTGTAGTAGAGAGTTGTGTAGAAGAATCCATGTGCATAAGTTCTTAATTTAATATATGAAGCTTTGAAACCAAACTCATGGTATTATAATGCTTTCTGTGTGCATATGTTGAATGTCATGCTTATAGTTGTTTTATTCTTTCTATTGTACATTTTCTTTGATGTTGTGCATGAATGATTTCTTGTTAAATGTCTGAAATCTGAGAGAGGGAGAGTAAGGAATGAGTTTCAATTGTTTCTCTGTTTGAGCAAGAATTCCCTCCAAGGAGTGCAGTGAAATTGTCTGCAAGGTGTGCATCGACAGAATTCATAGTTCATCTCTGAAATCTCAGGAGGGATACAGTTATTCTCATTCTCGCAGAAGTGCAAGATAAGCATAGGAGCTGTGCAAGGTGTGCGCAAGCTGACAAAGACCTCAGAACTTATACCTAAGGTTGAGTGGTTGAAAGACTATTGTTGCAGAGAGTTGCACAGAGTCAAAGAACTCAAATACTTAGGAGTATTTAAAGGAGTGTCGCAAGGAGTGCGTGCATAAATCTCTTAGGAGGTTTGAATTTGCGGAAAGAAGCTCAGGAGAGTTAGTGTCTTCAAGTGTTGGAGAACAGGAGAAGAGTTCTGGTCATTTTACAAAGGCCGAGTCGAAGTGAAGAAAGATTCTAAGGAAAGTCAGAGGTGAAGATTTTCAAAGGGAAATTTGGACGGTCAGAATTCTCTAAGGAGAATTCCTGAAATAGCAGGGACCATAAGATCTGCAAGAGTTGCAAGGTGGATACGGCCGTTGATATTGGCTTATTTGGGAAGTCAGAGTATTTCAGCATTTCGGGGTTTAAAAGTCTGAAGTGTAAGCCAAATCCTTGGCTGATCAGATCCCCGAAATGCGAAAAGGAGGTTTTCGTGTGTGGAGAACAAGCTTAAGTTTTTCAAAACTTAGGAGTTCGGGGTTTCGAAAGTTTCAAGGGAGAGAGATCGGGACACAGTTGGGGAGAAAACCTAAAATCAGAAGTTGCGACAGAGGATTATTAGCATTTCGGGATTCAGGATTTCGGCATTCCCATTGACAAGAATTCGGGTTCTTCACATGAGAACTCCCAAAGTTGCGAAGCATGAAATAGCATGAAGGGGCATTTTGGTAATTCAGTGTTTCGGGGTTCGGGAACCCGAGGACATGGTGAAAGCGCATTTCGGTGTTTGAAATTCCGAAAGTGCGAAAAGAAAGGGAAGACCGAGACAATTGCATTTCAGTAAATCGGAGATCGGAAGTTTGGGACTCCAGGGGTCGAGAGCAGAGTTGCACGTCATCACAACTCTCGAATTTGCAAAAGTCAAAAAGCCAAAATTGACATCATGAAAGGTCAAGTGTTAGCATTTCAGGTTTCAGAGATCGAAGAGATGAGGTACTCGACCACGGGATTCGTGAAATCGCGAAATCCGGTGTCCCAAAATAAAGAGGAATTTCGTCAAGGTTTGTTGTGGGTTGATTTCCCGAAAGGGAAATAGAAGAGCCAATCGAGCTCTCAGGGATAAAAGGAAAAGATCCTGTGCGGATTCCGACCTGCGGGTCTGGGGGTCTACGTCATGTTGCAATCCCAATACGTGTTTATTTCAACAATGAATGTGGTAACACCTATATGTTATTGTCACCATGTTGTTATATGTTTCAATCAAATCACATTGATAAACAAACAGTGTTCTTCATGTAGACAACAAGATGGAGGGCCAACTCACTATCTAGCTATATCTATCTAGTGACTAATCAATTGCATGCATTTCCAATGTCTTCCAACACCTTAGGTAAAATTTGTTTTCTGTAGATCCTAATAAAAAACCAATAGAGATGGACCCTATTAACCAAGTGAATCAAGAAACAAATTCTCATGTTACATATTTAATTCTTAAATCTTAAATCATCCTGAAACACTTCTATTTATAGAATTTATTATGTTAAAATTAACTAAATCAAACAATAATATATAAATAAGTCATAACTTTTTTTTAGAACTAAACCATTTAAAAGCTTATCATTTTTTTCTTTATTTAAATTAAAGAGTACTCTTTTGTTTTTATTTATTTAAATTAAAGTTAATTTTAAATAATCCTTTATGTTATCCTTATCCAAACTTCTGAATTATATTCCATAATTCCAAATCGTATGAGCTATGCAATAAAAAAAAAAATGTTGTAAAAATTATGTAAAAATTTAGACCACCATTTTGCAGTGAAATGCTAAAAAAATTGTAGGCCAATAAGTCATAATCTCATGTAATTTAATGTTTTTTCACTAAAACCATCATTATCATAATCAAATCTCCATATCTCGAGAGAAATAAAAAAAAATTGATCATATTATAAACGTGAGCATAAAATTTTATACTTAGAAAATATTTGGGAAAAACAATTATTTGTGAATTGTGGTGTTTAGGGAATCTTATCTATAGACAGTATTAAACTTCATCTACATGAAATGATATTTTGTGAAATAAATATTTACTAGAGATAAGTATATCAAAAGTGAAAATTGAACATGGGTGGATGATAACAATTTCTCATCTTAACCACATAAACTATATCTTATTAAGACATGTATACATATTCATCTTTTTATTATTATTATTGATATGAATAAATATCATGGAATTTACAAAATTTGTACATAAAATGGAGATAAAACTTAATACACTAAGAAGGGCTATATAACCTAGGTTAGAGAATACATGCCGTTGTGTGTGAAATATGTCTTTGCATGTGTAGTAATAAATTAAAAATCTATCTTAACAACAATTAATATAAACTATCATAGATCCATCTTAAGAGTTATTATTTATGTTTACATAAACGATTACAATTGAATCACTGGAAAATGAAACATCTCAACTATATATAGACGGTGAAGGAAGAATCCAAATGGTGTTGGAGATGCATATCCTAATTACATCGACTCAAAAACAACCCTTTGCAACTTAAAATATCAACACTATCAAAGTGGTAAGACCAATGAGATACAAATTCAAAAGCAAATTACATAACACATGCATTACTTATAGTTTAACTACGAGAGTATATTGTAAGCCTAATACCTTATCTTGTGCTACTTCTTATTTCTTGGGTTTCTTTTTCACATCTACTCTTTTGTGGAGGGTACCATCGTAGCGAAAGTGTGATTGGTTCCACTATGGATCCCCTATAGAATTGAGATCTTATGTGCTCTTCGAGAGATTCTATCACCATTACTTGTCTTTCTTTTTCAATCTCATAAGGTTCATTTTCATCATGGATTAATCCTTCTTCCATAGAATTAAATGAAGATTAAGCATTTGTCTCCTTCATTAAACTTCATAAAAAAAAACTTATCCTTTCTAATACCTAGATTTTATTTTTTTATCTATAATATAATATAATATAATATAATATTATATATATATATATATATATATATATATATAT
>JZKD02S1193540.1:701328-718873 GCA_000966675.3 Picea glauca | reverse complement strand
ATATAATTGCAATATCTTTAACTTTCTTATTAAAAAATATAATGTAAGAAAACAACTCTTAACCATTTCCATTCACCCGTTTAATTCTTATTCAATATATATAATATTTAATGTGAATTGGATGCTGAAAAGTCAAGGCATGTATATACTTGTAGTTGGGCGTGCGATCACCCTTCTTTCGTCTTTCCGCGTCGATTCCAACCAAATACTGATGCCGACACGTGTATGATTTACCGTCGATTAAGCTCTTATAACACAAATATCGTGGGGCTCAACTAGGAACAAAAGGAGACGGGTGGAAGAGTAGATCCTAGTCTTTGTAGGAGCTTATTTGCAAGTGGCATGTTAAACCGCATATCCATGATCAAGTGAGCCTGGTCATGCATGATGGATTTGTTGGATCTGTGCAGCGCAGATTTGAGGTCAAATATGTTGTTCCACGTTGCAACTTGCGCTCAGAGATAAAAAGTTTTCATGGTGTGTCCGTATTGGTCTAACTGTGTCACTGTAGTGTGATGAAATGCATCTCTATATCAGTAAAAAAGTGGGATTGAAAATAGAGAAATGAATTTCCATAAGTGTAAAGAAATGAGATTAAAATTAAAAAAAAATGAATAACAAGTGACTGTGAATAAGTGGAATTGAAGTTAACAAAATGAATTGCATATCGCCAACTTTAGGACTTACACATGATGGACTAACTTCTTATGAGCTTCAATAGTCCACTTGGCACTCATTACATAGACCCAATAATCATGGCTAATCTCTCATGAGATTGAAGATTCCACTTAGCAATCATTGCATGAAGTGAGCATGCTCACATAGATGGAGAAATGAGACTAAATTTAAAAAAAAATGAATTTCCCATGGGTGTAAAGAAATGTGATTGAAACTATAAAAACTAGCTGCATATCCTCACCTTTAGAACTTGCACATGGTAACCATGACTAATCATCTCATTAGCTTGAATAGTGCATTGTGAGTCCACTTAAGGCTCATTATATGTGCCTAGTTTTTAACACTAATTTTAAAATCTTCATGAACTTGAATAGTCCACTTTGCACTCATTACACATGCTTGATAACTAACACTAATTTTTTATGAGATTCAATAGTTTTCTTAGTTCAATTAATAAAATTAATAACATATCTCTAACTCTAGGACATACACCTAGTAGCCAAGACTAATTGTTTATGAGCTTGAAGAATCCACTTAGAACTTATTACATGCACCCAATAACAATGAGTAGTGTAATGAATTTCGCATGAATCGGAACAAATTGAATTGAAAGTGGAAAAATTAATAGTGTATGTTGACCTATAGGACTTTTCTCATGATCTTTAATAATCTACTTAGCACTCATTACATGCTTTGTAATTAGCACTTATTTCTCATGAGCTATAATAGTCCACTTAGCACTCATTATATATAACACACCTAACCCCCTAAATACTCTTTAAAGGAGCACGACATCATAATTTATTTTTTCCTTAATAACTCAAACCCTCATTTGAGAGTCTCTATCGTGTTTTGTTCATCCAGAGCTCTCCAACCATTGTCTCCATGCTCAAAACCAAGCTCCGAAATGGAAGATATGCCATTCCCAAGTTCTTTGGGCATTTATTGGTCAAGGGCCACATGAAATCAACGTGGTCCTTTTCGTACATGTCATCTCAAGTTCCCCGAAGTCATGTAGCTCCCAACACTCCTCAATCTGTGGCGGAGGTCCAACCAACATTAATCTGAAGGCGAAGCTTCCTCCACATTAATTCTTACATCTAAGGGAAAGGTTCGACATTCGACGCTTCATCCCTTTTGGGAGTATGTTGTCTAATGACCCAAGTCTCCCGGAGCACCTATCTCTCGAAGCCCCGTGGACATGCCACGTGGCTCCAGCCTTCGGGCCTTTTCTGTCTCTCTACCATACTACACCCAAAACCCTCTGGAGTCCCAAAGCCCTAGACTCCTGACGTCCCGATCACTTCACCAACTCCTTTGGCTAGGCTCTTCTTCAATATCGCCATGAGCTATAAACTCAGGCTACCCCTTCACAACTTTGGGCTTCGACTGTTTTTGATGTAGCTGATCCCTTTTTACCCGAACTCTGAACCGACGAAATCACTTGGATCCGGATATATGGTCCACGGTTCCTCCATAGCTAATGGTTGTGATCTACTTCGGGACTTCATCTTCGGAAGTTCCAAGTGCTCCAACACCTTTTTCTTCCAAAGTACTTCTAACCGAAGCTATAGATCGAGCGCCATATGCTCGCCTCGATCAATGGTTGACATTGTTTTTTGTTTCCCCTTTGGGAGACTTGCAGTCAATGCCCCTTTAGTCCTCTTTATCCTGTAGTGTCAATCCTCTAAAATGAAAGATCTTTTGCCATGCATCCTTCTCCAATGGACAACTCATATGGATTTCGGTTCTTTCAAGTTCTGGACCTTTGACCTTCAAGACTTCACTCTCCAATTTCCCCTAATTTCTCTATCACCGAAGTGATAGATCCGACATCACATGTCCACACAATTGATGGCTAGGATTTATCTTCTTAACTTTCAAGCTTTGGACGAATTTCAGTCAACGTTCCACTTCCTACTTAGATTTTCCCCAAAATCCACGATATGGTGACGTGTGTCCTTCCTAGATCGATGGTCATGAGTGACTTTGCTAATTCTATCTTCGGGAGTTTTTCACACTCTGCGCTCTATTTTCTTCGAAGTGTTTTTCCTCCGAACTAGAAGATCTCCTACCACACATCCCTTCCCAATCGACAATTAATATGACTTTGCGACTTCGGCCTTCGAGAGTTCTGGAGGTGCAACACCTTCGTTCTCTCAAAGAGGTCAATCCAGGGCTAACCTCGACATAGATCTAACAGTCCAAGGGTATTCATGCAACTCTTGAGATATATGACTCGTATCTTCTTCTAAAGGATCCCTTGGGTCCCATTGTTGTGCCACTCCTATAGTGACATATGGAAACACCGTCACTCGACACGTGGGCCCCCACATGATCTCGATGTAATACACGCGTCCCCATGATAGAACAATCGAGAGGGATCCCGAAGGATCCTTAGATCCATGGACCACATTACTTTGTGACTTCGGTCTCCGGGAGTTTTGGTGTTACAAAACCTCTGTCCTCCCGAAGTGGTCAACGTCAGGCTGACTATACCATAGATATGACAGTTGGGATAGTTCCCAATAATCCTCAGATCTATAACCCAAATAAACTTTGGGACTTCAAGGCTTCAAGGGATTCACCTCCTGTACAATGAATATTCCCAATTATTCAAACTTGTGAAGTCCAAAGGGCTCAAAGGATTAACGCTCGCATTCCTTCTCGAGATCCGATGATCGTGAATAATTTTGGCCCCTCCCGAAGTAATCTCATTCGTTCGTCTTCCCACTTAAAGGATCTTCCATTTTGATACTCGAATATCGCTATCCTTCTTGAGCTTAACAGACTCCTTCCTCTAGGAGACTCAAAACGACTAGGAGTGTCGACATGCATGCGTGAAACTGTGCCCAAGGTCGACAAACTCACAGTTCACTGCTCTAACTTAGGCAACCACAGGGCTCAAGCATTTACGAGTACAAATCATGTCCAAACCATATAATTTCTTACTTGCCTAAATACACAATCAAGTAGAAATAAAAGGACACGGTCTATCCCTCAAGCAAATATACACATCCCTAAACATTCACAGGGTATCCAACTTTATTTTACCATTACAATTCAATTACACAGGCTACATAAATACTTATCTATTTCAGGTTGCATCCAACCAACTGACTGTAGGTGTTCTCCTTTCCACCCAACCATAGGCTCACGGGAATTCATTCTTAACGCTCTAGCCACCCTCGTGCCAATCCATGATATCAATAAGGAATTTATGCCAATTCTCAATGATCCTTCCTATTTCACATCTTCGGTGAGGTTTATCAAATGCTTCCTCAGCATCAAGCTCACAACCTTCTCCTTAGGTCTCGTTCTATGCATACTCTCAGAGATTTCTTTCTCTATCATGACCTCAACGAGGTTTATCAGATGCTTCCTTAGCATCAATCTCATGGCCTTTTGCTCATTCTCGACTAGAGAACTCCCTGTTTTCTCTACTCTTATCCTCTCATGTCCTCAAGCACATCCCTACTTCGGAAGGTTATCCTTCCTATCCAATTCCTTCTGTCAAAAGGAAATTTGGGTCAGTCTGGGTCTGCAAGACCCTGTGGTACTTCGAGATGACCTTCTGCAAGTAGACCATGCTTCCATTCATGGGGGTGGTTGATTTCTCAACCAACAATCCTTTTTCATTGACTAATTTATCTCCTTGGGATCCGGAGAGGGTTTGTTATTCCCAACAAGGGAAATTTAGAGTCGTACCCATAATGAACCTTCTCCATAGCTTTCAGATTCTTTCCTCTAGTGATACCATGGACATTACTTTCAAGGCTTCAACCCCATAGTCACTTGTTTGGATATTCAAACAATAATACATTTACATTGTTCCCATGCCATAGCATGGTGATTATGATTAATGATTAATTAAAATATGGGGGAAATAGGGGTGTTACAATCCCATCCCCCTTAAAACATAACACAGTCCTCATTGTTCTTTCTCAGTAACACTTGTCTTGCATTTTTCATTCAGCTGCTTTAAAAATCTTGATCCTATTACTTGGTCAGGTCCTTTCCAGACCGTTAACCTTCGTAACCTGCCTTCAATAAAAAAATTTCACAACAAGCACATTAGTCACAATTTCATGTGAGAACATTTTATTGTTTTTAAATATTCAAGAGAAATAGTTCATAAGCTAGCACAATACTTATCTGTTCAGTTCGTAGATTTTCATCCAAATGGTTGTCTTGTTATCCAGGCTCAGTGTTTTTCATAGAAATACCCATTGTGTGCATGATCCCAATCAATAGTTTACAAGAACTATCAATATCTCCTCTTCCTTGCGATCACTCACCCTCTAGGCCTAGGCTTGGGCATCCCCTTCTTTTCTATACAGTCCCTCAGGCGATCCATATTTCCTGACTGAGGATTTTTCACACAAGAAGAGTTTCAGAGACTTCATAGAGTTTTGGAGTCGACACATCCCTCAGAATTTCTCTATCAAGGAGTCCCTCTGGCTTGTGTTACCTCAACACAACATATTCCAGGCGATCATGGCTTATAATGGGGTTCTCATGGCTCAACAACAGCCATTTTCATGATTTTTAGATTGACATCATTCATCTGTCCATTCTGGACATATCTTTTCTTCTCACTTGTATCACAGGTATACATAAATTCATGAGACATCATCATAAATTCTAAATTTCATAATTTTATTGGAAAACTGCCACCCATAGATTTTCCAACTTCCTCATTTATTTTGAGATATGTTCTGCATGGAACCATATTCACCAATTATGGGACTTTCCTTCCCATATCAGTTTGGCTCAACATGCAATTTTGTTCTTCCTTATGGGCTTACAACACTGCCATATTCAAGAGCCTTTTTTTCCTACAATTTCAACATCCCTCAGCCAAACAAATTGTTAGTTCTCATGCACATTATATGTTCATTGCACACTTGCAGTGGTTCACAAACAATTTTAGAACTGTGCACACTAACAATCAATTTCATTCTCTTTAAAGAAAATACCATTCCTTGTTGTTTGGTTCAACAGGTAATTAGTTTTCCTTATGAACTTATAGCACTTCCATATCTAAGACTCTTTTCTTCCTGCACTTTCAATTTCAATTGGTCTAGAAAATTGTTAGTTTCCCATGCACATATATTTTCACTGGACCTTTATAATGTCATTTGACGTAGACCTATCGGCCCTCGGGCTGAAGTCTGTTCATAGGATCATTCTTTATCCCCTTGAGCCGAAGTGGCTCCTTCGATTCCTTGCTGGAATATGCAATTTATCGATCCACAGGTCCTTTTCGAAACTCGCAATCTCGCGAGTTCGTGAGTCGTGACTCCCAACTCTTCCTCTCCAATATCACGATACTCGAGATCACGAAATGGGTATGGCTCTTGCTTTGTCAGCGGCTTCCTTATGCGACCACTGGATAGACTAGGTGCTAGCGCCTTTCGCTATTTGTTGCTTCGCGAGTTTCGACGTCGGGCCCTCGTGCTCTTACTTCACAAATTCCCGACATGTGAGAGTGAATGGAGTGTTGACCCCTTCCACTAGTTGATGTGTGTTCACCTATCGATTTTCCTGGGCCCACTTTGTGGTTCTGCCACGTGTCCCTTGTGCATGGCTTCGACACTTCGTGACTTTGGGACTTTCAAGACAAAAGTATTGACTTCCTATCTGCTGATATGCCAAAATGTTGAAATCTCGACACGTCATCAATGTGGGTCCCACAGCGGAACTTCCCACATTTTTTGGAGTTTCAGGCTTCGCGACTTCGCAAATCTGGATGCTGAGCTTTCGACTCTTCAACCCACGAAAGCCCGAATGTGATATAGGCATGATGAGACTCTGATCCAACGGTCCTCCCTTGACTTGGATCCTACGACTATCCTAGCTCCTCGCGATTTCGCCACTCGCGACTTGGAGCACCAAATCTTTGGGCTCTCACCTTGCGAACCTCCGAGTTCACAAGATCCCTAGATCTCTGCTACCTGTCCTCCTCCGATAGACGGTTGCGTTTCCCTCATGACTTCACCACTCATGCAGTTGAAGGACTTCTCTTTCTGACCTCCGATGTCCAAATCCCCGATATGGGTGATCTCAGAACACATGTCCTCTCTCATACGAACGACTCAGATTTCCTTTCTCTATTTCGAGACTTTGCCTTTCGCAACCTCGTGACTCTTGAGGTAGGGCTTTTAGTTCTCCAACTCACAAAACCCCAAAATGAGATTTCGTGAGTGATCCAATGGCCCCTGTTGGTTCATATCCTACAACCCGATTTCCCCTGAGCTTGCATGTAGAAAAACACCCACTATAACCTTCTTGCTCCTTTGCAAGATCTGATGGCCCTCGGGACTTCATGAATTCCCCTCAGATAATTTCGACCGTCCAATGCTTCCTTGACAACTCCTACGAAACGAACACGGTATTCCTTTATAGAACTTGTCCTCCTGTAAAACATCTTCACTATGCCTCCTTTCAACACTTTAAGGCACTAATTCTTCTTGAGTTTCTCTTCGACAACTCGAGTCTTCAAGAAGACTCCTGCATGCACTCCTTGCGGTAATTCTTCAAATAATTCCAGGTATTTGAACCTCTTTGACTCTGCACACTCCCTGCGACAACATTCTTTCAACAATTCTCGCTCAAGTTGTAACTCTGAGACTTCACTCGGCCTGCGCACTCCTTGCACGACTCCTGTGCTCAACTTGCACTTTTGCGAGAGTGAGAACAATTTTATCCCTCCTAAGCTTTTAGATATTGAAACTCTGAACACGTCAACGCACTCCTTGCAGATGATTTCGCTGCACTCATTATAGGAAAACTCTGGCTCAGGCAAAGAAACAATTGAAACTCACTCCTTACTCTCCCTCTCTTCAGATTTTAGACATTCAACATGAAATCATACATTCACACATCAAATCAAATGCATACCAGAGAGTAAACAAGCATATATCAATCAGCATGTACAACACAGAAAGTAATTGGACACCATGAGTCTGAACTAAAGATCTTTGTATTAATCCAGAACTTTTGTACATGGGGTTTTTCTACACAGCTCTTTGCTTCTGCTCTCCTATGTTCTCCTGATCATGCTGCTGATGTTACAATGATACAAGTGAGGGTGTCTATATCCATTTTCCCTCCGCTCCTAAAACTGTCTAATCTAAGAATTCAAAGCTACCTACTCACATTTACTAGCATAAATGCCTCTTAGTCCTTTAGATGAGAGCGGGATGCTCAAATTCTGATTACAATCTACAAGTACACCCTTTTCTTAATTGTTTCACTTCAGTTTGGTGCATCCAACTTCAAAATATTTCAAACAATTCATCATGTGCCAAAATGCATTGGCGTTTGCCCCACGCTCGCTTGTTGTTGGCGATGCTCCTACATCATACTGCCTCCCTTGAAAATTTTCATGGGATCTTGTCCATGAGCTCTCACACAGTCTGTCCATGCTTCTGGATATCTGCTTCACTCTCCCAGCTGGCATATTCAACTGTATTTCCCTTCCACTTGACCAAGTATTCAAAGTATTTGTTTCTTCTGGTCTTCTTGCTAACTCTTTTGTCCAGTATGCTTTCCATCTGTGGCTTCTCTGCAACTGGAATCTGTTTAGTCCATTGAACCTCTGGTTTTTCATCACCTGTTCCTGCTTCCTCAGCTTTGTATGGGTACAAATCTGAGACATTGAATATCGGAGAAATTCTAATCCCATCGGGTAATTCAATCTCATAAGCGTTTGCCCCAAATTTCTTCAAGATCTTACATGGTCCGATCTTCTTCATCTTCAGTTTGTTATATGTCCCCTTCGGGAACCTTTCCTTTCTCAGATATGCTAGAATCAAATCACCAACCTCAAATTGAAGTTGTCTCTTGTGTTGATTTTCTCTGCACTTATACTCTTGGCTTGAGTTCTGCAATCGCTCCTTCACCTAGCTATGAAGTTCCTTCATTGCTTCGGCAAAATCTTCTACACTATCACTTCTTATCTCATCCCGTTCTGAATCCCTCAGTTCAGATACTCCTCTTGCCTGCATCCCATAAACAATTTGGAATGGAATCTACCCTGTGCTTTTGTTGATTGAATCATTGTAAGAAAATTCCGCTTGTGGCAGAATATTATCTCACTGATTGTGGTGTTCTGTCACCAAACTCCTCAGCAAGTCTCCCAAACTTCTGTTCACAACTTCTGTCTTTCCATCCGTCTGAGGATGATAAGATGAACTAAACGACAAGTTCATTCCTATCTTTTTCCATAAGGTTCTCCAGAAGTGTCCCACGAACTTAGTGTCTCGATCCGAGACTATGCTCCTTGGTAAGCCATGAAGTCAAGTGACTTCTTTGAAAAACAAATTCGTAATGCGAGTTGTGTCACTAGTTTTCTGACATGGTATGAAGTGTTCCATATTAGAAAATCTATCTACCACTAAAAATATCGAGTCGAACCCTCTTTGTGTTCTTGGCAGCCCCAATATGAAGTCCATGCTTACCGCATCCCACGACCTGTCAAGTATGGGTAACGGTTGATAAAAGCTTTCATTCTGCCTCTTCCCTTTTCAATGCTGAAAAATTTTGCATCTGTCCATGAATCTTTTGACATCTTCTCTCATTCCTAGCCAAAAATATGACTCATTTAACTTTGAGAACGTCTTGTCATGACTGAAATGCCCGACCAATCCTCCACTGTGTTTCTCCTTCAACAAATTCTCCCTCATGGAGCATTTTGGAATACAAAGTTGATTACCCTTAAACAATAATCCCTCCTGGATCATGTATTTTGTCCATTGACCCATGTCCCTGAGAATTGGATTCTCAGCTGCCTCATATGCCTCCTTAAAATATGGATCATCTCTGTACATGTCCCTGAGATCATCAAAACCCAGTGTTTTGACTCTGAACTCCTGCAACAGCAAACATTTCCTGCTCAAAGCATCAACAACTTTGTTAGCAGTTCCAGAAATATGCTTGATTAGAAAAGTAAAGTTTTGCATGTATTCAACCCATTTAACATGTCTTTGATTCAACTTCTCCTGCTGAGTCACAAATTGCAAAGCATGATTGTCACTGTATAAGACAAACTCCTTAGGGATTAAGTAATGCCTCGATTTCTTCAATGCCTGAATAATAGCATAGAACTCCTTGTCATACATAGAGTATTTCACTTTTGCTTCATTTAGCTTCTTGTTGAAGTATGCTATTGGCTTGTCTTCTTGGCTCAAGACTGCCCCTATTGCAAACCCACTTCCATCACATTTTACCTGAAATGTCTTTTTGAAATCCGACAACACCAAAATTGGTTGTTCTGTGATTTTCCTTTTCAACAAATTAAAACTTTTCTCAGCCTCTTCTATCTAGTGAAAAGACTTGTGTATCTTCTTCACTGTGTCCATCATTGGTGCACTAATTCCACTGAAATTCTTGATGAACTTCCGGTAGAATCTAGCCAATCCATGAAAACTTCTCACCTCAAATATACTCTTCGGTGATGGCCAATTCTTAATTACCTCCACCTTATCTAGATCCATCCTCAACTTATCTTCAGAAATAAAAAACCCCAAATAAATGATCTTTGTCTTCATGAATGAAGATTTCTTCATGTTTATCAACAACTTCTCTTGTTGTAATCTCTTCATCACTGTAGCCAAATGGTTCAGATGCTCCACCTTTGTTTTACTGAAAAATCAGTATGTCATCAAGATACACAATGACAAATTTCCCGATGAACTCCTTCAGGACTTCGTTCATCAACCTCATGAAATTACTTGGCGCTTTTGTTAAGACAAATGGCATAACAAGCCATTCATACAACCCTTCATTGGTGTTGAAGTTTGTCTTCCATTCATCACCTTCTCTCATACGAATTTGGTGATATCCACTTTTCAAATCAATCTTCGAAAAAAAATTGGCTCCACTCAAGCAATCCAGCAAATCATCCATCCTTGGTAATGGAAATCAGTACCTGATGGTAATCTTGTTAATTGCTCTTGAGTTAGTACACATCCTCCAACCTCCGTCTTTCTTCGGACTGAGCATTGTCGGAACAACACATGGACTCAAGCTTTCTAACCAACCCTTTATCCATTAAATCCTGGACTTGTCTTTTGACTTCTTCATTCTCCTGTGGCATCAATATGTATGTTTCTTTATTTGGAAAACTAGCTCCAGGTATGAGATCAATATGATGACTCACACTTCTCATCGGTGGCAACAAATGAGGTAGTTTGTCCACTACTATGTCAGCAAACTCTTCCAACAGTTTCTGAACCTCTTCCGGTAAATCATCTACCCTTGTACTGGTTACAACAATTTTAGACTTCCTGACCACAATGAATTGCATTTCATCCTTCTTCTTAACCTCTATAAGAAGTTCCTTCCCACTCATGAGAAGTACAGTGTTTCTTATTTCAGGTTTCACCTCCTTATCTTTGATTGGAAGCAACATGTGAGTTCTCCCATTCTTCTCTAGGGTGTATGTATTCTTCCTCCCATCATGAATCACATTCCTATCATATTGCCATGGTCCACCCAACAACATATGACAAACATCCATGGGAATAACATCACAGAGTATTTCATCTTTATACCCTCCTATTTTAAACTCAACTAAACATTGTTTAGTGACATTTACCTGATGTCCTTTTTGTAGCCACGAAACTCTATATGGGCTTGGATGTTCAATCGTCTCCATCTCAATGTTTTCTACCATCTTTGTAGAAATGAGATTATCTGTGCTACCACTGTCCACGATGACTTTTCATACCCTGTCCTTAGTCTTGCAAGTGGTCCAAAAAAGTCTATTCCTTTGGACTGAACTCTCCACCTCCTTCTCTGGTGTTAAGAGAATTTTTTGCATCATCAACGATCTTCCACCTTCAGCATCTTTTGCCTCAAAATTCCACCTCTGTTCTTCGGCAATGTGAGTCTCACCACCTTCTTTCTTCTTATCTGGACATTCATAAGATTTGTGTCCATTCTTTCCACATGTGAAGCATTTCACCACTCCACCTCTTCCTCTTCCTCTACCTTTGGTACGAGGAAAAATGTTTCCATCAACATACTGATCTCTCTGTTTGGTATGCTGCCCTCTCTCTGAGCTTCCACCTCTCTCAGTTTGAGTCCTAGGTTTCTTCCACTCTTCCTTGGGTTTCTGATTTCTATCCTGGGCAACTGATTTTCCTCTGGTTTGACTTTTGCCTTGGCCTCTTTGACCTTGTTTTTGACTCAGCTTCTCTTTAGCCTTCAGAGCCATCTGATAAGCATCTTGCATTGTTTGGATGGTCATCATGCTCATCTCGCCCTGAATGTCATATCTCAGACCATTCATGTACCTAGAAACTTTTTCATCATCACTTTCACGATGCCCTGCCCTGATGTTCAACTTCTAGAATTCTTCAGTGTACTCCTTTACTATCATCAACTTCTATCTCAAATTTTTCATTCTCCAAAAAAGAGTAATTTTGTAATCCCTGGGAATGAATTTCGCCTTCATCTTTGTGATCATCCTATCCCAACTCTTGATTTTTTGCTTGCCTTTGCAGCGTCTGTCAGCTTGTAGCTAATCCCACCACAATGTTGCATGTCCTTTAAGTCTTGTGACATCATGTTTGACCTTTTTGTCTTCCTTGACATATTCATAGTCAAAATATGTGTCCAGAGCTCTAATCCAGTCTAGAAGATCTTCATCATCCAAGTTTCCTTCATATACTAGAATGTCCATTTTTTCCCTAGCACCCATTCTTGCAACAACCCTAATCAAGTGTTCATTTGCTGCATCTTCTGCTGTAACTTCTTCTCCTTCATGTCCAGCTTCATCTTCACTTTTAGATTCACTGACATCCCCAGCACCAGTTGTGTGCCTCTGTACTGTCTCCATGTCCTCGAGTCTGGTGTGTATGTCACGCATCTCTCTTTCCATGGCTAGATTTGGCACCTGCCTACCCCTTCCTCTTGGCATCTCCCTATCCTCTGGCGGATCGAGTGTTTGTCTGTCTATTCTTCTCGGTGGCATGGTTGATTTATTTTTTCTATCTTTCCCTGTCTCAAGTATACAAACAGAGTCAATCTCTGATACCAAACTAACGCAGACCTATCAGCCCTTGGGCTAAAGTCCTCTCACATGATCATTTTTTATCCCCTTGAGTTGAACTTCTCCTCTTGCAAAACAACTTCGTTATTCCTCCTTTCAACATTTTAAGGCACTAATTCTTCTTGAGTTTCTCTTTGACAACTCGAGTCTTCAAGAAGACTCCTACACACACTCCTTGCGATAGTTCTTCAAATACTTCCAAGTATTTGAACCTCTTCAACTCTGTGCACTCCCTACGACAACAGTCTTTCAAAAATTCTCGCTCAGGTTGTAACTCTGAGACTTCACTCGTCCTGCGCACTCCTTGCATGGCTCCTGTGCTCAACTTGCACTTCTGCAAGAGTGAGAACAATGTTTTCCCTCTCGAGATTTTAGAGATTGAAACTCTGAACCTATCAATGCACTCCTTGCGGATGATTTCGTTGCACTCCTTGTCGGAAAACTCTGGCTCAGGAAGAGAAACAATTGAAACTCACTCCTTACTCTCCCTCTCTTCAGATTCCAGACATTCAACATGAAATCATACATTCACGCATCAAATCAATGCATACTAGAGAGTAAAAAAGAATATATCAATCAACATGTACAACACAGAAAGCAATTGGACACCATGAGTCTGAACTAAAGATCTTTGTATTAATCTAGAACTTCTGTACATGGGGCTTTTCTACACAGCTCTTTGCTTCTACTCTCCTATGCTCTATTGATCATGTTGCTAATGTTACAATGATACAAGTGAGGGTGTCTATATCCATTTTCCCTCCGCTCCTAAAACTGTCTAATCTAAGAATTCAAAGCTACCTACTTACATTTACTAGCATAAATGCCTCTTAGTCCTTCAGACGATAGTAGGATGCTCAAAGTATGATTACAATCTACAAGTATGCCCTTTTCTTAATTGTTTCACTTAAGTTTGGCGCATCCAACTTCAAAATATTTCAAACAATTCATCATGTGCCAAAATGCGTTGGCGTTTGCCCCATGCTCGCTTGTTGCTGGCGATGCTCCTGCATCATCATCACAACAAATTGTTAAATTGTGCATGATAACAATCAAATAAATTTTATCTATTCGATTATATAAATAAAAAGGGAATTTCATTCCTTACACATGCATAAGTTCAGTATATGAACCTTTCCAGATGCAATTCAACATTAAGTGAATTTAATCAATGTGCCATTGTTCATGTCCACATTCACACATAATGCACCTTTGCATCGATTTTAGATGATCACTTTTCAGGTTAGGCATTCTCGCCAAGGTGTGTTGGAATTCAACCAACTTATTACCACATTGATTCTCTGTCCATAATTATTATTTTAGCACAACCATATTTTCTTCTCTGAATCGATCACAACCTTAAATCCTCATTCATGAAAATCAAGGTTTCACATAAATGCCTTTAAGCATTCCTTGATTGGTAAATGCATTCATGACATATTAGTTCATGAATTCTTCCAAGGATTAAAAATAGTCTTTACTACCATAGGTTCACTCATCCATCATTTAGGTTCTCCTTCCTTAATCATACCCTACTTGGGTATCCAAGGCATACAACTACCTTTCAAAAGTTCATGCATAAAATTAAGACAGTAAAATATTTCATAAGGGGTTCTTACCAAATCCCTTCATACCTTGTGCCACATAGGCGTGAACATTTTTATATTGTTTCTTGGATGCTAGCACCTTCTTTCTAACTTTTACCTCATCAACAGTGCTTTATGGGGACTTTTACAGCTCTATCAATAATCTTCAAGCAATAGCCTTCTCATGGTCATCCTCTTGCTTGAGGTTTCCCATCATTGGAAACTATTTTCCTTAATAGTTCCAATTCCTTTCTATACATAGCATGCATCATCATAGTCACAATTACATTAGTTGTAATATTAAACAACATTGATTTGTTATAAAATTCAAATCCATAAAACATATTCAAAATTTCCTTGTATATATTTATGCACTTCATCACATTATCCTCAAATGTTTCCATGAGTGCAATACAAACAAATCTCAATTGTTTCTACAGTAATACAACCATCATTATTATAGTGGCAAAACATTTTACTTTCATCAATGTAACAACTTTGTCATCCTAGAGAAAACATAATACTCAGCAAGAAAAGAATAGAGGGCTCTCCCATTCTTCTAATTCTTTCTACACTGCCTAGGGATTTTCATCCCTATTGAGTTATTTTTAACGCCTCACTACCTTTTCTTAAACATGTCTTCAACCAATCCCATTCAGTCAAACCTACTCATTCATTCATTTAATCATACTCAGGGGGTTTATTTTCCTTTTACCAGTTGTACTAGTTTCCACAACTTCTCTTTTAATCCTAAAACTATGTTACACAATTCAAGGTTCTTAGGGTGAGAAAATTGTTCCTCCTTTTATCCCCCTTTACTTATGCAAACGACTTCTTATTGTGATCTTTCTGCTCTTTTCTTGAGCAACCCCAGCTAGACTCATCCTAACTCTTAGGATATATCAACATGATTTGATAGAAAATCCTTTTGTCCATAATGAATCATCAACCTATGCATCGTGCACATTACGATTCGATTATCAAAATGGTCAAGATCCATTATTAGTCCTATATTCATTACATGATTCTTTTCAAAATGTAATCCAGGATTCTTATATATATACAAGCTTGTAGATCGTTTCTTAATTCTCATCAGTCAATAAGGTTGTGACTCTGTTCTCCTAACAGACTCTTCACACAATTCCTCTACAGGGAACTCCTTCAGCATGAAACTTCCTTATTTCATATCCTTCACTACATGTGATAACCTCAACCCCGAGTTGGCTTTAGTTGGGCACCAAATATTTCATAAGGAATATAAACATGTACCTTTGTTATGTGTCCAAGTTATGTATCCACACATATTCTGGTTTTTTTATTAACTTACTTCCATGATGTGCTTAACCATATGCATAATCATAAGCCTATGTGTAGCTACCATAGGTATATTTCACATCCCAACTACATCTCTATTTTAAAATATGTCAACTCATGACTGTTCACAATCATTCTCATGTGACCCTCAAAGGAAGAATCATTTTCCTCTTATCATGACAACAGAGAATCCTTGCTCATCCACTCTTTCTTCTATTTATACTATTCTTTCTTGAGGGAATGGATCACATTTCCATTAAGCTATCATTCCAAATAGAAATTTAATGACTCTTCAAAATGGATTCAACCATGCATCCATGGTATTCACTTAATCTTGGCAAGTGCAATGCTTGTCCCTCATTTCACTCATCAAGGCAGCCATATTGTGCCTTTAGTATACATTTATCCTTACATCATGCATGTGCATCACTTGCACATTTAATATCTTTCATACCTAATTGGTATTAATATCATTCTTCATGTCAAGAAGCCTCACAATGAATTAACCCATGCATTCAAACACATACAAAACTAGCGCAAAATTCATCATGCAAGCTCATTGCTTTCACCCTTTCCATGTCATACATGCACATGGATATATCATACTTCCAGATTCTCTTCCAAGGATATTGCTTCCATCCTTATGACAAACCTCATAGGGACACTCAAAACTAGGCGTACCTCTCAATTGAGAGCTTGCAGTCATTCACAAGATATCCACCTAGTAGTTTAATAGACATAGTCATAACTATGTTTCCCTTTCTATGCGATAACAACTAACAAGAAAAAAATCTTGCCTCAAATTTCATGGAAACATTTCCCACTCATAAATACAGTCTAGGAAATCATAACCATGCCCAAGGTGATAAAACAACCAAGATAGCTTCCAACTGGTCTTGATCAACAAACCTTTCAATTCAGGAAGTCCTTTTATATATTTTCTTCACTAGGGTCCAACAATATCTATATGGATACCATCCACCACTGGATGTCAATCTGACCCATTGGGCTTCTAGAACTGCCCCAACACTTCCTTTACCACATTTAGGATCAACATTTAATCAACCATTTTACCTTAATTATAATAAATTTTTAATGTCTAATAATATTTGGACTATTCCCATAAATCCCAATTGCAATTTTGAGTTAGGTTACTTACTAAGTGTAACACCCTGTTTCCCCCTAGTTTGTAAAAATAACTATACTGGCCAAGAACTGTGGAAAACTCAAGAATGTGAATGTGTGATGTGTATGTGGACCTTATGAAAAAGGTCAATGAATGTAAATAATATTGTGAATATATATATATATATATATTGCAGAATTGTTGAGAGGGGAATGTACTGAAAAAGATACCAGGATGGCTGAACAAAGGTGGTGGAAGGCACCTGGAATGGTGGCTTTAACTTCCACCGAAACCAATAGTGTATTTTGACTTCACTGGCCCCGAGAACCAAGAGCGGCTCGTTGGCCCGAAATAAATGACTCGCAGGATTGGTAGGTAAAGGGATCCTCATGAGTAATGAGGGATGGGGGTGAACCTCCCATCTGTGGAGTCCTCGGACCTGACCTCCGTGGGGAAATTCGTACCACATGGAACCTCACCAGAAAAAAAAGGCAGGTAAAAAGATGTGGAAAGGGGGGCAGACGCGAGGGGAGGATCATGAGAAAGATCAGAAGAACTATGAAAAACTACAAAGTGAGTGATAGTAGAGAAGAAGGAGAGTAACCTTCATTCTTGGTCAGTGGCGAACAAAGACTCAGTCTCACAGCATTGTGGTCTTAGCTCAGGGGTGGCTAATGGTAAATCCTTTCAGAATCGCTGAGCCTACGGTTGGGTGGAAATGAGCACCGCTCTCAGTAGTTGCATTCACCCCTGGTGTTATTTATGATAAGTGTTTTATAT
>JZKD02S1193540.1:666613-685820 GCA_000966675.3 Picea glauca | reverse complement strand
AGCGCCAAAAGTCATGTGGGCCCCGTTTGGGTAAGTTGGTGCATCAACTTCCCGGGGTCGTAACTTTTGCATATGATTTCCGTTTTAGGCGTGTGATAGCTCGTTGGAAAGGTATTGTCAAGGAGATTCATTTTGGGGGCTCAATCATGCCTTTGGATATCATTGAGAACCTTTATCTTGAAAAACCTTCATTTGGACCCTCAAAATGGCCCCAGAAGTTAAACCTGCTAAAAATAGTAAATTGCCAAAATGGCCAGAAGAGTGTTTTGAGCCATTTGGAAAAGGTGGGTGGCCACTGATATCCACCTGGATCAATATACATGCCCCTTAGAATCACCAAAAAATGTATGCAAAAAGACATAAGGTAGAATGCAACATTGAGGTTGGATATCTTGTCTTTCTCAGATTCTAGTTGTAAAAGGAGTCGATGTTGAAGAGGATTAGTGTAGAGAAGCTCAAGCCCCACTTTTACAGGCCCTACAAAGTGATTAGGATATTTTGGGAAGTGGCATATGAGATGGAGCTACCGAAGGGTAGAATGATCCACGATACCTTCGATGTATCCTATCTCAATAACACATTGGGACAATAGGTCACCACTTCTCTGGATCTTCCTCTACTAGATGTGGAAGGAAATTTGGTTCTATATCTTGATAGGACAATTGATGTCAAGGAACAAATACTTAGGATCAATTTCATTCAAGAGTATTTCATTGTATGGAGAGGATTTCCTGCAAAATATGCTACCTAGGAAGGGAAGCATATTTTACAATACCCTGATCTAGAATTTCTTGAGGACAAGAAATATTTGGAAGGGAGGATTGCGATGCCCTGTTACAATTGATCTTGATGAATCAATATCCTATACGACTCCCATAGGCTATATTCAACAAGGAAAAAGGAAGTCAAGGTGGTGTGACTAGGTAATATTTTCAAACCCTAAAAGTGTCAATAAATAAAGTAAACAATTATGTTTAATGGAATTGGAGGGAAAATAAAGTGAATATTTGATCTATTCAAAATGAGGGAAAGATAAAGAAGGTCCAATGGAAGGATAAATAGAGGATCAACCCTTCTCCTTGGCCTTATGATTTGATATCTTATTGAGTGCTCTTGTAGCCAATGTTTTCGTTGGGGTTTTGGGAAAAACCATTCCATTGCAGGTTTAGTATTAGTGTTGCGACCCTCGATAGATAAGGAGGGGATTCATCTGGAATCTTCAATTGAGTTCATTGTGTTGCTTGCTTTCATTCTGGAGATGATTTGAGTTAATTTCATCTTGCATAAGGGGTTTGTGAAATTTTTCTGGAGGACATTGATTTTCAGGTCTGCAGGTGTCAGCAGGGTTTTTCACAACTAGTAAAGGAGGATTTCTCGCATGTTGAGAAAAAACTTGTCCCATGAGGCCTTGTTGGACACCCCATAGGTGTCTTGCGAGTACCCTTGTAAATTGGGGTTTTGCAACAACTCACTAGATCGGGTCTAGGAAGAGATTTGAAGCAGTTGGAGGATTGCCCGCAGAGCAAATGTCACTAGAGTAGAGTAGAGGAGGGATTGAAGACCCTTGAGATCCATATATTGGCATCATTCTAGGTTCCATTATGTTGTTTATGTAGTATATTTTGATGATATATAGAAACCATTAATTTGTATTCTTAGTAGTATTTTGCAGTGGTTGTTACAACCCTTACTTATCGTTGTACTAATTTTTGGAATTTCCATCCATAATAAGATGACATTGGTATATGATCTATTCTATGTGTAATGACTATATGATCTATATTTAAGATACTATTTGGCACTTCCAGCAACACTAATACAAACTATTTGATAAAATCACAAAAAGAAGAACAATATGTTTTGGTAGTACACACATATTTCCCATCTACCCTAATTGGTAACATTACATATATACAAGGTTCCATAAGATGGTAAACAGTGCCTATCAAATTTTGATGAAACCATGGTGATTTTACATATGTATCTTGCAATCCCAATACATGTTGGTTTCAACAATGAATGTGGTAACACCTATATGTTCTTGTGACCATGTTGTTCTATGTTTCAATCGGATCACACTGATAAACAAACATTGTTCTCCATGTAGAAAACAAGATGGACAACTAACTCACTATATAGCTATATCTATGTAGTGACTAATCAATTGCATGTATTTATAATGTCTTCCAACACCTTAGGTACAATTTGTTTTATGTAGATCGAGATAGAGAAGCAATAGAGGTGGACCCCATTAACCAAGTGGACTGAGAAACAAATTATCCTGTTACATATTTAATTCTTAAATCTTAAATCATCGAGGAACACTTCTATTTATCTAATTTAATATGTTAGAATCAATTAAATGAAACAATAATGTATAAATAACTAATATTTTTTTTTAAAACTATGCCATTTAAAAGCTTATCATTTTTTTCTTTATTTAAATTGAAGAGCACTCTTTTGTTTTTATTTATTTAAATTAAAGTTAATTTTAGATAATCCTTTATGTTTTTTTTCTTTTTTGTGAATAAAAAGTGGATCCTTATATTAATTCCAGTTGATAGCTTACAAAAAGACCTGCATCCTTTCTACTTACAGAGATGCCTGTAGCCTATCTTCTTACAAAAATGCTTTCAATCTATCTTCTTACAAAAATGCCTGTAGGCTATTTGCTGACAAAGATGCCTGCATCCTATCTATTTACAAAAATACCTACAACCTATCAGTTTACAAAAATTCCTAAGATCAATGGGACCGGATCGAAGGTTATGATCTCCTTCGCGACTTTGCAACTTGGAAAAATAGACGGTTTAGAGCTCCTTGAGCACCAATGGTCCATATCCTCTTTCGCATTTCATGATTTCGCATATCACAACTTCGCGACTTGGGATGACAACTTCCTCCATGCTTCGAACTCCGGATCGCCAAGTTCTTAAAATTTGCTCTCGTTCGAGCAATGGGACCAGATTGACGGTTTAGATCTCCTCTAGCACCAATGGTTCAGATCCACTCTCGCATATCTCAACTTCGCGACTTGGGAAGGTAGCCTCCTCCATGCTCAAAACTCCTGAAACCCGATTTCCTGATATTTTCTTGTGTCAAATCTATGGGTCTAGATCGACGGTTGATACATCCTCTAGCACCAATAGTCTAGATCTTCTCTCACATTTTGCGCTCTCACATTTCTCTATTTTGCGTTTCGCGACTTCGCGACTTGGGCAGACAGCTTCCTCCATGCTCCAAACTCCCGAAACCCGAAATCCTGATAATTTCTCACGTCAGATCTATGGGTCCAGATCGACGGTTGAGATCTCCTCTAGAACCAATGGTCCAAATCCGATCTCGCATTCCAGGATTTCGCGTTTCATGACTTCGCGACTTGGGCAGACAGCTCCCTCCATGCTCCGAACTCCTGAAACCCGAGTTCCCGAAATTTTCTCACCTCAGATCAATGGGACTAGATCGACAGTCCAGATCAGCTCAAGCATCAATGGTCTAGATTTGGGAAACAACAAATTTGGGAAACAACAATTTGGGAAACAACAACCTCCGTGCTCCTGATTCTCGATTTTCGAGGTCCCTAAATCAACTGCCAACTAATGTTCTTATGAATTCTCTCCTGAGCTTATGATCTTTTTTTACTTGGAAGAGATTCTAAGTAGACAGAGGTGGCACCCCGTCTGGATTAGGGCCATACAGATGAGAAATATTCTCGCATTGGAGCCAAAGGGGTGAGATTTGGGACTGCCTTGAATCGTGTAGAATGATCTGCTGCATAGAATCAACGCCTGCATTGGTCAGTCTATCCACAACTTTGTTTGCACTTCGTCGAATGTGTGTAGGGGTTAGAGTTAGAGAGGGTCTAAGAAGAGCCTGGAAGCTGTGAAGAGGGCCACCGAGGCGCCAGCTGGTTGTGATTTTCCTTGGATCTCTGTCGTTCATGATTTTTGTTGCCAAGTCTACTATGATTTTTGAGTCTCCTTCAATGATCAAACAAGTGAGGTTTTGATCTAGTGCCATTTTCACTCCTTTGATAAGAACCCAAATCTCTGTTGAATTGTTGGTGTTTCATCCAATATTTCCAGCGATGAGGCTTTGAACTTGTCCTAAGCTGTTTCTTATGACCGTGCCATAGCCCGAGCATCCTGGATTGCCTTTTTATGCGCCATCAAAGTTCACCTTATGGAAGCCTTGCGGGGGGAGGAGCCACTTAGAGGGACCAAGGGTTTTTGAAAAAAGTGGGGGCTTCTGAGGAGGGGCAGAGTGTTCAAACAAGAAGCCCTAGGAGTTGAGGAGTGAGAGCTCACTTGGGTAATTTGGGAAATCTTCCTTGGTCCAAGATTGCAGCTGAAGAGTTTCTTGGAGATGCAGGAGGATTTTGTTCCATAGGAGGGTGGGAGGAGATGGTTGGGAGTAAAATTAAGATTAAATATTATTAGAAAATACACGATTATTAAGAAAATACCTATTTTATTTTTTTTAAATTACAACTATAAATAAAAATGTTAATTGAAATAGATTAAGTGAATATCTATATAAATTTTTTGCACAAGTTCAAGCTTGAAATGAAATAATAAAAAATTTGAACAAATTCAATCTTAGAATGAAAAATGATGGATCATGAGCTTACATGAAATTCTACATATTCAGCATGTATCTGTCATTAAATTTGGATATATTAAATGTTTAATTTGATGTATATATTAAAATTGATATACAAATTTTTAGATTCTTTTGAAATTAATAATAAATTTTAATTGAAAAAAGTATTTTTCACATATGAAATTAAGGTTAATTGTTATTAAAACATAAATAATTGTATTAAAAAGACAATCACAAAAGAATATTTTATCTCAAATAGATTACCTCAATGGAAATATCCATATAAATTTTCTCCATAAATTTAACTTTGAATGGAAAATGACAGATAATTAACTTACAGTAGAGTGTCATTAAATTTCGATATATTAAATTTTTAATTTAATATATATAAAAAAATTCGAGATTCTTCTAGATATTAAATTTCAATATATTAAATCTTTAATTTAATCTATATAAAAAATTGAGATTCTTTTGGATTTGATAATAAATTTTAATTACAGAAATATTTGGTTTCACATAAAAGTTTCACCTTAAATGTTTTTAAAAANACTTAACTTTATTGAAAAGACAACTAAATGATAGAAAAAAAAATGTAAATGTACTATTTTAATGGAGATTTTCATATAAAAATTTATGCAAAGTTCAACTTTAAATTGAAAAATGAAGAATAACTTTATTGAAAAAACAATTATAGATGTACTACCTCAATGGAAATGTTCATTTAAAATTTATGCACAAATTCAACTTTGAATTGAAAAATGACGAAAAACTTTATTAAGAAAACAACTATACAAAAAAAATGTACTACCTCAATGAAGATGTCCTTATAAATTTTCTACACAAGTTCAACTTTGAATTAGAAAATGATCCATCACTATTATTTATTAGATTCTTTTTCATTTGACACTAAATTATTGATAGAAAAAAATAATTAGAGAAATATTTAATTTTCCATATAAAATTTAAAATTAAATTTTATTAAAAGATGAAATCTTTATTGAAATTTTTTATTAAAAGATATCAACTTTATTAAAAATACTTATTAAAAAATATCAACTTTATTAAAAAATACCAACTTGATTGAAAATACAACTTTTAACAAAATAAATTAAATTTTATTAAAAGATACCAACTTTATTGAAAATACAACTTTTGAACAAAATAAATTAAATTTTATTAAAAGATACCAACTTTATTAGATTCTTTTTCATTTAACACTAAATTATTGAAAGAAAAAAATAATTAGAGAAATATTTAATTTCTCATATAAAATTTAAAATTAAATTTTATTAAAAGATGCCATTTTTATTGAAATTTTTTATTAAAAGATACCAACTTTATTGAAAATACTTATTAAAAAATACCAACTTTATTGAAAATATAACTTTTGAACAAAATAAATTAAATTTTATTAAAAGATACGAATTTATTGAAAATACCTATTAAAAGATACCAACTTTATTGAAAATACTTATTAAAAAATACCAACTTTATTTTAAATACAACTATTGAACAAAATGTAATGCATCAACGACAGAGGTGTCCATATTAAATTTATGAGAAGACTAACTGGCTCCCAGTAGGGGGAGCCAGTTAGTCTTCATCCAATCATCCAGTGGAGGAGGATTCATGCTCTTGTATGAGATTCGACCAACCAGCGCGCACATGGACATATTGCAAAGATTTTCTAAACCCACTCCATCACCCAGTACTAGCCGCTTGTTTTTTCTGGATGATTTCCAAGCCTGTCGACTGAGAGAAGGGGTTTTATGAGAAGCCCTTGGTGGAAGCCTGGAAGGGTTGGAAGGTGAAAGATTTGTGGCCCGAGAAGATGTATTTGTAGAAGGAGCGCCTGTCGCGACTGTGGACACTGTGGAAGGGTCAGTGGAAATTTTATATGTTTTGGGAGGAAGGGAAGAAAATGTATTTTGCAGGGAGTCAACATGTTCAAAAAAGCCTTGCTGTTTCCAAAGGATCTCATCAGTAGGTTGCATGAGTTCATTGGTCAGAGAGTCCATAGTGGGGGAAGCTGGGGACCACTGCTGGCCCACAGATAGAGAAGGGAGCGGGGAGAGTCAGTCAGGTGAAGGATAAAAGGGAGATCGTTGGCTGTAGGAGGATAGTGGAGGTCTGTCCAAATGCAATGGATAGGATGCAGTCTTTGTCAGTATAATGGACAAAAGAGGTCTGTCCAAATGCAATGGAAAGGATGCAGTCTTTGTCAGTATAATGGACAAAAGAGGCAGGAAGAGAACGCGGTTCGATGGCAGATTTGGGAACAGTGGACTCAGTAAAAACGTGCAAGGGGGAGAAGAGAAACTAGAACAGGAAAAAAGGAAACTATATCAGTCAATGTAAAAAACGGATCACGAGCGTACATGAAGCTCTACGTATTCACATGGAGCACATTCGAAACCTTTAGTATTACGACTCTTTCTTTATATTTCTTTTCGACAAATGGATCCCATGTGAGTTATTTCGACCTAACCTAACCTACCACGTGCTCAACGTCTATTCCGCAGTTCTTGCTGCTCGCGTGACGGTATTGATCATGAGCCGGCCTATAAAATGCTGTGAAAAATAAGTTAAGTTTTGAGTTTGTTTGTAATCCAAGATTGTTTAACTTTAAGTTAAGTTAAACGTTGAGTTTGTGTATAATCCAAAGTCTGTTGGAGACTTGATTAGCAAGTCAATCTTATCCGAACAGACGGGAGGAGGATGTAAGACGACTTAGCCATTTGCAAGTATTTTATTTCTTTAGAGAAAACGATATATACTTGGCTGGACGCTTTCATATTTCTTCAAGTATCAGAGCAAGGAGCCATCCTTCCCCAGTGAAGCGAAGTGTTTCTGCATGAGTTGGTAAGAGATATGCCATTCCATTAACTCTGTGATTGCTGAGTATATTGTTGTTGAAATATGTGATTGGTGATACATTTGTGGAGTGATGGTCAAAGGTTTTTTCCAAAAAAATTGAATTTGTGGTGAATGATCTAGTAATGCTTATACAAATTGTTTGACAAAATTGTTCCCTCTTAGATACTCATACAATTTGTTTGGAAACATTACAGTTTTGTCTGTTAAGTTAAAGGAAGGATAAGGGTTTTCTCTTTTGTAAAAAATATCCATAAAAAATGGCTTCAATCAGCAGCCTTGCACAACCCCAGCCCCATATCAGCCTTGCACAGCCCCATATCCCTATTTTCACGGGGAATAATTACGAAATTTGGGCAATCAAAATGAGTACATTATTAAGTTATAAGGATGTTTGGGATGCTGTACATGAACTAACTGCTGTTGAGATAGAGAAAAAGAAGAAGGAGAAGGAGGATGAAAAAGCACTTTATTTCATCCAAAATGGATTGGATGACAGTGTATTTCCCAAGATTTTAGCTGCAAAATCATCAAAGGAAGCTTGGGACATCTTAGAGACCAACTATAAGGGCACTATCATCAAGGTAAGCACAGTCAAGTTGCAGACATTACGAATGAATTTTGAGAATTTGAAGATGAAAGAGTCAGAGTCATTAGAATAATTTTGAGAATCTGAATCTGAAGAAGTCATTAGAACATTTAAATTTTTACACAAGTTAAACGTTCGATAAAAAATGACAAACAAAATGTACTACCTAAATGAAATATCCATCTAAAATTTCTGCACAAGTTAAACCTTCACTGGAAAATAATTTCTTCACAAGTTAAACCTTAATTTCTTAAAAATGACGAACAAAATGTAATACCTCAATGGAAATGTACATATAAAATTTCTTGGCAAGTTCAACCTTCAATGGAAAATGGCATGAAGCTCTACGTATTCACATGGAACTGTCTTTTGAAGACATTCGAAACCTTTAGTATTACGACTCTTTCTTTCTCTCTGTATTTCTTTTTGACAAATGGATCCCATGTGAATTACATTCGACCTAACCTACCACGTGCTCAACTCCTATAAAATGTGTATAAAATGTCTGAAAAGTAAGTTAAGTTTTGAGTTTGTTGCATATATATTTCATATTACTTAGAGTTAATAGACTTAACCTTTTCGTTACATGTGCTTTCCACATGCTTAAACACCTTGACAATTTCATATGTATCCTTTTTGTCAGCCACAATTGATATTTCAATTTCCTTGTCTTATTTTTTTTGAGGCAGTGCATGTGACATTTTGATTTAAGTATCCATTTTGTCAACCACAATTAATATTTCAAATTCTTTGTCTTATTTTTTTTAGGTTTAAGAAGACTATTCTAGAATATTCTTCTATAAATATTTATATCTCATTTGTGAAGCAATGCAAGCTAATGAGTTGTAACAACGATTCAAGGTTTTATTCTGTTATTTGTTGTTGATGAATGTTGTAACATTCATAGGTAATCTCTAATCTCCCTGCCTCCATCCATCTGTGGTATAGAACAGGGTTGGAGTCATCCTACCTCGCTCAAGTGAAGGGTTCGTTCTCAAGTGAAGGGTTTTGCATTAGCTGGTAAGAAAATGTAGTTCTATTAAATTTGTAACTAGTGAATACATTCTTCTTGACTCATGAATTGATGGTGAATGTTTTTTTCACAATTAAATTGAATTTTTAGAAAAGGATCTAGTAAATATTCATCAAAATGCTTTGCAAAATTAGTTTTTTTTTTTAAATAAATTGAATATATGGAAAAGAATTTGTAAATACTTATAAAAGTGTTTGAAAAAATTACAGTTTGATTTTGTTTTGTGTAGTAAAAAGGAAGAAATAAAAAAATGGCAGCACTACCACAAGTCCCCATTCTGAAAGGGAAGAATTACGAAATTTGGTCAAAGAAAATGGAATCAATATTAAGACAAGCGGGTGTTTGGAATGCTGTAGAGAACTCCGAAGTAGACGACAGTAAGAATACAACAGCACACTGTTTCATCTTGAATGGCTTGGATGATGGCTTGGATGACAGTGTACTTGGCAAGATCTCAGAAACTAAATCACCAAAGGAAGCTTGGAAGATTCTAAAGGACAAATATACCAATGAATCCAGAATTAACGACAATGCTGCTCCACTTTTTGTAGCAATCTCTGCTGGATTTGTCCTCCGGTTGTTGTTTGGAGATGTCCCGTCAGACGCAGGCATGCAGTCCTTCGTCTTAATCGAAGTTTTTGCAATGGTTTTGTTGATTTATGTGATCTATAACGTGGCCGGTCTTAAAATAACGGTAGATCTCTATGGAACTCTCCCCCATTTCAATAATTAGTGATTATAGATAGCAGTTAGAATGAATAGAACGAAAAGTTGACTATTGAATATTCAATTACACAGAACGCTCAATTCAGGGCAATGGCAATTGGAGCTGTCATTGGAATGATTGTAGCCATATCCGGGTATTGATTCTTATTCTTTTCCACATTTTCTGGAACTGATTTTTCAGAAATCAAGCATAGATTAACATGCTTTATTTCCCTTTTGGCAGCAGCCCATTGTTAGGAGCTTCGATGAATCCTGCAAGGACCACAGGTGCGGTGGCCGGTTCAAGCATTTCGATATACATGATTCTCGGTGCTGTATTAGGTTCTATTTATTACGACGTGATTACTCCCCCGTCGGTGGCTAACGTGACTACTCCCGCGCCGGTGGCTAACGTGACTACTCCCGCGCCGGTGGCTAAGGTGACTAAATCCACGAAGTAGTTGAGAGACATGATTCTCGGTGCCTAACGTTGATGTGTGCAGTAGTTGAGAGATGCAGGCTGTCTTTCCTTTCCCCCGTAGTTGTGTAACATGTAATATGTATTAATAATGAGGTGGCAAGTAAAATTGCCTCAAAGGATGTGAGGTTGTGATAGTCATGGCTTATACAATGTTGCATATATATATATATATATATATTTCATATATAGTGAGATTTAATAGACTTGAGCTTTTCGTTACATGTGCTCTATATGCTTATCCATTTCATACAGTGTCAGAGTTAATAGACTTGAGCTTTTCGTTGATGTGCTTTACACCTTCACATTTTGATATGCGTATCGACTTTGGCAACGAGAGTTGACATTTCAAGGCTTTTTATTTTTATTTTCAGGTTACTTTCAATAATATGATACATAATTTTATTTTATTTGTTTTTTAATAATTCGGCCTTTTTTATTTTATTTGGTAAAATTATAATAACTTTTATATTTTTATTTTCACATGTTTAAATTAAATATAATATTGTATTGTCAAAATTATTATTCATATAAAATTTGTCAAATAAAATAACAATTGCTAAAATTTA
This sequence comes from Picea glauca, assembly GCA_000966675.3. Classification (NCBI taxonomy): domain Eukaryota; kingdom Viridiplantae; phylum Streptophyta; class Pinopsida; order Pinales; family Pinaceae; genus Picea; species Picea glauca. The sequence continues at coordinate 674,970 of JZKD02S1193540.1, read as the reverse complement.
TATTTTTAAAAATAAAATAAATATAAAAATATATTATCTTATAAAACTCTAATTTTTAATGTTTTTATAAATAAATATATTTTTATGTGTATTTTTTTTTGAGATTTAAGTGTGAGAGTTTTCCAAAGATCCTAAGTTTTGAGTGGACACTCCACCTATCATTAGGGGACAATAACAACTTTAAGAATGATAAAAAATAATATGTTGGGGAGAGAAATAAATGATATGAAATATTCTCCTTGGAGAAAGAAGTTGAAAGAGATAAAAATAGTAGTGTAAATAGAGAAAGGTTAAAGAAGGGTGAGAAACTCATTAAGAAAAATAATAAATCCATAAAATATTCTAGAATAAATTAAACAAGTAGAAAGAATGATAAAGATTTAGAAGATAAAATGAGAAATAAGATGAAGAGTTAGAGAAAGTAAATAAAATCAAAGGAAAAATGATAAAGAAGGGAGATAAATGATTTCGATGAAATAATAAATAAATTGTAAATAAAATTAAAATGTAATTAATAGGATTCAAAAATTAATATGAACATTAATGATTTAAAATTTGTGACGAAACATTAATAAAAGTTTTGAAAAAAGTGAGAATGATAGAAATGTTGGATTATTGAGGGGGGATCAGTAATGAGAAATTATTCCAATTATTAATCCTTTAAACCACAATATATATATTTTTTACTTATTCAACCATGTTCATCTGTTCATCATCAATATATTACTGTATCACAAACATTAACATTCACCACTGCATAATAAACAATAACAAACACATCCACACAATGCAAAGTACATCAATATTTGTGTGGAAACCCAATGCCGGATAAAACCAAATAATTATTTTCTTATATGTCAAGAATTACATTAAATGAAGCAACTTCCAATCCTCCAACTAAAACTGGAAGGAGGCTCCAACCCCCTAGTTTATCAGGCTACAACCTGAGGGAAGCTCGAACTCTCCAATTCTCTGGCTACAACCAGAAGGAGGCTACAACCCTTAATGTTCTCCGGATACAATCGGAAGGTGTCTACAACTACTTTTCCTTGCCCCATCTAACCACCCTGAAATATAAGTAAAATGATGGAACCACTGTCACACTGTCACTATGGGATATATTGATGTAATCATGTACCAATCTGTTCCATTGACCTGTAATCAACCTCTACCATTGTCCTGTAACCAACCTATACATGCGCCTTGCATGTACCAACAAAAGTAAATACACCAACAACATGTACCAATACTCTCCTCAATATATCAGATCTAATAACATAGATCTCATACACAAAATCACGAGAATATCACTCAAACCATCTGTCAATCAATGCACATCAATCATGTACATCAACCATGTACATCAACACTATAGAAATATAAACAACAACATGTACCAATCATGTATCAACAACAATACAAACTATATCTCAATAAGATGTATCAAGATCACCATGTACTTCAAGTATGCTTCTAATCCATATACCCAATCATATACCTCTACCATATACCAATAACACACACCAAGATAACCAACAACATACCTCTAGTGATGCACCACACTCTCCATAAATTAAATACCATATATCCTCACATCAACCATATGCCATAACCTCACTATTATACAACCTATATCTGCACAATTAACTTCAACAACATACCTCAAGAAAAAACCTTCAAACATGAACCAATACTAAACTTCAGTAGATCTACCTCAGATCAATGTTACAGCTAACGCTAAACTTCCAAGAGGGCATCCCACAAATTTACAAGGAAAATCCTCAACCAGATTCATAGATTCAACACTGCACATATGAAAACTACACATTTTTCATCTAGCTGTCACGATTATGTTTCCACGAATTTGTGCTTCTATTTTTCTATCGCGATTTCTCTTCCATACTTTTCTTGCCACGATTTGTTTGCCGTAATTTTTCAGCTACTCTTTTCTTGCCACGATTTTTCTACCACACTTTTTTTGTGACACTTTTCCTACCGCGATTTTTTAGCCGCACTTTTTTTGTCACATTTTTCCTACTACAATTTTTCTTCCACACTTTTTCTACCGCACTTTTCCAACTGTGATTTTTTTGCCGCACTTTTTCTGCCACACTTTTTCTGCCGCACTTTTCCTGCCATGATTTTTCTACCACACTTTTTCTGCCACACTTTTTTTGTCGCACTTTTTCTCTATCAATAATACCCTCCCAAATAACCCTTCACAAAATATATATTCAATGATATTTAATATGTGCTGATGGGAGACCCTTGCTCTCTTATTTACACTCTCCAAGTAGTTTCCTCTAATAGTATCAACTTTTCTCCACTTAACCACTTTGTCCGCTTAGCCACTTTTTCCTCTTAACCACTTTGTCCACTTAACTTATCCACTTTCAACAAATAGTAAGTTCTGAACTCCTAGTTGCAACTAACTGTATAATTTAATTAATTTCTTTTGCAACCACTTTCACTTATCCATAAATAGTAAACTGCCCACTTATTGTTGCAACCACTTTATTATTGAAATAATTTATCTTTGCAACCAATTTGATACTTTATTGTTTACACTAGCACAACCGCAAACTCATGGCTGGTGAACGCCGAAAGGTTTCAGTGGTAAAATTCCCAACACAGTAAAAATACGGCACGAGGTTAAAGAAAACCCTAATTGACACTAGGCCCATGAAAATCCTTGGTTCAGTAAATAATTGACTCAACAAATGATGCAATAAATAATTTTATTAGTTTACGTTAAATTTCTAAGTACATTTACATATTTAAAATTTTTAGGTATTGTTTTCACATTATGCTAGTCGGGAAGGGAGAATATGAAAGGGTTGCAATAATGGCTACTTCCATCAGTAAGTGTAGGTGTATCGTAGATATTGTAAATGTGGAATAAATGTAAATTTAAAAAAAAAAGTTAATATTGAAGTAAATTTATAATTTCAAGTAAGTTTGTTAGTCATTTCAACATGGCAATTAGATGGTCACACAATAATTTTTTAATCATGTTAAGTAAATGTTAAAAAGTAAACATGTTAACGGATGCCCTTAAAAATGTAAGAAAGTTATGAACATGAGATTTCATTCATTGATTTGGAAGGACAACCAAGGATATGGCAACATCTTTAATTGATAACCATAAGATTGAAATTTATTGTTAGAAGATGATTGAATGTGCACAGTTCCAATAGGTGTATTCCTTTCAGTGTAATAATTTATCTGTACTCATAACTTATTTGTGCAAATAACTTTTCTATAATTAGTCAATTCATAATTTATTTTCCCTTAAATAACTTCTTGTTGCAACCACTTTATTATTTAATTTATTTCTTGGTCAACCACTTTGACTATTCAATCTTCTCATCACAACTACTTTACCATAATTACCAAGCTAACAATGTATATGCTTGTTACAAGACAATGCCACATGTTGATTACAGGTTAGTGGCATAGATTCATAGAGGATTACAACAATATATCTCACAATGACAATGTGACAATGGTTCCATAATTCTACTTATATTTTAGGAAGGTTAGACACGGAAATGATAGGTGGTTGTAGCCACCTTCCGTTTGTATATGGAGAACATAGGGGGTTGTAGTCTCCTTCTAGTTGTAGCTAGAGAATTTGGGAGTTTGAGCTTCTATCGGGCTCTAGCCTGACAAAATAGGGGGTTAGAGCCTCCTTCCAGTTGTAGTTGGAAAATTGGAAGTTGGTGTTTCCTTGAATGTAATTCTTGATATATAAGAAAAACATTATGTGGTTTTCTCCCGCATTGGGTTTCCACATAAATATTGATGTATTATGGATTGTGTGGATGTGTTTGTTATTGTTTATTATGCATTATTGAATGTTAATGCTTATGATTTAGTAATATATTGATGATGAACATATGAACATGGTTGAATAAGTAAAATAATATGCATTTTTGTTTAAAGGATTAATAATTGGTATAATTTTTCATTGTTGATTCACCCGCCCCTCCTCTCAGTAATCCAACAATTGGTACCATAGTAGGTTCCTTCAAGAAAAAATTTAACCATTGGAAGGAGATCATGGATTATTTTGAGAATGGAGTACCACTTTTTAATGGTCAGAATGCTTTAAAGTATGAGATATAGAGCGGAGGGAATAAAGTGTTTTTAAATGTACAAGTGTATGATATTTGGCAATAAGTTGTTATAGGATATGATAGCTCAAAAAGAGAAAATACTACAATAAAGAAGGAATTGAAATGAAATAATAAAATTGCAATGGATTTCATTTTGGAAGGACTATATGATTCAATAAAAGACAAAGTGGGTAAATTTTCATCAACTAAATAACTTTGGGATAAGTTACACAATATTTATTATTCAACCATCATAGAGTCAAATAATTTCAAAGAAGATCCAGGTACATATCAAGAAGAAAGATTGTAACGTCCTCAACCATCAAACCACTTGTCGGGCAACACAACTACGCGGAAACATTCTCATACTTATATAATATGAATTTAATGAAGTTAAATGGATTAACAGAGTAAACATATAATTACTACTAACATACAGAATTAATGGAATCAATAGTAAATATCATTGCAACAGAATACATGATAATATTGCAAGCATCACAGACATGCATTTTAATTGAAATTAAACACATGCATATACTTATCTTTGAAACATTAGTAACTTCACCAACCATGTGCAGACCTTCAACGAACCTCCCAGACTTAGACCATGCCATTCATCATGCTCACTAGTGGGTCACTCCCGAGATGGGACTAAGCTCCACCCAAGGAAAGGGAATCCTAGACTAGGCTGAGGTTACAAGAAAACTATACAAAGAAACCAGAATGATTCTCTCCATGAGCCTTCTTATGCCCACTACTCACGGACTCTCATTCCCCACATGCATGTTCCACCTAGGATTATACACCTTCATAAGAACATTCCATCGGTGCTTCACCTTCCATCTGGGCCTTGACAATAGGTCGAATCAGGAATTCTTAGAGCTCTGTAGCTGGTGTTGGACTTTCTCTCGAAGAAAACCACTTTCCCAATAGACTTCCTCACCTAGAGAGAGTTTTTCACAGGCATGACAACCTGCCTCTTCTACCACAGGCCTGACAACCCCGTTCTTCCACCAGTTTACAAATCCGTTCCTGCAATTTCAAGATGACAGGAAACGACAACAACTTGGGTTAACTCACAGGTGACAAAAACAATAGGAAAACAGGGTGTGGAAACAGGAAATAGAAATAGGACACTAAAACACAACACAGGTCAGGTAACACTTGTTTCCAGAATGTGTGACAATAAATTCATGCAAAGGTCGAACACAAACTCAATAGTTCAAGCAGAGGATTTATTGGCTTCTCAAGAAAATATCACAGGCTTCGGGTTTCAGATTTGTGTGAGGCTTACATAACTTAGACTCAGAGATCCCCCGGTTCAGACAACGAACAACCGAATGGAGGATGAACCCTTCTCATGGCTCAATTATTGGGTTAAATTGCATGTTCCTGGGATGAAACATGTCGCCCAAGAAGCTGCATGCACTCCATCAGCATGTGTTCCCTTTTTCACACGTTCCCCCTCCCAGGAACTTAGGATAAAAACATACATATCACATAGCTTTTGGAATAATAATAAATTATTATTCCCAAGGACTTAAGACCCTAGGCTCAACACTTAGCCTCTCTTTCCAACCTTTCAACCCTTTTTCCCTTACACATCTTGTGGAATCTTATTCCCCCATCACTCTTTATTCGTGGTTGGTCTGCACACAATGATGTTTATGTTGGAAGATTGGTTGTTGTCATTGATGTCAACCCTAGTCATGGGTTTTGGACCGCAACATTGATGAAGGTATTTGGACATAAAGGAAAATACACATGCAAATACAACACCCATGGATGGATAGTATACATCATGTTGTTTCCGATGGTATGTGTCACGTCATGTGGATCCTCATGGTTGAGGAGAAATAAATTGTTGAAGATGACAAATTGAATTGAAGAAGGAAGTACATGCAGGCCATGAAGATAATTAAAGAAAAGAATTACAAAATAAGAAAGTGTCAAGTCGGCCCTAATGTTAAAAGGAAGTGACATAAATGGTATAAATAAACATCATTATGCATTCATTTGATAGAATTCGAATTTTATAAGTAATAAGAAGAAAAGACGGTTGGATTTCAAGGGAGGATGAAGTCTTTTAGTGATGTGTTCTAAGGTATGTTATTTTCAGGTCATCTTACCATTTTTGCTATAACATTTTTTCTAGAATGGTTCTAATGGTGAAATCGCTATGGTATTGAGAAGACATATCAAGGTACCTCTGGTAAAAATTTCAGATCTTGACTCACTACAATTATCGAGATACACTCTGTGGAAGATAGGGTTTGTGACCAATCCTGAAGCTAGTCAATAAACAGGTGTTCCGGGTAAAACAGTCATAACTTCTTGATCGAGAATCCAAGTGCAATGGGATGAATTGCATTGGAAAGAGTACGGACTGTAGTTTCTTTTGTGTGATTTTTAGAATCAGATGTTAATTATTGAGCATGGGGCATTCGGTGCAAGTTCACACTTCTGAATAGACCATAATTGAATAAAGTCTACCATTCTTTCTATAACCTCTTTTTGGGGAGGATTAAAGGAGTGAAACTTGGAGGAGTTTCAGAGAATAAATTGAGTAATATTATTGATAGGATTGGAGTACTCCAAAAATTAAAGAATTGCAGAAATTGAAGAAGTCTCAGGAAGCATTATCAGGTTCTATGTGATGATTGGTTGATGGTGATGATTTAATGTAAAGTTTTATTATCTCTCATATATTCTTGGGTGGAAGGAAGGGGAAAGGATGGAGAGTTCAACTTTCGCTTGATATTGGAGGATTGTATCTTCCTCTTGGAGGTTTATCACTCCCTTTACATTTGAAAGTTGTAGCTACCTTTGGAATTCATTACTTCCCTTGAACAATAACTATTGATTATTTCTCATATATTGTGCATGGGGTATTGTGGTGTATTGGTATAACTCTTATATTATTGTTCATTTCTCATTAGATATAGTTGAATGATTTAAGTATAAGTTGAAAAAGGTTTCAAATTGTACTTGATACTGATTCACCCCCTTCTCAGTATCAACAATTGATATTAGAGCAGGTTGCCTTCAGAACAGTTTAACCACTGGAAGGAAAATCCTGAGTAGAGATGGATGACCATGAGCACATTTCAAATGGAATTCAAAAATTTTATGGAAGAAATTATGCATACTGGAGTGATAGAGTGAAAAATTACCTAACAGATTTGGGATTAGACATTTGGTACTCAGTTGTAAATGGCTATGTAATCCCAAATAATGCTCCAACCGATCCAAATGAGAAGAATCTTATGAGTTGTAATTCAAAATCCAGACATGTTATTCTAGCAGCATTGGCACCAACCATTGCTAGCAAAGTGATGGGATGCAGCACTACTAAAGAGGTATGGGACAAACTCAAGAATATCTACGAAGGTGATCCAAAAGTTAAGCAGGTCAAGCTTCAATGACATAGAGAAGAATTTAAAAAATTGAAGATGAATGAAAAGGAAGATATTGCAACCTATCTTCTTAGAGTTGATGAAGTTTTTAATGATATCAGAGAATTAGGTGAAGAGCTCGATGAATCATTGGTTGTATAAAAAGTGTTGAGATCACTTCTCTTGAAGTATGATGCAAAGGTCTCTACCATTGAAGAAACTAGGGACTTGACCAAAATGACAATGAATGAATTACATGGGAATCTTATGGCATATGAAATGAGAACAGGTACAGAAAGTGACCAGACAAACAATGAAGCAGACTTTAAAGCCATAAATAAGACAAAAGACAAGGATAGTGACCTTTATGAAGAAATAACAAATTTTGTAAGAAGGTTCTAGAAAGGAAGTGGAAGATACAAAGGTAAGTCTCCTCTCAAATGCTTTAATTGTGGTAGAATATGACATACTGTTGAAAACTGATACTATAAAAAGAGAAGTCTCAACAATAAAAAGAGCTTATACTCCAAGGATGATGACATCTCCTCAGATGAGAGTGATGAAGAAGATAATGATGGAGGAGAAGTCCTCTTCATAACCCAAGAAACCGAGGATGATGATCATAATAATTCTAAAGAAGAAGAAATTATTTGTGAAGAAGATTCATATGAAGAAACCAAACTTGATTCCTTTTGGGGATACAAAGACAATGTAGAGAATGAACATGAAGATGAGAATCTTGAAAAGTTGAAGCATGTTGAAACTGAAAATAACAAGCTTAGAAACACAAACATAATACTAAAAGGTGAATTGAGTAGTTGTGAAGAAGAGAATTACAAGC
>JZKD02S1193540.1:649691-663928 GCA_000966675.3 Picea glauca | reverse complement strand
GATTATTTCTCATATATTGTGCATGGTGTATTGTGGTGTATTGCTGTAATTTTTATACTATTGTTCATTTCTCATTGTATATAGTTGAATGGTTTAAGTATAAGTTGAAAAAGGTTTTAAATTGTACTTGATACTAATTCACCCCCCTCTCAGTATCAACAATTTATTCTTTATTAATTTTCTTCATATTACATATACAAAAACAGGCTTCTGGCCTTTGACACTTAGGCTCTTTAGCCTAATATACACATAAGCCCACCAACTTATCAATACTTTACTCACTAGCCTACAAAACATTATTTACAATTCACAAACATGATTACCACGGGGCTCGTCCTTGGGGATATTATAATCCCCTCCCCTTATTTTTTAATTGTCCACAGTGCAACTCTTTACAAAACATTAGAAAGATTTTCAAAATCTTAAAAATGATGTAGGTATTCTACCTGCATAGCATCCTCATGCTCCCATGTTGCGTCCTCAGGACCGTACCAGGTCCACTGGACCTTTACAAACCCTATGGCTCAATTTCGAAGTTGTTTACTTTTCCGGTCCAATATGCACACAGGATGCACTTGCAGGACACCTTCTTGCTCCACCTGAATCACATTCCAATCGATTACATGATTATAATAAAGTATGTATTTCTTAAGCAATGAAACATGAAACACATTATGTACATTCATGGATGTAGGGAATGAAATCATATATGCAACTGGCCCAATCCTTTCTAAGATTTCAAATGGCCCACAAAATCTGGCTGCCAACTTGACGTAGTTTCCCAACATTAGGAAACATCTATTGGATTTTACTTTCAGGAAAACATGATCGCCCACTTTAAATTCCCTATGGGTTTTTTTCTTATCAGCATAACTCTTCTTCCTGTCTTGGGCAGCTTTCAAATTGTGCTTAATTTTTAGCATTTGATCTTCCATTTCCTTGAGCAACTCTGGACCAATTACTGTCCTATCAGCTAGATTATCCTAGCTTACTGGATTATTGTACTTTCTGCCATAAAGTGCTTCAAATGGGCTCATCTTCAAAGATGCTTGATACCCATTGTTGTAGGTGAATTCTACCAAATGTAGGTAGTCTTCCCATTTCGATGGTTTGTACATCACATACATCCTTAGTATGTCTTCTATTACTTGATTCACCCTCTCTTTCTACCCATTAGACTTAGGATGATAGATTGTACTAAAGTTCAAATTCATTCTAAACCCCTTGAATAACCCTTTCCAGAAATTTGAGGTAAATTTCGAGTCTCTGTCAGACACAATTGTCCTAGGGATTTCGTATAATCGTGCTACTTCCCTCACAAAGATGTCGACAATATCTAATTCCTTGTGATTAGTCTTTAACATAATGAAATGGGCATCTTTTGTAAACTTGTCCAGCACCACCATAATTGAATCATGTTGCTTGCCTGTTCTGGGCAATCATGTGATGAAGTCCATTGTCACTGCATCCCACTTCCACTCAGGAATGGGTAAGGGTTGCAACAACTCTGCTGGGTGTCTGTGCTCAGCTTTAAACTTTTGGCACTCCATACATATGGTGATGTATTCAACAATCTTCTTTTTCATACCTGGCGAGAAATAATGTCTCTTGAATGCTGCCACAGTTTTCTCATATCCAGGGTACCCTGCATAAGGCACATTATGAATTTCATGCAAAATCATACATTTCAAGTCCTGGACATTAGGTATATAAGTTTTGTTCTTATAAAAAAGTGTTCCATCTGTTTCCAATTTATAATTTTTCACTTTCTGTCGCATCTTACCTTGTTGTAGCTTTTCTACCAGCTCCATGTACTGCAAATCTACATTTGTATCTTCAAAAATTATTCCCTTTATATCATTTTGGTACATGCTAATGGTTGTAGCATGTAATTTTTGTACTCTCCTACTAAGTTCATCGTCGACTTTGTTCTCCATCCCTTTGATATGCTTGATATCAAAATTGTACTCACACAGAAACTCTAGCCACCTACTCTGCCTCGCATTCAAGGTTGAATGATCAAACAAATACTTCAGATCGTTATATTCTGTCCTCAGTTTGAACCTTCTTCGCATGAGGTAATGCTTCCATTTATTTAGAGTGTGTACTATTGTTGCCAAATCCAAATCATGAGTTTCATAGTTGCTTTTGCGCTCTTTCAACTTTCTGGATTCATAACAAATTACGAATCCATTCTGACCGATGACCCCTCCCTGTCCTTCTTTGCATGCATCAATTCACACCATGAAATCTCCATTTGGATCTGCAATCCTCAATATTGGATCACTGGTTAACAATTGCTTCAATTGCTGGAAGATTTTCTCACAATCCACTGTCCATTGAAACTTCTTCTCCTTCCTTTGCAAGGAAGTGATAGGGTGAGTTATCCTCGAGAACCCTGCGATAAACCTTATGTAGTAACTATCTAGACCCATAAAGGATCTGAATTCTGTCACATTATTTGGTGTTGACCATTCTCTAATGGCCTCAATCTTATCAGGATCTACAACTATCCCATCCTTCGAAATAATATGCCACGGGTAATGGATCTGCTCCTAATAAAATGATCACTTTCTCAACTTGGAATATAGTTAGTTCTCTCTTAGCACCTGCAACACCATCCTCAGATGTTTCTCATTCTCTTTCTCTGACTTGGAATACACCAAGATGTCATCCAGGAAGACTATGACAAACTTGTCTAGATAGTCCCTGAATACACCATTCATCAAGCACATAAAAATAATGGGTGCATTTGACAACCCAAATGGCACCACTGTGAACTCGTAATGACCATACCTTGTTCTGAAGGTGGTATTTCAGATGTCTTCATACTTTTTCCTTACCTGGTGATAACCTGACTGAGGTCTATCTTGGAAAATATCTTCGCATCCTTCAACTGATCTAAGAGGTCATCAATCCTTGGCAAAGGATACTTGTTATTTACATTCACTTTGTTCAATTGTCCGAAGTCGATAAGAAATATCAACATCCCGTCCTTCTTCTTCATGACTAGGACCAGAGCACCCCAAGGTGACACACTTGGGTATATATACCCCTTCTTTAGAATCTCTTCAAGCTGTAGTTGCATTTATTTTAGCTCTGATGTACTCATTCTATAAGGATCTTTCGATGCTGGAGCTTCTCCAGGAATCAAGTTTATAGAGAAATCAATATCTCTCTTCAGGGGTAATCCTAGTACCTCCTTGAAAAAATATTCAAACTCCTTTGTTACCGCATGATCTCCAATATTTGAGACCTCATCCTTAGATGCTTCCTCCACATGGGCTGCAAATAATTGACATCCTTTTTTGTAGCACTTCTTCAGCTGCATTGTTGATATTTATCTGATAGCAACAACTCTGTGAATTCCTTAGAATGTTCTCCAATTCTCTTCCTCATCCAGCAAGTGAATGTCTTATTATGATAGTCCAAGATGGCATGGTGTTGGTCCAACCAGTCCATCCCAATTAGATAGTCATAAGAACCTAAAGGTAGAACATTCAATTCATCCTTTGTGCTCAGTCCATTCATGTCCATGGGACAAGACTTAACCAACTCAGTGACCTTCCTCTTGGTTCCTATAGCCAGCTTCACTAACCAAGACTTTTGATGTTGGATTCTCGACAAATGAAAACTTTCCACAACTCTAGAATCTATATAACTATGGCTAGCCCCTGAATCAATTAAAATAGTAAATGGTTGGTTGTTAATCATACCTTCTACTTCAATCATGTGCGATTGAAATTCATATTGATTGTTGTCCATGGCTACATAGATCCTTGGCATTCTACATCCCATGTCCTCTACTATTTCATGTTGTTGAACATTATGGACAACTCTCAATTTTCCATTTTTGTGGGGACAATCTCTGTACTTATGGTTTCCTTGATAGCCCCAACATTGAATGGGATTTTGTCTTGGCCTTTGTTCCCCTACGTAGTCCATTCTCATCTCTCTAAACGATGGTTTTCCTTGAGGACTGTTTCTGAAAAAGGGAGGTGTGTTTCTCTTCTACCTTAGTTCTTTCTTGAAGTTCTTCTGGTCATCTCAAGCCTTCTGAAAGGTAGGCTTTTCTCTTTATTGTTCATATAAGAATTTCGTTCTTCTTATCATTTGTTCCATGGTCTTAGGGTCATCATATTGGATCTTTTCACCGATGGAAGGTGGAAATCCACTCAGATACCTTTGAATATTGATAGTTTCTTCTTTGATGAATGAAACATATTTCAACAATTCCAAAAATCTATGTTCATACTCATCAATGGTCATGCTGCCTAGCTTGAGTTCAAAGAACTCTTTCATATTTCTGTCATAATATATTTTAGTCAAATACTTCTTCTCGAAAAACCTCTTGAATTCCTTCTTAGTGATATATTTCTCTCTAATGTGTTGCACCTACACAAGTTGATCCGACCACATGGATGTTTTTCCTTTCAGTTGATACATTGCAATTCTTCCTTCCACATGAGAGGAATAATTCTATAGTTGGAAGTATTTCCTCATACCAAGTAACCATGTTTTGGCATATTCCTCCTTCCGATGTTCTCTGTCAAACGTAGGAGGATTAATCTTGTTCATCTCTCCCTTCAATTCATCCACTCCAGATCTCATGTGCTTTCTGGTAGGATATGGGCTGGAACTACTGTGTCCTTCTCTTAGAACGACCTTGGGAGTGATTATGGTGTCTACCCACACTCCTTGACCTTCTTCCCCTAGAATTCTTGTGACTCCCTATTCTGCTTGAGTCACTCTCCTTATCCAAATTCCTTTCTATTCTCTCTAAACTCTTGAACAACTTTATGTTGATTTCTCCTTGTTTTTCCTGATCTTTTCTGAGTTTTCTACTATCTTCTTAGTGAGTTTGAGCATCTTTTTTCAATCCTTCAATGATCTTCCTCATGTTTCCTTCCTTATCTATCTCTTCTCTATGGACATTGGACTTCGATCCTTAAACTCCCAAATGAACATCCATTCGTTTTGCTTTGTCCTTGGAACTGGAAGCAATCCTTGCCCTTTAAATTTATTTTTCACTTAATGGAAATTCTATTCGTTTCTGGTGATTGTTGAACTTATGCATCACAATGTCCAGACAGCCAAAATTTGTCAGGTCATTATTCCTTAACAAATCCCACAGCATCCATAAACAACTTGATTCAAGAAAAATTTCATTTTCCATGAATTTTCTGAGCTCTTCTCGGCTCTGTAGTGCACTCAGGCCTTAGCCATTTTTCTCTCAGCTTCCAAACCCATGCGACCATGGTTCATGACCAAGCATTATATCTCAATGTTCTCTAATTGGAACTTCATGGTTTCGGGTTTCAAGGTTTTGGGATTTTGGTTCTGGAGGCTCTCACACTCACTTCCCTTTGCAACTCCCAACTACCAAACTTCCAACCTTTCTAGCCATCGGGCTCACAGCACAACTATCACCAACCACAGTGGTGACACGTGGTGTACTTAAGAAGGTCCATGTTACCTTAGGTGATGCCCTCCGCCCCCCACTACGTCTACTTTTTCTTTGGGGCCCACTGACACATGTCACAAATCCCATGGGTCCACATCCATCCAAGTGGCGTCAACCCAACCCACTACTTCAACTCTTCGAGCTTTCATGATTTTGGGCTTCAAGAGTTTGTGCATCAATACATCCAACTTCTCTTAACAACCGAACTCACAAAATTACTCTTTTCTCTTCTGCTTGATCCAATAGATGAGATATTTTCTCATGTCTACGGTTTAGATCTTCTTGGGACTTCATAGTTTCGAGTTTCAAGGGTTTGTGCCTCAACACACCCCGCTTTTCCCGACATCCAAACACCCAAAAGGCTTCTCGAATATCCTCTCAGCACCTTCTTCGGATCTAACAGTCATAATTTTATTTTTTTCCCTTCTTTCTGAAAAGATCCTAGGGCTCCAACACCCAAGTGTTGACTTCCCTCTCTCTTTGTTGTCAAATGCCATGTCGACTACAGTTTTATTTCACCACTACTCTCCTAAGCTTCGTACATGGCCAAGTAACTTGCTGGCACTAAAAAACATTCTAAGGTTCAAAATTAGTCCTCCAGACACAATTTCCTCTAGAAACCTTGGGTCCAAAGACCACTTATCTGACCCATCTAGGTTCAACATTGAAAACATGGCTCTGATACCATAATGTAACGTCCCTGACCATCAACCCACTTTTCAGGAAACACAACTATGCAAAAACAATCTCATACTTATATAGTATGCATTTAATGAAGTTAAATGACTTAACAAAGTAAACATATAATTACTGCTAATATACATAATTAATGGAATCAACAATAAATATCATCACAATAGAATACATGATAATATTGCAAGCATCACAGACATGCATTTTAATTGAAATTAAACACATGCATATACTTATCTTTGAAACTGTAGTAACTCCACCAACCATGTGCAGACCTTCCACAAACCTCCCAACCTTAGACCATGATTCTCATCATGCTCAGCAGTGGGTCACCCCCGATTTGGGACTAATATCCACCCAAGGCAAGGGAATCCTAGACTAGGGTGAGGTTACAGGAAAACTGCACAAAGCAACCAGAAGGATTCTCTCCAAGAGCCTTCTTACGCCCACTACTCATAGACTCTCATTCCCCACATGTCTATTTTGCCCAGGAGTATACAACTTCACAAGAATAGTCCATCGATGCTTCAACTCCCCTCTATTCCTCGACAAGAGGCCATATTAGGAATTCTCAGAGCTCCATAGCTAGTACTAGACTCTCTTTGGAACAAAACCACTTCCCCAATGGACTCCCTCACTTGGAGAGAGTTGCTCACAGGCCTAACAACCTACCTCTTCTACCATGGGCCTGACAGTCGGGTTCTTCCACCAGTTTCCAAATCAATTCCCACAAGTTCAAGATGACAGGAAACGGCAATAGCTTGGTTTAACTCATAGCTAGCAGTAGTAACAAGAAAATACTGTGTTGAAACAGGAAACGACAACATGCCACTAAAACACAACACGGTTCAGGTAACACCTGTTTGCAAAATGTGTGGCAAGTAATTCATGAAGAGGTCTAACAAAGACTCAAGAGTTTGGGCAAAGGTTGTATCAAACCTGGAGAGAGTTTCTCACAGGCCTGACAAGCTGCCTCTTCTACCATGGTCCTGACAATTGGGTTCTTCCACTAGTTTCCAAATCAATTCCTGCAAGTTCAAGATGACAGGAAATGACAACAGCTTGGGTTAGCTCACTGCTGGTAGCGGCAATAGGAAAACAAGGTGTTGAAATAGGAAACGACAACATGCAACTAAAACACAACACAGTTCAAGTAACACCCATTTGCAGGATGTGTGGCAAGCAATTCATGCAGAGGTCAAACACGGACTCAAGAGTTCAGGCAAAGGATGTATCAGATTCTTAAGAAAACATCATAGGCTTCGGGTTTCAGAGCTGCCTTAGGCTTACAAAACTCAGACACAAAGATCCCTTGATTCAAACAACAACCGACCGAATGGAGGACGAACCCCCCTCATGGCTCAATTCTTGGGCTAAATTGCATGTTCCTGGACTGACACATGTTTCCCATGAGGTTGCATGCACTCCATCATCATGCATTCCCTTTCACACATGTTCCCCTCCCAGGAACTTAGAATAAAAACATACATGTCACATAGCTTTTGTAATAATAATAAATTATTATTGCCGAGGACTTAATCCCCTAGGCTTAGACCCTAGGCTCAACACTTTGCCTCTCTTTCCAACCTTTTAGCCCCTTTTCCCTTACCCATCTTGTGGAATATTAGTCCCCCATCAGTCTTTCTTCATGGTAGGTCTACACGTAGTGGTGTTTATTATTTATTAATTTTATGCATATTACATATACAAAAACAAGCTTCTAGCCTTTAAAACTTAGGCTCTCCGGCCTAATATACACATAATCCCACCAACTTATCAATACTTGGCTCACCAGCCTACAAAACATGATTACCACAAGGCTCGTCCTTGGGAATATTACAGAGATGTTTATCATGTCAAATAGATTCATAAGATGAAGAGTACATAATCAACATAATTTTGTTGTTTTCCTTTAATTGTGAAAAACACGGACGTCTTGAAATGGAATTCCATGAAAGAAATGAAACGCAAAAACTAATTGAAATAGAAGATAATTATGACGCAGAACTAATAATTTCTTTAGATGAACTAAGAAAAGAAAGAGAAGAAAACAAGTCACTCAAGAAATAATTGATGAAACAAAAGGAAAGTTTTCACATTTTTGAAGAAGCCCAACAGGTCATCAAGAAGCCCATCATCGATTATCATCCATTATGACAATGTTTTTTGTCGCACTTTTCCTTTCGCAATTTTCTCGCCACACTTTTTATGTCACACTTTTCCTTCCTCAATTTTTCTGCTGCACTTTTTGTACCGCACTTTTCCTTCCGTGATTTTTCCGCCGCACTTTTTATGTCACACTTTTCCTTTCTCAATTTTTCTGTTGCATTTTTTCTACTGTGATTTTTCTGCGGCACTTTTTCTGCCACACTTTTTCTGCCACACTTTTCCTGCTGTGATTTTTTTACCACACTTTTCCTGTATCAATAATACCTACCCAAATAAGTCTTCACAAAATATATATTCAATGATATTTAATAGGTTCTAATAGAAGACCCTTTCTCTCTTATTTACACTCTCCAAGTAGCTTCCTCTGGAAGTACCAACTTTTTTCCACTTAACCACTTTGTCCACTTAGCCACTTTTTCCACTTAACCACTTTGTCCACTTAACTTAACCACCGTCGACAAATAGTAAGTTCTCAAATCCTAGTTGCAACTAACTTTATTATTTAATTAATTTCTTTTTCAACCACTTTGACTTATCCATAAATAGTAAGCTCACCACTTCTTGTTGCAACCACTTTATTATTTAAATAATTTCTCTTTGTGGCCACTTTAACTACTTTATTATTTAAATAATTTATCTTTACTCACAACTTCTTTTTGAAACTAACTTTTCTATAATTAGTCAATTCAGAACTTATTTTCCCTTAACTAACTTCTTGTTGCAATCACTTTATTATTTAATTTATTTCTTGGTCAACCACTTTGACTATTCAATCTTCTCCTCACAACTACTTTACCATAATTACCAAAGTGACAACTTCTTGTTGCAACTAATTTATTTTTAATTATTTTCTTAATGCAACAACTATATATGTGATTAATTCCTAGTTACCATCAATTTTACTTGTACACTTATTCTGGGAGCTTCTAGAATAATTGGCTTCTTTGACCTTCTAGGGTCTTCTATATAACTCATGATGGTTCTCCAACTTCATATGTCCATAACTCTCTAACAGTGAGTATTTATGTGACGTTCCACATATCACCGAAAATGGCATGACATATACTATCCATATAGAATAGTATTATCTATAAATTCATTGATCTTCATACATAAAATTGACTTGGGTCCCTTACCCATGACTTTGTTCTACGAGAATTTGCTACCGAACTTCTCCAAAGGTTGACATCAATCACTAAGGGTTGAAATCAATATACAATATCACTCTCTAGTGGTTGACATCAATGACAATCGAATTTCCAGACCAACTGTCCATCAACCTAAGCCAATTGTCTGACAATCTCCACCTTTGGCATTGATGGAAACACGAACATTGATGGAAACACTTAGTCATGATAAAATCCATGCTTATACTCCTAATAAATGTTTCTAACTCTCCCCCTTTGACATCAATGGAAAATGGTATCTCCCTTTTTGGATGCTCCCCCTTACTGAACTCTCCTTATTGCTTCTCCCCCTGTATAAATTACATTGATATTTCTCTGTGTTTCTAAGCCTCTAATTACTCTCTCTCCCTTTATATGAATAATATCTCCCCCATTTGACAAAGGGTATCACTCTAATGCAACACTGAATTCATATCGCTCTTCTTCCCTTGTGACAATGACTCCCCCTCGAAACATGCCTTTATTTTCTCTCTCCAAGCATCTAACTCTTTGTCATGCATCTGATGAATCACTTCCCCTAGAATCATACCTCTATTCTTACCTCTCTGTCTAACAAATTCTCTGAATGATATTTCTACCTATTGTTTTTTTTTTTGTTTCTCTCTCTTGACATCTCTACAAGATGTTGTGTAGAAAAAATATAACTCTTCCAGTACCTGCTTCCTTTTTGAGTTATTGTCCATTGGTGCTTCCTTGTGTAATCAACTAATGTATATGAAAAGCATTCAAGAATACAAATTCAAATATTCCTGTGTAATTATCATCCATTATGATAATTTTCCTAAATTGTGTGTAAGCCACTCTATGAACTAATCTATGTATCCATGCTCTCATCCACTGTCATATATCTGTCTAGACCTGCTAGGTGTTCTTATGAATCCATCTCTATCCATACAGTCCAAGACTCTACTACACAACTATCCATAATGCTGACCCATATGTCATTGTACTATCATGAAGTCTTCACTACTACAACTGATCAATCTAACATATTGTACTTCTGCTAATTGGCTACTCTGAATCTATCTACTAAAACTCTTCAACTTGATCGAAGGATGGTTATATGGTATGTTTCAGCTACCACATAGACTCCCACCGTTTAATATTCATATTACATGGGAGTTTCTAATATGGATGGCTCAGAACAATTCCTGCTTTGATGCAGAGTCATCATCATCTTCATTGGTAGATTCATCATCTATATGAACTATGAATTCTTTCTTTCTATATGTGGATTCATATTTCACTACAATACCTTAAAGTACAATATCTTGAACTTGTTCCTTACTTACATGTCCTTCTTTTCTTTTATTTCTTTTCCAAACCTTTATGGTTTGACATCTTCCTTTTTATTTGTAGATTTGTCTTCATCTCGGTTTATTGCCAATCTTATGATCTATGGGATTTGGTCTATGTTCACTTATTCTTCTTATTTTCTTATCCATACTTTCTTATATCTAATATCAATGTTCTCTTTCATGGAAGTATCTATAACACTTCTACAATCATGAGCTATGTGTCCATAGTTATGGAATTTATAACATTCAATGTTACATGGGGCCACATAAGCATTTCTTGTTTGAACATTTATTTTATAATCCCTGCAATATGAAACCTTATGTCCAAAGTTAGTACAATAAAAATGATGACCATGAAATAAATTTACATACCTTGGAGTGAATGATCTTCTTTGTGGTGTATTCCTTCTAAATTCCTACCTTCACTGATCATGATCATGATTGAAGCTTCTTTGTGGCCTAAACATGGATGGTCTTCTTGAAGATGTATCTTTATTAGTTTTCTTAGATTTTGGTTGAACACGATTCCTTCCTTTGAGTACTTCTGCATAACTATTTCTCTTTTATTCATTCTTATTTTCTAGCAACCTAGAGTGCTTCTCTTCATTCTCTACAACTGATGCAGATGTTTTTGTTTCTTCAATGTTCTTGCTGAGCTTGACGATTTTACTTCTCAATGTAACAACTTCTTCTTCAACATTCTCAACCTCTTCTTCTCTCTTTGTTGTCTGAGACTTCATGACTTCTTTTGTTCTCTTTGCTTCTTCAAGATGGATTTTTAATATGATTATTTCTTCTTCAAGTCCTTTCTCTTCTTGACCAAACTATGCCTCAATCTGGTTTGGATCATTAGCTCTTTCCTAAAGATGATATGTCAATAGATTCTCTCTCATTTCTGCTTCTTCCTTCTGTGATGCTATGTTGGATTCCAAATACTATGCAAATGATTCCTTATTTTTGCAAATATGATGCAAAGGGTTCCTAAATATAAACAATAAAAAAAAATGCAAATGGAAAAACCATAAAATCAACAATCAACAGTTATCAGAAATTGGTAGTGATGTTGAAAATAACAACCCAATCTTTATAAAAGAATATCAACCCAAAACTCACTATGAAGGAATATCTAATAATGCACACAAATCCCAAGAGGGTTAAAAAACCAAATTTAATTGTTATAGGAACTATCATATATAATCAGATCTGTTGGTTGCACTACCCAACTCTCTATGGATCACTATAAAGCAATCACGTGCAAATAAACAATCCAAGAAATACACACAAACACACTTCAAATTGAAATTGAAGACAAATGGTGTGACAAAACGGTTCAATAAGAGGCAATAACCATAGGTACATACCAATCATATATCCCTAAGACCATATACATCTTATCTAACCAAAGAGTTCTTGGGAATTTGCAATTTTTTGAGTTTACAGGTGTAATGTCCCTAATCTGAACCTTTTGTAAACTGTACATATAGGTTGGTGAGCAGTTGGTACCAAGTAGAAGTGTAATTTATATATATTGGTTGGTGAGTCGTCGACACTAAGTTTTGGTGTTGTCTACACTTGAATAGTGCATGAAGGATTGTTATCAAAGATAAGGTGCACATATTTCATAGTGTTGTATGAACCTAAGTAAGTGTGCACATTTCATAGGGTTGCATGCACTTGGTTAAGTGCACGGGAATAACCTGGGAGTGTGCGCAGATCTGAGTTATATATATATATATATATATATATATATATATATATGTATATGTATTGAGGCTGGAGAGATTGTGTGATTATGAGGCTCGTGAGATGGGATGTAGATAGGCTAGTGCAATTATCCATATAAATATAATCGTATTTATTGATATAATATTACATCGGTGCGTGCAGAAAGAATCAGATGAAAAGAGATCAGGAGATAAGTCCACCAGAAGAGGGAAAATGGGGAGAGACTTAAGTCTTAGGGAATATTTTATAATATTTCCAGAAAAATTATATGCCATCCAGATAATTATTTTATCCTAAGTTCGTGAGGGTAGGGAACCAGTCACCAAGTGGCTTAAGCTACTTCTAAAGATGAGAAGTGTTTAGTTGAAGGAATAAAATATATGCTATTGTCCTTAGTGTATTTTCCAAGGGATGGATTCATTATTAACTTTTTGTTGTGAAAAAGGGTGTTGGACCATCTGAGAGACGATGACTATTACCTTATATCCACAAAGAAGCTTGTAAGGTATTTTTATGGAGTAATAAGAGTTTTTCTATGGAAGAGGAGGGTTTTCAAGACCGTAAGAAGTCTCTCTAGGTGAGATATTTGTTGTTGAAGAAGTGGATTTTCAAGCCCGTGAGCATACTCTCCATAGGCCCATGATATTATACTAGTGATATTTTTGCTGAGAATAGTTCCTTGCTGCACAGGGCATTAGCTGCAGGGCTTAGAGAATTCTTGTCTGGCATGTTGTTGGTAACCCTATAAAGGAATTGGGGTAGCAGAGGGACCGTTGAGAAGAGAATGGGCACTCTTTGATGGGTTTGAAAAGTGCATGCGGAATTAGAGATTGTAGGCTATTTACATCATTGGGCACCTTTGAATGAACTATTTTGTTGAGAATCAGACAATTAGCTTGTCGGTAGGAACCGTTTTTCCTTGGTCGAATTAAACCCCATCTCAGGGGTGACCTGTTGATGAAATATTATGAGAAACATAGTCTATGGATAGGAGGAATGTCTGATTTCTGTGCATATTTGGTGACTTTCATATAATATAAGTGTTCTTTATGTGCTTGTCTCATTTACTGTGTGCTTATTTATCTATGTTTGACAAGGGTTAATTCTTGTATGTCTTTTCATACAAGTAATTGTTTTTATTCTCTCTAATGTTGCTTTCACATGTAAGTGTGGTGCTAATAATCATTATTTTAGTTGCATCTAAGTATCATGGTTATTGATAGTTTTCATATTAACTTATCCTTTGATATTGGTCATGAGTATACGAGAAAATGATTGAATGGTTGGGTGTGAAGGAAAGTAAATTATGTGCACAGGAGTCTGGAACTCATGTGTGCATACATGGAAATAGACCCTGCACACACAAAGATTAGAATTGGCATGTGACACTAGGATGGTTTTGTGTAGGGTAGTGTTGTGTGATCAGTATACTCATGCACAATTATTTTACTTACTTTTTCTTCTTAAATTTATGTTAAAAGAAGAAAGTTAGTGTGGTGTGACTCAACTTGAGGTTGAAAGAATTACAACAAGTGAACCTGCGTAGACTAGGGTTTAGTATAGAATCTACATAGTGGATTTTGGAGTAGGGTGAAATCATGAAGATGGGTTACACTTTTGCTTGTTTTATGAGAAAAAAAATTGTATTTTCACAAGTTATTCAACTTCCGACATACAAAAGTATTTTTTTTATTTAGAATT
>JZKD02S1193540.1:630841-645025 GCA_000966675.3 Picea glauca | reverse complement strand
GAGCCCAATCAAATTCCATCCCTAAAAATTTCCACCACTTCCATGACAAACCTTATCTTAGAAAGTTGAAAACATACTACACAATATTAAAAGAAAGAGGTGTTAACACATAATAACTGAATCAATGGTCAAGGTAAATGGCCTATTACAACAAATCGTTCATGTTGCAAACCCATCAATAGACAACATAATGTTAGGTGATAGCAAAGTCCCTTCTTAAAAACAATTTAGATACTAAAAACAATGTAAAATTGTAATTTCACTTGAGCTGTCCAATTTTTGTTATAATAACAATTAGGAAATCAAATTATAATTTTACAAAAAATTAAGTCTTCTAATTCCAATAAAAAC
Organism: Picea glauca; assembly: GCA_000966675.3. Lineage (NCBI taxonomy): Eukaryota > Viridiplantae > Streptophyta > Pinopsida > Pinales > Pinaceae > Picea > Picea glauca. Next base: position 644,674 of record JZKD02S1193540.1, on the reverse strand, counting down.
TATTAGAAAGTCATAACTTCAATTAAAACTTTTTACAAATTATAAAATTGTTTTACAGATAGCAATTAAATACTTATATAGAAAGTCATAACTTCAATTAAAACTTTTTACAAATTATAAAATTGTTTTACAAATAGCAATTAAATACTTATGGATTTACAAGTAGCGATTAAATACTTATGGATTTACAAGTAGCAATTAAATACTTATGGATTTACAAGTAGCAATTAAATATTATTGTTTTATTTTTTAAGTCATTTTTCTAGTCCTTCATGGATTTATACACTATTTTATTCTCATTGACAAACATTTATGAAAGGAAAAATGAAATCCACTCTTGAAATAATTTTTTATTAAACTTGGTTTTATCACATAAAGTGTCAATATTAGATCCAAAAGAGTGAATATAAAATTTAAAAATGTGAAAATGGAATTTTCAAAGAGCTCCAAAATGCTAATTGTAATTATGAAAATGTTAACTTTGACCCAAAAAATTTGTGGTAAATATACACATATAATGGTGACCTAAATCAAATAGATTTGAACAAGGCACATCATTTTCAAGAATCAATTAATATATCTAGTTGGGAATACAACATTTTATTTATGTATCTACATGTGACATCAAGATTAAAGAGAAGAAAATTAGAAAAAATAATTTGTCATTGCATTGAAAAGTTATGCATTTCATAAATATTTCAATGAGCATATAAAAAGGTTTCATACATATAAAATAAAGATTGAGTAAGTCTATAACCATATCTTCAAGCATTGTAACTCTATATTATCATATAAATATTCACATAAAAAGGTTCCATACATATAAAATAAAGATTGAATAAGTTTATCACCATATCTTCAAGCAAACATTAGATCATAACAAGTTAACTTTTCCATTGTTTTACCATCAATTATGAGAAATCATATTATGAGAAATCAAATATATACATAAGACAAATTGCTATTTCGAATTCCAAAATTATGAAATATATATATGTACATATACATTATAATAAAAGTCTGAATAGTAACAGTGTAAAATAAATAAGTTCCACATCCATTTTAGGATGATAACATGGAACAAAGACATTTAACTCCAAAATTCTGGACTCTAAGCCATTGCTTTAAGATGGATGACTTCATACATGAAATTGAAACCTGCAAAAAAAATAGATTTCAAAAATTAGAAATTTACAATTCAAACATGCGAAATAATACAGAATTCAAAAATTGTAATTAAAATAAAATTGACATCGATTTTGTGATGTTTGTGTTCTTGGTAAAACAAATTGTGCATTAGAGTTAGAGTTAGATAATAATGAAAATAAATATAGAACTGTGTATGAAGATAATTCACAAATTTCCATTTATTAAATCATTCTTCTAAAGAAATACTTATCTCCTTGTGGATAAAGTCCAAAATCCTTCCGAAAATTCTTCTTGTGGATAAAGTCCCAAATCCTTAGAGATGTAATTCTCATGCCACGTGTTGTTATTTGATCATATTTACACAAATCAATAAAATACTAATCTCCTCAGCAGTTAAATATTTCTCAGGTTCTTCTACAGTGGTTATATAATCAAATTTCATGATTCCATTTCAAACTAAAGGACGAGCATAAATCTCCATATTAAACAATTCTTCCAAAAGACTACTTATTATCTAAAAAAGTTAAGAAATCTTTATTTTAAATACCATTCTTCCGAAAAATACTTATCTTCTATTTCTTCGATGGAATAGATGTTCTCATATAATACTATGCCATTCTTGGACAAGAAAGCAAGGACTGCATAAATCTCCATATTAAGCAATTCCTCCAAAAGACTACTTATTATCTAAAAAAGTTCATAAATCTTCATTTTAAATACCATTCTTCCAAAAAATACTTATCTTCTCTTTCTTCGATGGAATATATGTTCTCATATAATACTATGCCATTCTTGGACAAGAAGGCAAGTACTGCAATCGAGGAAAATTTAAAAACTCTCTTTTCTGATGTGGGATAGAATCTGTTCTCAAATATTCAAACATATTCAATTTCAAAATTAGGTGTTCATCATGATCTAACCTTAAATAAGTTTGAGTGTACACCATTTAAAAATCTGTTCTCAAATATTCAAACATATTCAAGTTCAAAATTAGGTGTTCATCATGATCTAACCCTAAATAAGTTTGGGTGTACACCATTTAAGACAATGACAAACTTATTTAGGAATTCTATATAATTCAAAATAATTGAGGAAAGGCTTAAAACTATAAATTTGAGAAAACAAAAATTTCATAAAAGTCAAGAACGTACATTCATGAATCATATTGAATGGACTCATCCTGAATGGACACATCCTTTCCTAACCTGGTTGCTTCCTTGATGCAGGAGCATCACCGACTCATCAAGCGAGCCAACACATCAAGCAGAGATCAGTTGGATAAGCCAACACAAATTTTGAAAAAAACACTTTGGGATTGTTCCGCAAGTCTTTAATGGATCATTTAAGAGATGGCGCACTTGTTTTGTAAAGGGACCTTGAGCCTTTAAGCTCTCGTCCTTTGGTAGATAGTCGGCATTTAATTTAGTTAATGAAGGTAGATAGGATTTTAATTCTAGATTTTATAGCCTAAAGTTCGAGAGGGAAAATGGATATAGACACCATCATTGTACCATTGTAAAATAATGGAAGCATTCACGAGAAGAGAAGAACAAGCATAAAATAGTGTATGAAGAACACCCATGTATAGACATTTGAATTAATAGAAGAAAGCTTTAATTCAAATTCATGGTTTTGTGTTGTTTCTCTGGGTATATTGTTGATGTGCTCATGAATGTTTATTTCCTGTCATACATTTTCTTTTATGTGTTGTGTATGTGATTCCATGGTTCAACTGAAGTCTAAAGGGGAGATGGAATGAGTTTCAATTGTTTCTCTATCTGAGCCATGAGATTCCTACAAGGTGTGCAGTTGAAACCATCTACAAGGAGTGGATTGATGGAGGCTCATGTAGTTTAACCCTTGTTATCATCCACCCAGAAGCGAAAGTGGGTTGTTGGAGCGATGCAAGGAGTGCACGGGCCGAAGAAGAAGTCTCAGTTGTGAATCTGAGTAGAATCTTTGGAGGACTATTGCTACAGGTGTGCGCAGAGTCAAAAGAACTCAACGCTTAGGAGTGTTGGAGAACAGTCGCGCAAGCAGTGCATGCAGAGAACCTATTTGAGGCTGGAAGTGTGAGAAAACTCAGGAGGGATAAAGCTTTCCAAATCTGTCGAGGAGAAAACACCGAGTTTCTGTGCATCAAGTAATTGAATAGGTTTTGCAAAGTTACGTGCAGAAGGACCAAGGTTCGCAGAAGAAATCTCCAAGGAGGAAAGGAATTGACGGTTAGGATATTACAAAGGAGATTGGCAAAGTTTCGTCAGTCGTTAGATCTCGAGGATTTGCGCAGGGGTTAAGCCCTAGTGAGCAGAGAGGAGAAGTCCCGGACAAGTCATCAGGATATTGGAGTCATAGAGATTTGGCTAGGCAAGGGAATCGAGACTTTGTGGGTTTCGAAAACCCAAGAGAAAATCCTCACCATTGATCTCGGCAGGACATGCGTCACTATTCTGGAGAGGCATCGGAATATTGGAGGCATCGGGGTTTTGAAGATCAAGAGAGATGAAACCTTTCGAGTCTCGAAATACTGATGGAATCATATCCGTGGATCTTGGGAAGGACATGCGTCAGAAATATGGAGCGAGTCGGGTTTCGACATTTCAGTGTTTCTGAAGACAAAGGAATTGTTTCATCAAGAATCGTGATTTCGCGATACCCAATAGGGTGACGAGGAAGTGGTGACGTGGAGGAGTGAGCTCTCACGTGCATTGGGGATCAACATATCGGTATTCTCGATGACGAGAAAATCACTGCAGGAGAAGTCATGAAACTCTGAAATGCGATGACCAGATGATCACTGCATTCGAAGTGGAGAACAATTGTCACCCCATATCGGGGTCCATGATTGGGAGAGTTTCGTGAGCTAGTGCAACGGGAATCACGATATCCCGATACATGATTTCCCGATCACCATAGGATTGTGGGCCATAGACGCCAGAGCAAAGGATAGGTGTTGGAAGTTCGAGCCCTCACAGGAAGTCAACGTTCAAAGGGTGTCGGGTCTCGGGGATTCCAAGGGTCCGAATTTATGAGACTCGCGACCACATGAAGTCCGATTTCCCAATTTTGATAGGGATATCATAAGGAGAATTTATGTGGGTTTGAAAGTCCCGATAAGGGATTGAAGAGCTCATTTCAGTTCTTTGGGCCAAGTGAAGAGAAGGTCCTATGTGAGCAGCGTACTTGACGGTGCGGTTTGTGTCATAGTGGTATCAGAGCGGGAAGTTCTTTGCTTTCTGTAGCAGAGAAGAGGATTCGCCATGCTGCTCAGAAGAGAGAGACAATCACCTGACCCAGAAGATAGGTAGGTGCGGAGAAGAGGCAGGCTGGCAGGAAATCAAGAAATGGAGAGGCAGATGCGAGACCTCAGAGAAAGACTCGAGGAGATGGAAATAGCGCAGAGATGCACAGCCAGTGATGGAGATCTAAGTGACTCTGAAGGTGAAGTTGAAGCCGAACAACAAGAAGAAGTTGCAGCCAAAGATGCGTCCAATGAGCGATTAATTAAGGCTATCGCTCGAATGAGTTCAAAAACAAAGACGGACATTCCAGCTTATGAAGGGAATCTGGATGCATAAGAGCTTCTAGACTGGATTAGAGCTCTCGACACCTACTTCGATTATGAAGACATCGAAGAAGATAAGAAGGTCAATCATGTTTTTACACGCTTGAAAGGACATGCACCGTTATGGTGGGACGAGCTACAAGCTAACAGATGCTATAAAGGAAAGCAGAAGATCAAGAGTTGGGATCGAATGATCGCGAAGATGAAGACAAAATTCATCCCAAGGGATTATCAAATCACTTTGTTCAGAAGGATGCAAAACCTGAGATAGAGGCTGATGAAGGTGAAAGAATACACTAAGGAATTCTACCAACTTAACATCAGAGAAGGTCATCAGGAGAGCGATGATGAGAAGGTTGCTAGATACCTGAATGGTCTAAGATACGACATTCAGGATGAATTGAGCATGGTTACCATCAGGACAGTGGAGGATGCGTATCAAATGGCGTTGAAAGTTGAAGAGAAGTTGAGCCATAAGAAAAGTCAGCGAGGGCAAGGCAAAAGTCAGCCCAGAGGCAAAGCAGTTTCCCAGGACAAATACCAGAATCCCAAGGAGGAATGGAAGAAACCTCAGGGTAAAATAGAAAGAGGTGGGACCTCACAAAGAGGACAATACATTGAACAGAGAGGCCAACATAATGAACAGAGGGGAGATTATGCTGACGCAAATACTTTTCCTCGTACCAGAGGTAGAGGAAGAGGAAGAGGTGGAATTATCACATGTTTCACATGTGGAAAAAATGGGCACAGGTTGTTCGAGTGTCCAAAGAAAAATAAGGACATTGGGGAAGCTCACATTGCCGAAGCGCAGAAGCGGGATGTTGAGGCAGCAGACACATAAGGTGGAAGGTCACTGATGATGCATAAAGTTCTCTTAACACCCAGGAAGGAGGTGGAGGACTCAGCTCAGAGGACCAGACTTTTTAGAACAGCTTGCAAGACCAAGGATTGGGTATCCAAGGTTATCGTGGATAGTGGTAGCACAGATAATCTCGTTTCAACCGAGATGGTGGAAAATATGGAGCTGGAGACAACTGATCACTCGAATCCATACAAAGTTTCATGGCTACAGAAGGGACATCAGGTAAGTGTCACTAAACAGTGCTTGGTTGAATTCAAGATAGGTGGATATAATGATAAAGTACTATGTGATGTCATTCCTATGGATGTATGTCATTTATTGTTGGGGAGACCATGGAAATATGACATAAATGTGGTTCATGACGGGAGAATGAACACATATACCCTGGAGAGAAATGGGAGGACATACAGGTTGCTTCCGATAAAGGAGAAGGAGGTGAAACTGGAAGTAAACAATACAGTACTTCTCATGAATGGGAAGGAGCTTCTCAAAGAGATGGAGAGGAAGGAAGATCCACAATTCTTTGTGGTCAGAAAGCTGAGAATTGTTCTGACTAGCAAAAGAGTGGACAATCTACCAGATGAGATTCAGGAACTGCTGGAAGAGTTCGCTGACATCGTGGTGGACGAATTACCTCATTTGTTTCCACCGATGAGGAGTGTCAGTCACCATATAGACCTCATACCAGGGGCCAGTTTGCTGAACAAAGCTGCATACAGATTGACTCCACAGGAGAATGAAGAGGTAAAGAAGCAGGTCCAGGAGTTGTTGGACAAAGGACTAGTCAAAGAAAGCTTGAGTCCATGTGTTGTTCTGACAGTACTAAGCCCAAAGAAAGACAAAGGCTAGAGAATGTGTACCGACTCTAGGGAAATCAACAAGATAACCATCAGGTATAGATTCCCATTGCCAAGAATCGATGATCTGATGGACTGCCTGAGTGGGGCAAATTATTTTTCAAAGATAGATTTGAAAAGAGGATATCACCAGATTCGCATGAGAGAGGGTGATGAGTGGAAAACAACATTCAAGACAAATGAAGGTATGTATGAATGGCTAGTCATGCCATTTGGCTTGACGAATGCACCAAGTACTTTTATGATATTAATGAATGAAGTCCTGAAAGAATTTATCGGGAAGTTTGTCATCGTATATCTGGATGATATACTGATTTTCAGCAAGACCAAGGCTGACCACTTGAAGCATTTGGCCATTGTGATGAAGAAGCTACAACAGGAGAAGTTGTTGATTAATATGAAGAAGTCCTCATTTATGAAGACATAGCTCATTTAATTGGGTTTTGTTATTTCAGCTAATGAGTTAAGGATGGATCTGGATAAGGTAGAAGTGATCAATAATTGGCCATCACCAAGAAATATTTTTGAGGTGAGGAGTTTTCATGGTTTGGCTAGTTTCTACTGAAAATTCATCAGGAATTTCAGTGGGATTAGGGTAGTGATGATGGATACAGTGAAGAAGCGGCATAAATCTTTTCACTGGACAACAGAGGAAGAGAAGAGTTTCAACCTGTTGAAACAAAATATCATGGAACAACCGGTTCTAGTGTTACCGGATTTCCAGAAGACATTTCAGGTGAAATGTGATGCAAGCGGGTTTGCCATCGGAGTGGTCTTGAGTCAGGAAGACAGGCCAGTTGCATATTTCAGCAAGAAGTTGGATGAGGAGAAACTGAAGTACTCCACGTATGATAAAGAATTTTATGCTATCATACAAGCATTAAAGAAGTGGAGGCATTACTTGATCCTGAAAGAATTTGTATTGTACAGTGATAATCATGCATTACAGTTTGTGAGTCAACAAGAGAAATTGAATCGGAAGCATGCAAAATGGGTAGAGTATATGCAGAATTTCACATTTGTGATTAAACATATTTAAGGTACTGCTAACAAAGTGGCTGATGCTTTGAGCAGGAAGTGTTTGTTGCTGCAAGAATTCTGAGTCAGAATATTGGGTTTTGAAAATTTCAAGGACATGTACACAGGTGATGCAGATTTTGCAGAGGCATATGAAGCAGCTGAGAACCCAGTTCTCAGAGACAGAAGCCCATGGATAGATTATATGATCCAGGAAGGATTGTTGTTCAGAGGCAATCAACTGTGTATTCCAATTTGCTCCATGAGGGAGAGCCTGTTGAAGGAGAAACACAGACATTTTGTCCATGACAAGACATTCACGAAGATGAGTGAGTCATATTTTTGGCTGGGAATGCAAGAAGATGTCAAGAGGTTTGTTGACAGATGTAGAATTTGCCAACATTCGAAGGGAAGGAAGTAGAATGCAGGATTTTATCAGCCATTTCCCATACCAGAGAGGCCATGGGAGGCAATAATCATGGATTTTGTATTGGGATTGCCAAGGATGCAAAGAGGATTTGATTCCATCTTTGTAGTAGTGGACAGGTTTTCTAAGATGGCACATTTCATTCCATGCCAGAAGACCAGCGATGCGACTCATATCGCAAATTTGTTCTTCAAGGAGGTCATTCGACTTCATGGATTGCCAAAAAGCATAGTTTCGGATAGAGATACCAGATTCATAGGGAATTTCTAGAGGACGCTATGGAATAAGATGGGAACTAACTTGATGTTTAGTTCTTCTTATCATCCTCAGATAGATGGACAAACAGAAGTGGTCAACAAGAGTCTGGGAGACTTGCTGAGGAGCTTGGTGTCAAAGCACCATAGCAGCTGGGATAGCATATTACCACAGACAGAGTTTGCATACAACGATTCAGTGAATCAGAGCACAGGAAAGAGTCCATTTCAGGTTGTATATGGCACGCAGCTGAGAGGAGTTTTTGAATTGAGGGATTCAGAGCAGACTGCTACTAGCAGTGCTAGTGTAGAAGAATTTGCTGAGACAATGAAAGAACTTCACAGCCAGGTGAAGGAGCGACTGATGAAATCAAATCAAGAATATAAGCGCAGAGCCGATCAATGGAAGAGACAACTTCAATTCAAAGTTGGTGATCTAGTTCTGGCACATATGAGGAAGGAAAGTTTCCGGAGAGGAACATACAACAAGTTAAAAATGAAGAAAATTGGGCCATGTAGGGTCCTGAAGAAATTCGAAGAAAATGCTTATGAGATTGAGTTGCCCGATGGGATCAGAATATCTCCGATATTCAATGTCTCATATTTGTATCCATACAAAGCTGAGGACACAGAAACAAGTGGTGAGTAGCCATAGGTCCAGTGGCAGAAGCAGATGTTAATTGAAGAGAAGCCATAGATGGAACATATACTTGACAAGAGAGTGAGCAAAAGGACCAGGCGGAAGCAATACTTCGAGTATCTGGTCAAATGGAAGAACCACCCAGTGGAAGATGCTAGCTGGGAAGGTGAAGAAGTGATACAAAAGCATGGACACACCGTGCAGGAGCTCATGGACAGGATCCCATGAAAGTTTTCAAGCCGAGGAGTATGATGCAAGAGCATCACCGACTCATCAAGCGAGCCAACACATCAAGCGGAGATCAGCTGGATAAGCCAGCATAAATTTTGAAAAAAACACTTTGGAATTGTTGCACAAGTCTTTAATGGATCATTTAAGAGATGGCACACTTGTATTGTAAAGGGACTTTGAGCCTTTAAGCTCTCGTTCTTTGGTAGATAGTCGACATTTATATTAGTTAATGCAGGTAGATAGGATTTTAATTCTAGATTTGATAGCCTAAAGTTCGAGAGGGAAAACGGATATAGACACCCTCATTGTACCATTGTAAAATAACGGAAGGATTCAGGAGAAGAGAAGAGCAAGCAGAGAATAGTGTATGAAGAACACCCATGTACAGACATTTGAATTAATAGAAGAAAGCTTTGATTCTCTGGGTATATCGTTGATGTGCTCATGAATGTTTATTTCCTGTCATACATTTGCTTTTATGTGATGTGTATGTGATTCCATGGTTGAACTGAAGTCTAAAGGGGAGATGGAATGAGTTTCAATTGTTTCTCTATCTGAGCCAGGAGATTCCTGCAAGGTGTGCAGTTGAAACCATCTGCAAGGAGTGCGTTGATGGAGGCTCAGGTAGTTTAACCCTTGTTCTCATTCACCCAGAAGAGAAAGTGGGTTGTTGGAGACATGCAAGGAGTGCGCAGGCCGAAGAAGAAGTCTCAGTTGTGAATCTGAGCAGAATATTTGGAGGACTGTTGTTGCAGGTGTGCGCAGAGTCAAAAGAACTCAATGCTTAGGAGTGTTGAAGAACATCCACGCAAGGAGTGCGTGCAGAGAACCTCTTTGAGGCTGGAAGTGTGAGAAATATCAGGAGGGATAAGGCTTTCCAAATCTGTCGAGGAGAAAACAACGAGAGTCTGTGCATCAAGTAATTGAATAGGTGTTGCAAAGTTACGTGCAGAAAGACCAGGGTTTGTAGAAGAAATATCCAAGGAGGAAAGGAATTGATGGTCAGGATCTTACAAAGAAGATTGGCAAAGTTTTGTCAGTCATTAGATCTCGAGGATTTGTGCAGGGGTTAAGCCCTAGTGAGAAGAGAGGAGAAGTCCTTGACAAGTCATCGAGATATTGGAGTCATAGGGATTTGGCTAGGGAAGGGAATCAAGACCGTGTGGGTTTCGAAAACCTGAGAGAAAATCCTCGTCGTTGATCTCGGCAGGACACGCGTCAGTATTCCAGAGAGGCATCGGAATATTGGAGGCATCGGGGTTTTGAAGATCAAGAGAACTGAAACCTTTTGAGTCTCGAAATACCGACGGAATCATAGATGTGGATATTGGACAGGACACGCGTCAGAAATCTGGAGCGAGTCGGGTTTCGACATTTCGGGGTTTCTGAAGACAAAGGAATTGTTGCATCAGGAATCGTGATTTTTCGAAACCCGATAGGGCGATGAGGAAGTGGTGACATGGAGGAGTGAGCTCTCACATGCATCAGGGATCGACATATCGGTATTCTCGGTGACGAGAAAATCACTGCAGGATAAGTCGTGAAACTCCAAAACGCGACGACCACACGATCACTGCATTCGAAGTGGAGAACAGGTGTCACCCCATATCGGGGTCCAGGATTGGGAGAGTTTCGTGAAATAGTGCAACGGGAATCACGATATCCCGATACGCGATTTCCCGATCACCATAGGATTGTGGGCCATAGACACCAGAGCAAAGGACAAGTGTTGGAAGTTCGAGCCCTCGCAGGAAGTCAACGTTCAAAGGGTGTCAGGTCTAGGGGATTCCAAGGGTCCGAATTCATAAGACTCGCGACCACATGAAGTCCGATTTCCCAATTTGGATAGGGAGATCATAAGTAGAATTTATGTGGGTTTGAAAGTCTCGATAAGGGATTGAAGAGCTCATTTAAGTTCTTTGGGCCAAGTGAAGAGAAGGTCCTGTGTGAGCAGCGTACCTGAGGGTGCGGTTTGCGTCATTCCTAAATCCCAATCTCTCTCCCAAGCACACTCTCATGTACTCTCTTCTCCACATTAGCCTATATATCACATTTCAAATTTGAAAATTTAATAAATTATATTCAAATGATTATATAACACCTTAAATTTAAATGATTTTAAGACATTAAATGATACCTGTGAACTCCCACCCACTTCAAACTCTCCCAATGAGAATTGAGACAATCCACCCCAAGTACCAGGAGATGGAATAGATGGAATAGAGAGCTGTGAACAACACAACTAAGAACTAAATCGAGGATTTAACGTGTTCACAATTATACAGAATTATAAATGTTGTTGAACTCTTATTCAAAAGAGTGGATTTTGAACAACTATTAGAAAAACCATACCTGATTCAATCCATCCAAATTCAAACTTGTCGAATGAAGTCCCCTACCAATTGGAGTTTCATTTAACATATCTCCAAACTGTGATTAATGGCAAGAAGAACTCGATTATTTCTACTGAAACAAGGATATATATATCTAGAACTCGAAGTAAACTATCATAAAATGCATCAAAATTTTCCTAAATAGATCACATACCAATCTGCGATTCGGGTTATCATTCTAAATGACCTTCTTCCAACCATCTCGACAAAATTTTGCATACTCCAAAATTTCTTCTGCGAGCATTGCATCCAAGTCTGCATCTGTTTTATCAACAAATGTGGCCCGAGAATTGGCCTCTGCTCGCTGACGCTTCATGTCAACATCAACACCATAGAACATAGCTTCCAAATTTTCGCCGATTGCAGTCCTGGCCTCTTTGCCAACTTCTGATGTAGACTAGAATTCTGAAAGTGATGCAAATGCCCCTTTTGGGCGAGGTACTAGAGGTTGTGGAGGCCTAGGCAATGCTCCACTTTGATATGCCCCTTTGTTATTATATGTACGTCCTTTACCAGTACCATAATATTTGGACGGTAGACTGGTATAATCAGGGTGCATGTGCAAGAAAAACTCTGCAAAAAAATGTCTTGCAAAATAGTGTGGAACCTCATAGTTCCACGAAAATTTCCCATATGCGGCCAAAAATATGTTATACATATGTCCAACAAAGTGGGGGTGCTTAAAATATTTCACCTTCAACATTTTCTGCTTTGGATCCTCTTTGAAATTGAACATAGAGATGACATCTTCCTTTGAAACTCTATTTTTTACTGTATCCCATTTATCAGGACCCATCACCTCTGACTTTTTCCGCCTCATTAGATTGATAAAACTGTTAGTGGTTGGCCCCATCTTCTGATATGCATCCATAAAGTTTTCCAGTGAATGAAAAACAATTTGCAAACTTTGTTTGCTTTCCAAAGGAAGTTCCAAGACCGCCAAATCATTTTCCAACCTCTTTTTAACACCTTAGCATCACTCAAGCATCATTGCTTCCGTATTCCCTTCCCAGGGAAGTTCATCGCCAACTTCTGAAGGATAGGTCGATGTTGGCGTGTAATCTTCTATTTCTTCATAACGCGGCCTCCTACATCCACCTTCACCCTCTACACCGACATTTGAATCTTCGTGATAGCCACTCTCATTGTCACCCCTTGCTATAAATTGATTTCCTACACACACATTTGAAAGTAACTTCAATATTTAACCGCACATAAATTTAAATACAACAAAATTCAACAAAAATAAACAAAATTTAAGAAACTTACCAGAAATTTTCTCTAGTCCAGAGCTATTCCCTACATTCTCAGGTGTAGGTGTGTTGATGTGCAATCGATCCAAGAAGGTTTCATTCATAACACTGGTTTGAGTAGGTTCTACAGTTGATCTATTTACAGACTGGGTTGAAACTCTCCTTTGACAAGATTGTTGGTTCTCACTCAGAGTCTCAGTTGAAGAAGGAGTCATTGTTCTTCCTTCTTGATAATTCCTAGAGCATTTGCGAGGAATGTTTGCATAATCTCGTGTCGACATCACTCCACAATATCTATCCACAATGCAGAGTTTATCAAAAAAAAACCAAAGATGTACACAAGTTCAAGCAATTTAAAACACAGAGATAAATCAAAGTTTTAAAAAATCAATCCACAGAGGTACTTGCTCATTAGAAAACACAAATACTGGTCATTCAGCCATGAATCAATCAACTAAAATATAAGTAAGGGGTCCATAGACAACGTGGCAAATTCTTATCCTTCATTCATCACCCATGCATAGAAAAACAATGCATTTCAATCTATAGGTTGTTAAACACCGAAGTGACGACCGTTGATTCGGCTCCTGACCATCTTTTCAGACACTGACTGATGTCTAAAGGGATAAGCAACAGAAAATAAAACCACAAACTTTTCACAATAATAAAAAAACCCACATAGAAGTCATTGAAATCATAAGTTGGGTTCGCCTTGAGAGGGCCTCCAATATACAATTGTGGTTCTTAGTATACAAACAAGGATTTAAACCCCCTAGATAAGTCTGGGGACCCTAGACATGGTCCAGGGTACCCATGCCTAGAGCATAGGTTGATCCTTAGTCTTGGACCTTGGTGGATAAAATTCCAGAAAAAGTTTCGAGGCAAATTGATCACATATGCAATGATGATAAAGTAATAAGATCACCATGGAAATGAATGAATGAGTATTTCCACCTTGTAAACCCTCCTTAATCCTCTCCTACCCATGTTTGTGTGATTTGGGGTTTTATGTTGTTTTGTCTTAAGGGTTAATTAAGGTTTAAATTAAATGTTTACTATATCATGTTTACATTATTTAATTTAAACATGTTATATTAATTATTTTAATTTAATTTATATTTTTAATACCTAACCTAAAGCATAAATAGAACCCCTCCTACCCCTCACATTACATAATTTTATTTT
>JZKD02S1193540.1:610970-627595 GCA_000966675.3 Picea glauca | reverse complement strand
ACTTAGCCTATCCTATTCTAACTTAGCCTAGCCTACCTTACACTAACTTAGCCTAGCCTACCTTACCATAGTCTATCCTACCACGTTAGCCTACCCTAGCATAGCCTATGATAGCTTAGTGTATCCTATCCTGCCTTAGCCTAGCCTAAAGTAACCCACTCTACCCTAGCCTAGCCTAGGCCTAAGCTTAATTCTAAAGTGTAATATCTACTCCTAAGCCTTTTAATGTTAAATACCAAACCCCAAGCCTAAATTTTATGCCCAAACCTCATTAAATACCTCCTTAAAATACAATATTCTATTGGATACATTTCTAATATAAAAATATCTAAATTTATGCAAACTCATTAATTATCATAAATCAATAAACACGTCCATTATATCATATCAATTAAAAATTGCACATAATATTTAATAAAATATACAAAACAATATAAATAATAAAAAACATAAAGAAATATTATAAATGGAAAGGAAAAAATCCACATAAATAATTAATTAACTTAAACATAATCCAAATCACATAATAAAATAAATTCATTTTCAATTATTTATTAAAAAAATTAAAAGATATACAAAAATTATTTAAGTTAAACATTAAAAGATATACAAAAGTATTTAAGTTAAACATATTCGAGATCACATAATAAAATAATTTTGTTTCAATTAAACCAACTTTATAAAAACTTTCTTATTAACTAAACCAGAAACAACTTTAAACACAAAAATATAAAAAATAACATTTTTTTCATTCCAGTGGTTTGATTGAAAAAAAGTAATAATTAAATTTTATATAAAAGGAAAAGGAAGAAATAAATTCCAGGGCGGTTAAACTAATGGAAGATACAATAATGATGGTTGACATGTAAACATTTAATGACTGGTGAATTATGTCATTACAATCTCTTAAAACTTTAATTTATTTTTTATTTAAAAAAGTTAAAATAGCAACAATAACTATAAGCAAAAGTAGGTGAAAGAAAAACTAAATTGCATGTGTTATAATAGCTAGAAATAAACTATAATAGTGATTAACATGATAGCATATAAATCGTATCCGTGTAAAAAAATATAACTTTTATTCTTTCTAATTTCAGAAATAAAATTAAAAACACATACCATTTAAAATGCTAAGAAATGGGTTATCTGTTTAAGGAACTAAAATGCATAGCAGAGGCTGGTTAAACTAATCATATATGCATGTTTGTTGAGGAATGAGTTAATATAGATGGCGTTAAAAAAATGTTCATGAGTAATTTTTAAACTATTAAAAAACCTAAATTCAATAACTGTTAAAAAACCTAAATTTATTAAGAAGCAACGACAGGCGGTTACACTACCACAGACATAGATTAAACTAATTAGAAAGAAATAAAGTGTCTGTTAACCCAAAATACAGTGAGGCTGACTACTATCTAGATGGATAAACACGGATAAACACAGGGAAGCAGAAGTAAAATGTATCGTTCAAAGAGCAGTACAATTCTATAGAAAAGGTTTGATGTTCGAACGATGTAGGCAGTTGTAGATTTCGCTGAACCTGAAGAAATGTGTGTTCGCTACCTCGTATGGAACTCTATTGGGACATATGATTTACAGAAAGGGATGTTGGTGAACCGGACGAAAGAGATCTCAGTCATTCTACAGCTAGATGATCCCAAGACACAGATAGAGGTTACGGTGTTTCTGGGGTCGGGTACTACCAGAGGTTCATCAAGAACTATGCACGTAGAAGCTTAAAAAATTAAAACAAAATATGGAACTGGAGAATCCACAATTCTATCTGGAACTTCACCCAGCACTGGATGTGGAACAGATTCTTTGACTCAATCAATAGGTTCTAAAACGAGGTAAACAGGGTAAACTCCATCTCTAACTGAATATGGATCAACTTGTTCTTCAACGGGTGGATCAACGACTGCTTATGCTACCTTTGCCTATGATGCCACTTTCGCTTGGTCAACATGGAAGGTGAAAAATAAATAGCAACTTGGGCTGGAGCGAGAGCTATTGCATCAGTTGGAGCGACATTAGGCATTGGAAAGGTGCTTAGTTTCGAGAGCGATTCTAGGGTTTCAGAGCGGGAGAGGGAAAGAAAGCAAGATGATTGACCGGCTACAGGAGTTGCAGAGGCTCTATTGAAGAGGAAATGACAAAAATGCACTCTTAGGCTCGACTTATAAAATAGGGGGAGGGCCTTAGATCGCAACTTGTTGTTGTAAAATACTTCGGGCCAGTTCCGAGTCTTTCGGGTGGGGCCGTAATATGGATAGTTTCAAAAGGTTCTATTTCTTAATTATTCAGAGATGGTCTAAACAATCCAAATGTTTAAAACTTAAAGCAGTCCAAACAGTCGAAACATTTAAAACAAATATTCACATTTACAACGAATATTTTACACATACATCGATGGTTTAGAGACTTACCTGTTACAAACGCAACGACAACCGCGACGCTCACGACCCCTGCGCTCATGACCTCCTAGAGACCTCGGTTGTGATCACGTCCGCTGCACTCTCGACCTCCCGGCGACCTCAGCAAACACAAGCGCTCACGACACAATGACTCACGACACAACTGCTCACAACACAACCTTGCGAATGATGGGGTATTACATGTGACAAGAAATCGAACTCGCTCACCACACAACTGCTCACGACACAACCTCCCTGCACTCACGACACAACCGCTCTCGACATCAAAGGACAACACACAACAACTTACCACATAAAATTTTTGTAAAACATTCCAATATCGATGTGTTGTTAATATATAAACAATCTTTCAACCGAAATATATTTTGGCCGAATAAATGTTCGACCGAAAGATAGTTCGGCCGAACTATTTTTCGGTCGAAAAATAGTTTGGCTGAAAACAGATTGCCAGAAAGAAAATATCCGGTCGACCAAATTTGTACACGCAAATCGAGGGGGCAGTTATTGCACCATTCGATTTGACGTTTATGTTTTCGGCCAAAAAATATTATTAGTTCGGCCAAATTTTTTTTTTTCGGAATTTTGGAGACCTGACTGTCACGAAAGTGTAACCCACCTTCGTGATTTCACCCAGTAGCATTGTTCAGTAGTATGTTGGGTGATGTTACAATATGGTTGATTCAGAGCTACAGAAGTTGAGATTGTGTGATGTGGCCTAGCATGGGAGGCTGGGAATGTTACATTCTGGTATCAAAGTTGTTGGTTTAACACTGGACTTATATGGGCCAGATTTCAACAAGAAGAAACAAAGCTCTAGTTTCAACATTGATCTTGCATGAGTTGATTTCTATTTAAGAAAAAATCCAGACTAGAAAGTGACCAAATTTGGAATTTCAATGTGGCCATGGTGTGCAATAAATAATAATGTGCAGATGTGTGCACTAAATACATTATATTGCGTAGTGCGACACTAGAACTACACAATAAATAATGGTACATGGTTGTGCTCAATAAAGGTTTAGGAACAAGAAGAACAAATATGTGGTGCATGTGCATTATCGATATGCGGTGCATATGTGGAATATTTAAATTTCCCATTGGCATGTGTTGAATGAAAATGCCCACATGGGATTTGAAAGAAAGGATGAGACAAGATGGTGTAGAGACTTAATGATTTTTTCTCATGAATTCACCTAATAAATCTTGTTTCCTACACATTTTGCATAATTATTAGTGACTACAATAGGAAAGAATCAGAGAAGAAGGTCAAAATCATGGAAGATGCACAGAGGACTTACATTCCTCATGATGAATTTATGGATTTGTATGTCGGTTTGGGTGTAGATGGTACAAAATCCAAGGAGGTGCACATGAACTTGTTAGAAACCATAAAAGGATTTTAAAAATATGTCCATGTCTATAAGGAAAATAATGAGAGGCCTATGAAAGCCAAGGAGAAAAAAGTTGACTTCAATGTCAAGATGATGCAAAGGTAAGCTAGAAATAGAAAATAAAATCAATAAGGAGACAGATTCAGGTAGGTCGAGAAGTCGCAGGTCTCATGATGAGAAAATAAGATAAGAAAGAAGTGTTGATAGGAACCATCACCGCTCACCAAAGTATTCTTTTGGAAAGTGCACAATATTTCAATTCCATCTCGTGTCAGAAAGAATAAGAGAAGTATTGGGGTAGATGAGCTATAGGGAGAAATGAATAAGATCAAAACTCCTACCTTTGACAGGGAGCACAAGAAGGATGAGGATGCAGAGACCTAGTTGCAGGGTATGAGGAAGTACTCCCAGTTTCATAATTATTTTTCATAGGAAAAAGGGAGAATTCCCATTTATTAACTAAAAGGAAAAGAATCAATTTGGTGGGATCAGTTTTTGAAAGTGCAACACATTAATGAAAATAAAGTTACTTGGATGGAGTTCAAGAGGTATTTCCAAAAGAAATACTTAACCAAGAGGTACTATGACAAGAAAATGAAGGAGCTCTTCGAACTCAAGTTGGGAGTATAATGATAGATGAGTATGAGATGATATTATTATAGATATTGAAATACGTTGCATTCATCAAGGATGAACAAGTTAAAATTCAAAGGTGCTTGAGTGGGTTGCCATCATTTATTAGTGACAAGATACAGTAATATAATCCCAAGACATTCGAGGAAACTATAAGGTGTGCTAAGTGTCTTTATGATAAACAAAAGGGAAGATTGACTTTCCAAAAGGTTTGGGAAGACAATATGAAAAGCAAGGTGGAACATAGGAAGAAGGTGGCTAAGACACCAATTTTCATAAATACTGCGCAAGGAAATTCAACTCCCAATGAGTCTACAATGATGGATACAGTGGAGAAAAATCTAAGGAAACAACATATTTAATGTTGGGGTCGTCGTGGGGATTATATGCATAGAGATTTCCCTCTGAGAGGTGAAAAACAAAGGACTTCTTATAGTGCACATCAAGCTGTGACAATTGAGGACATGGGAAGAAACGTAGTTGGGATTTATGCAGCCCTGGATAACAAGCAGACTGAGTTTCAGTCACACATGATTGAAGTGGAAGTTAAGATTAATGATCAACCTATTGTTATTTTAATTGACTCAGGATATAGTCATAGGTATCTAGATCCGAAGATGGTGGAAAGTTTCAAATTGCAAAGAAGTGAGCTTGGAAAACCTTAGCTGGTACAGTTAGTTACAAGAGAAAAAAGAAAAATTAATGAAATGGTTAAGACATGTCCAATGGATATGCATGGAGTGTGCACAAAGGATGATTTAAATATTATACCTTTGGGATCGTATGATTTTCTCATTGGTATGGATTGTTTGGATGAGCACCATGTTGTCCTAGATTGTTACAATAAGGAATTCACTTTCTTGGATAATGAAGGAAACTTAAGAACAATTCAAGGAATTCCAAGGGTTGCAACTATCAAATAAATTTCAGCCTTGCAATTGAAGAAAAGATATAGGAAAGGATGTTAATTATTTGTAGTGCAGATGGAAGAGACACTTGAGTATAAAGTGCCAAGTGTTGAAGATTGTGTAGTAATGAAAGAGTTTGAGGATGTATTTAAAGAGATACCAGGGTTGCCACCCAAAATAGACATTGACTTCTCTATAAATCTGATGTCTAGAGCAACACTTGTATCCAAGGATCCTTATAGGATGAGTACACCATAGTTGAAGGAGTTGCATATGAAAATTGAAGAGATTATGAAGAACGAGTATATACTCCAAGTGTGTCACCTTGGGGTTCCCTGGTATTGTTCGTGAAGAAGAAGGATGGTATGTTGAGACTTTGTATCGACTTCACGTAGTTGAACTAGGTAACAATAAAGAACAAATATCCTTTGCCAAGGATAAATGACCTCTTTGATCAACTGTGAGATGCACATATGTTTTCAAAGATTGATCTCATATCTAGATATCACCAAGTGAGAATTAAGGAAGAGGATATCAACAAGAATTCCATCAGAATGAGGTATGGACATCACGAGTTTACAGTGGTTCTACTCGGGTTGTCAAATTCACCAGTTGTCTTCATATATTTTATGAATATTCAATCATATTCAACCAATTAAACAAATATAAACCATACATAACTAAAGTCATCCTATGTCAACTAAAGATAATATTTTTCAACCATAGTCAACTAAAATCACCCATTGTTGTTGAAATTCAACAATAGTATACCAAAGACAACCATTGTTAACTAATAGTAAACCATTTCCAACAATACAGAACCACACTCTATGTCACCATCACTATGAATATCAACTAAATTTAACCACATTCTTTTAATTTTATTTAAATATTAATACCAATATTTTTAATAATAATATTATAATATTTTTTTTAATATTATATTTGATTTAATATTTATTTTTTTTAAGTAAAAGGCGAGTCCTTTTATATTATAGCTTCAAAAAAGAAATACATATGACATGCAGGTGCTAGCTGTCCTGCCTATGCAGGAAACCAAGACAGTTGACCTGCCCACAGTAACATGCAAAATCAAACAGTTCGTTGCGCCACCTTGCCTGAAGGAAACCAGGGTGCATGTCCATTGTCAATAGTTGTTTAGTAATGCCTATGCTAACGCTAACCAGGCTAACAACTGAAGAGCTATAGCTCTGGTAAACAACAAAAGAAATAGAATTGGAAACCATGTGAAACAGAAGAACCTATTCCCCAGAGTCCTCACATTCATCTTTCACCTTTTCGCTGCTAACTGGAATGACATAGGGATGAGCACAGGTTGGACATTGTTGTTGAGGTGTGTCACTGGAGTAGGTTGCGTATAGCATATCCAAGCATTGGCTAACACGAACGGCTCTAAAAATTTGATCATCCACCAGACTTCGGACCTCAAATATTAGGTTCAGGTGCTCCAGGTGAAGGAGTGGCGTTGAAGGAAGCGACTTGGGCTTGGGATCTGTTTCCCGATGACCCTGCTTCTTCCTCTGTGGCTACGAGTCGATGGCGCTTTCCAGCAGCTCCTCCTCTACCAGGCAAGTGGTGAGCTCTTCATTGGGAGCGTCACTGGGACCTAAGGTGTCTCTCGAGTGGGGCGGTGTTGTTGCTTCTCCAATACATGTTGGGGGGTTCCAATTATCTGGAACGATAAACATTCGACTCTCAGAAAAGTCCGATGGGAGCTCCATGGTTGGTATTTATTCGACGAAAGTTCTGGGGGGCGAGCTCATTACTATGGTCGCTCGACGTCGCCTTCTCTTGGCCAGGAGAAAAGTCTGTTTGAATCTCTTGTGTCGTCTCCTCCTTGAGTCAACCGCATACCATTCGGCTCCCCTGTGAGGTCTCCCCCTCGCTCGCGGCATAGTGAGAGTGAGGACCAATGCCACGGTGTTGCCTGCACTATTGTTCCTGCTCTGCTCGGCAAGTTTTGAATACACTCTAAGAGATCCGGTGAGGCGGATAATGGCATAAATTATGGCTGCATCCATTAAAGCCAAGATCTTAATGCTTTGGTTGGCCGACCTCTGCTCGCTCGTGAGAGGCCCCATCGATAGACGAAGGCCGACGAAGGTGAGAGCCTTCATAAATGGCTAAGGTGTGAGGTGAGAGCCAGCATAAATGGCCTCTCCCTGTGCGCCTCCATGTGCCCATTCCTTTTCATGTGGCACCCCATCCAGGGGTATATTTGATTTAATATTATTCATAATATTTTATTTTAATAATAAATTAAATAATAATAATATTCATTTTAATATTATTATATAGTTATTATAGTAAATTAGTCTAACAACAATAGAGTCATTAAAACTAACTATATTTATTATAATAATAGGAATGACAATCCAAACTTTTTATTTTTCTACTAATCATTAAAGAGGCATGGCGTAACATTTATATATACTATAATAATATAATCATTTTAAATAATTTTGACATCATTATATTTATATAATTTTTAATTGGCATAATAATATTATATATCAATAAACAATATTGATTATTCAAACTTTTAAACTCCTATATAACACTTTCAATTATATTTTTTTATTATTAATTTAGACACTTCTCAACAGTAAATATATATTAGATGTTGTAAATAAGTCTGAGTGGACTTAATGGTTAAGAACATGTGTTTCCTCTTAAAAGGTTACAGGTTCAAATCCAAAAGGGGGTAGGGTATGTATACCTTCGTAGTCTTTACCACTCAAATCACTCGGTGAAGGGGGATCCCTTGTCCCACAAACAAGGGGGTCTCATACACCAATTTGATATGTTGACTTGGTCATGACCTTAAAAATAGATTATTATTATTATTATATGTTTTAATGAAATACAACAAAAATATGTATAATCATAAAGTTCAATCACAATATGTTATATTATAACAATAATTAAAGTATATCTTTATTTAAATTATTATTATTGAAATGTTGCAATATGTTATAATGTCAATGTTGTCATTAACAAACATTATGAAACAATTTTTTTTAGATTATTATTCTTCAATGTTACATTTCCTTGGAATGAAGCGTACTGTTATTATTGAAATGTTTCACAATATGTTATATTATAATAATAATTAAACTATATTTCTTCTTAAATTATTATTGTCGAAATGTTGCAATATGTTATAACATCAATATTGTCATTGACAAACATTATGAAACAAAACATTTTAGAGTATTATTCTTCAATGTTATATTTCATTGAAATAAAACATAATTCTATTATTAAAATGTTGCAATGAGATATTTTATTGAAAATATTTATTGTATTTTTTTTAAAGGTTGTAATGTCACATCATAAATTTCAATTCAACTTTTTAAACAATTATTTGGAAAATGTTGCAATATGACATAATATTGAAATATCAACACCAAACATAACATATATCATTCTAGTAATATTGTAATGTGACATTTAAAAAAAATAAATCATTATAGTACTTTTAGAATGTTACAATATGACAAAATATTAAACTAAACATTTTAAATTATCAATCTAAAAAAAAGTGCAATATAACATAATATTGAAATGTCACACCAAACATAACATATATCACTCTTGTAATATTGCAATGTGACATTTAAAAAAAAAAATCTACATAACATATATCACTCTTGTAATATTACTTTTAGAATGTTACAATATGACAAAATATTAAACTAAACATTTTAAATTATCAATCTAAAAAAAATGCAATATAACATAATATTGAAATGTCACACCAAACATAACATATATCACCTTTGTAATATTTCAATGTGACATTTAAAAAAAAAAATCTACATAACATATATCACTCTTGTAATATTGCAATGTGACATTTTTTTTAAGAAAATCAACATAACATATATCACTCTTGTAATATTGCAATGTGACATTTTTTTTTTTAAGAAAATCATTATAATATTTTTAGAAAGTTACAATATTCCAAAATATTAAATTAAACTTTCTAAATTATCAATCTGAAAAAACCTCCTAGATTATTATTCTTCAATGTTGCAATGTCACAATTTCACTGAAGAAAATTATATTTTTTTTATGTTCCAATGTGACACTTCATTAAAGTTATCCTTAGTATTGTTTTTGAATATCACAATGTCACCTAATATTGAAGTTGGTCTCTTAAATTTATTACTCTCCAAATGTTCCAATGTCACAATATGTCATAACATTTAAGTCAATGTTCTTATTAACCTCAAACATAACATCTTATATTATTTGTCTTCAAATGCCACACTGTGATAGAACAATGAAGTCAACCATGTTGTTGATTTGAAATGTCACAACGTGACATAATATTTAAGTCAACCTCCTATGTATTGCTCTTGAAATGTCACTATGTTATATAACATTGATGTCAACCATATTGTCAATGTCTTTATGTTGCAATGGCACAATATTAAGTTCATCATGTTAACATCACAATCTAATATAATGTCACAATCACTCGTAATATCATGATGTCAAGTTTTTTTTTAAGTCAATCTCTTAATGTGGCAATGCGATCTCTTTTTGAGTTAAACCTCTAAATGTTAAATTTTTATAATATCAAAGTCAACCTCATAATGCCCCAACAAAGATAATATTTAACTCAACCTCATGTTGTCGCGATTTCACTTTATTGTGGTCACCCTAATGTCACAATGTGGCATTTTCTTGAAGTCAACCTTTTAATGTCATAATGTGACTTAATTTTGAAATCATATAGCAAAACAAAGTCAATCATAGTTAACCATAAACAATCATTGTAAATCATAGTTAACTATAAACAACCAAACAACCATTGTAAATCATAGATAACTGTTATAAACCAAAGTCGTATATCATTGTTAAAAAATAATTATAATCAACCAAAATCATTTATCATTACTAAAATGTATTATAATAAACGAAACACAACTATTACCAACCAACCATAATGGGTGAATATCATCTAAATTTAAATTTAATCGAAGTCAATAAATATCAACTACAGTGAACTACTATCCATTAACTTTGTAATTATTGATACCAATATTATTTTTAATAGAATATAGTTAGTTTTTTAAAGATTATATTTAATGTTTATTGAAAAAATAAAAAGATGTCAATCTACCTATTAAACCAGTTTTAATATTTAATATAATATTTTATTATGCGTTTGTGATAAGTACACAAAGCCCCCAAACTATTAGCTAAATTGACCATTACATCCATAACAGATGACCTCCTCCACACATACCAAACAAGGCTTTAACCAGCTTTAACTGCTCAAACTAACAATCAACAAGCGCCAACGCATCTTTTGCCGAGATGATTCTCGGCAGGTAACTTCCATGACCTCCTCCAGACATGCCAAACAAGGCTTTAACCCTTCGCGAACAATCCAAACCATTAAAGCTAAAAATCGACAAGTGCCAACGGATCATTTTACGGAGAGGATTATCATAAAGATGACCTAAAATCATAAAGATGACCTAACAGACGGAATCCATAAATAGAGGGCAGAAATACAAATTCGGATATATTTTAATGGCATTGCAACAATAGTTATGGAAGTTCAAATATCTAAAGAACGCGTCGAAGTGGGATTTGTGTTAAGGTTTTTTGAACAGTATAAATATGTATGGATCCACGCCATTGACATTTAAAATTAAAATTGTCGATATTTTTTTGCTGAACAACATTATCATTATGTGAGTCCTTCGTTTTCGAAATTATTACTACGCCATTGTTCATGTTTGTGGTTTCTGCAGTGACCACTGATACAAGAGCGGTAGATCTCCTTACGGCTAATGAGTTTTTTTGTTTCGTTTCCTCTGATAATGGTAATAGATATAAATAAGAGTAGCGGGATGAAAAGTTGTGCAGTCTGGGTTCGTTCTAACAGTAGCTTTTTGAATATCAAACTCCACAGGTCAGTGAATTGGCAGGATTAGCAATTGGAACGACCATTGCAATGAATGTAGCCATATCCAGGTATCATATTTTATGGAAGAACCAATACATCCAAATCAGTCTAAGTATATTCACCCAAGCACAAAATAACGGTGTGTTTCCCTTGTGTTAGGAGTTCAATGAATCCAGCCAGGACAATAGGATCTGCGGTGTCGGGCAAGAATTTCCTAATTGGTTTGCATTCTCATTATTGTAATCTTTTCCCATATTTACATTGTTTCTTAGTATCCATCTTTTTCCATATTTAAATTTAAATTGTTTCTTAGTATCCATCATCTTGTAATAGTTTTGTTGGAATGATGAACCCGATTTCTTAGAATCCATAGTTTTGTTAGAATTGTTAATCCTAATTTGGGATGGTGTGTGATGTTTGTGATGTGATAGTGGACTACATTTTGAATGGATTACAGCTTGATATCATTCATTATTTCATGATTGGTTAATTTATTTCAAGAAGAGGCCGTGATGCTTCTCAGTGATTGATATGCTTTGTTGTTGATAAATTGGCTGCTATGTCTAGTGCTCTTTCTGATTGTTGACTTGTATTAAGCGTTAGATTTGTAATCTGGTCATGTGCAACAGCCTAAAGAACTTGTCTGTAAGTTCAAACCTAAAAGTCGAGCATGATGTGTTGTTTTAGTTGCTATTGGGTGTTGCATTTGTCGTGATCAATTTGTTGTTGGATCTCATAAAAGAAAATCATAGAAAGTGATCAGAGAGCACTGTTGATTATTTGGGTTGGTTGTCATTGATGCTAACCTTCGAAGAAAGTCTGGTAGCACAAAGGTTTGAGTAATGGACCCAAGTTTGTTTGATGTATAATGGTATGAGTTTTAATATATTTGAAGGTAAGACTATTCTAGATGGATAGTATATGTTATGTCATTTCCTTTGGTATGTGGAATGTCACATAACTCCTCACTGTTGAAAAGTTATGGCCATGTGAAGTTGGAGAACCCTCATTAGTCATCTAGAAGCCGCAAAAGGTCAAAGTAGTCAAAGTGGTTGCAAAGAAGAAATTATTTAAATAATAAAGTGAAGTGATGAGTGTACTATAAGTCAAAGTAGATACAAAAAAATTTATTTAAATAATAAAGTTAATGAAGAAATTGCTAAGTGGAAAAGTGGTTAGAAGTGAGTTAGCCCTAAAATAAAGAAAGTGGTTTAAGATGGTTAGAAGGTAACCACTTGAGGAAGCTACATAAAGGTATAAATAAGAGGCAAGGGTCTCTCATTGAATCACAGTTGAGCATATTGAATATCTACAAGTGACTGTGCTAACCAAATGTTATCGAAGGCAAATTTCAAGAGAAGGTGAAGTAAAGAAGGCCAAAATTCAAGGGAGGATAAATTATTTTGATGATGCTTTCTAAGGTATGTTATATATAGGTCATCTCACCATTTTCGCAATAATTTTTTTCTAGAATGATTCAGACGGCAAAATCTAGAGGTCGTCGAGGAAACATATCCAAGTAGTTGTGATAAAAATTTCATTTTGTGGGTCATTGTATTTTTGGAGTTGCACTCCGTGGAAAATAGGGTTTTTGGCTAGTCCTCAAACTAGTATAAAATAAGTGTTTCAGGTAAAAACATCATAACTTCTTTATAACAGATCTAAATTCAGTAAGACCAAATGTATTGGTTAGAGTACAGTCTGCAGTATTTTGTGTACCATTTTCTGATCCATACAACAAATATTTCGTGCAAGGCACACTCTGCAAGTTCATTTTCTAGAATAAGCCAGAATTCAACAAGGTGTGCAATTTTTGTTATAACTCATTTTCTGATAGGTTCCAAGTAGTTAAACATGGAGGAATTGCATAACAAACACTGAAGAACATTATGTACTATTTTCATATCTTTATTCATTACATGTACATAGTTATGATTATCTCAAGTTACGATTGCTGATTAATCCAAAATTAGTTATGTGAGACTAAAATAAAGTTTGATGAAAATGTTAGTCTCTTGTTCTTCAAGTTAAGGAAGGTTTGCAGGTATGTGATCATATACACCAGGTCTATTACAGAATAACAAATCAGATTTGGATGATGAAATTGATGAGGGATTTTGGTTGAGGTACATGTTGGGTACATGGTTGAGACAAGTAGTTGATGAGTTGACACATACATGAGGTGTATACTTGATGATCTTGGTACATATTGATAAGTCATATTTTATGTGTATCTGATGCATGATTGGTGCATATTCGGGGCATGGTTGATGCACTCATTGATGTTATAGGTTGATTACAGGTTGTTATAGGTTTTCTGGTGCAGGTTTATTGGTACATGTTTATAGCAATATATCTTAGAGTAATAGTGTGATAGTGCTTTGATCATTCTACTTATATTTCAAGGCGGTTGGACACGGCAAAGACAGGTGGTTGTAGCTACCTTCTAGATGTAGCCAGAGAACATAGTGGGTTGTAGCCTCCTTCTAGTTGTAGTTAGAGAATTAGGGATTTGGAGCTTCCATTAGGTTGTAGCCTAAGAAACTAGGGGGTTGGAGCCTCCTTCTAGTTGTAGCTGGAAAACAAAGAAAGTTGGTGCTTCTAATGAATGTAATTGTAATAGCCAAATAAATTAAACATCCATTAACTCTACTAACATAATAGTAAAGTTCAATAGTTCCTCTATATTGAGAAAATTAATAAAATTCAAAAATTTCTTTAATTGAGCACATTCGCATATAGATTTATCAACAATAATAAAATTATATAGAAAAATTAAAACAAACACACAATTTAAATTACCTAGTTCTGATGCTAATTCGCCTTGTTGTTGCCTTCCTTCCTGTTGCTTGATGCACTGACCAACACTTCCCAAACCTACTATCCTCCCTACCAACTAGGACAACTACCTAGCTCCAGGATATCATATGGATATCTTGGTCCCCGTGCCCAAAACCTCCAGAAAACCGGTGCCTGTACTGATCCAATCTGACTCCAAAACTCAACTCCTCTCTGCAAATCCAAGAGAGCCCTAAAAAATCAATCCCCCATCTCACTTAGAATGCCCCTCCCCTAAACCTCCTTCCCCTCCATATTCCTCCTTCACCGACTTCCCCCTCATTTACTTCCCTACCTAACCCATTTATTACCTTATCTTATCCTTTCGTCGTTAATGCCCCTTATCCCCTNTTATCAACAATAATAAAATTTTATAGCAAAATTAAAACAAATACACAATTTAAATTACCTGGTTCTGATGCTAATTCGCCTTGTTGTTGCCTTCCTTCCTGTTGCTTGATGCACTAACCAACATTGCCCGAACCTACTATCCTCCCTGCCAACTAGGACAACTACCTAGCTCCAGGATATCATATGGATATCCTGGCCCCCGTGCCTAAAACCTCCAGCAAACTAGTGCCTGTACTGATCCAATCTGACTCAACAACTCAACTCCTCTCTGCAAATCCAAGAGAACCCCTAAAAATCAATCCCCCATCTCATGTACAATGCCCCTCCCGTAAACCTCCTTTCCCTCCATATTYCTCCTTCACCGACTTCCCCCTCATTTACTTCCCTACCTAACCCATTTATTACCTTATCTTATCCTTTCGTCGTTAATGCCCCTTATCCCCTTTATTTATTATTTTATCCTATATTTAATGTCTTACCCCTTTGAATTAATATCTTATCCCTTTCCGTGTATGTAACTCTTTTTTTTTTTTAATTTAAACAATATAACTTATTATCCCTTTTAAATTTAATACCCAAGTTATTGAATATAATAGGTAGTTAATTAATTAATTAATTAATCAAAATTATAACCTTTAATTAATTAATAAATATTTAATTAGTATCTTTATACCAATCTTGTTTAGTTAATACCATGTTAAGACAATTAATCCCCTAATTAATTTTTACTTAATAAACCTTAAACATTTATTCAACTAGGGTTGTTACAGTGGGTGGCGGGTCCTCGCATGAGGCCCACGTGCCCCTCCCTCACCATGCTCATCCTTTTCGAGACTCCTCCTCGTGGCGTCGTGTGCGCTGGTGCTGATCTGGTCATGGCTTTGTGCATGGCGGTGGCGCTGGCTTGTAATAGTTTTATTTTTTTTTAATTACATCCTTTTTGGGCTCGTCCCTTCGATGGTTTCGCATTGGTATTGTGTGTTTGGTGCAGGCACTGGCTGGTATTATGTGTTTGGTATTCAATCGATTGGATTTAAGAAACATTCGCACTGGTGAGAGATCGTGGAAAAGCTCAGTCAACTCAGACTGTTCTCCGGGTGTTTGTATGGAAGGTAACGATAATATCTTTCCACTCTACATGTTTTTTTTTTTTGGTAGAAATGAATTTACTACTGATGCTTGGCTGAGCCCGTTTCATCATTGATTGTTGTATGTCTGTCTGTCTAGGAATTGACTGGTTCATGATATCCATCTCCTCTACTTATATATGTTTTACTAAGCTTGTACTTCAAAGCATTCAACCACTATTATGCATCTCACTTGCTTCCAAGCCTGTTTTCTGGTCCTCCGCTTCCAGATATTCTCTACTGCCGACGATTATAGTTTTCAGGGATATTACTTCCTGCTATATTACAAGAGTGTATATATATAAAGAGATCGATTTTCGCGGACGGGATTTGAACTTTTTCCTTAAAAATAACCACTAAGTTCCTAAATATGCACACAGTAAGAATTAAAGAACTAAGGAATTTCCATCCCTAACGTGATTTAGGAAATGAAGTTAGCACTGTTGTTGTTGCCTCCATAGCTGTATTAATGAGTTCTCAAACCTAATTAATGTTGGCCATCTGTAGAAAACATTTTCAAGCGCCGGATTTATATATTTATGTATCAGAAGATTGATTGGTTATCTGCTACTTAAATCCTGGCCTATGAATATAAAAGAATTGTGCATTACCATTGAAGTTGTTGATTCATCTGGTAGAAGATATAGAGAAACTGCTAATATAGTTGACATCTGGGAACAACAGAATGAATGTGAAGTGGCTTCTTCTTGCAGTCATCCTTGTAATATTTTCCTGTGTGGTTCTTGAGTGTTCAGCTCTGCCACTGCCAGTGGGGATCAAATCCGTCTGCAGCTCCAGCGCCTACTTGACCCAAGATGAATAGTGGTTTTCTCAAAGACTTGACCACTATTCTCCCACGAACCATCGCCAGTTTAACCAAAGGTATTACGAGTTCCTTGATTACTTTCAGGCACACGATGGACCAATATTTTTAAAAGTATGTGGTGAATATTCTTGCGATGGCATTGCAAATGATTACATGGCGGTTTTGG
>JZKD02S1193540.1:561881-589740 GCA_000966675.3 Picea glauca | reverse complement strand
ATTAGTATCTTTATACCAATCTTGTTTAATTAATACCATGTTAAGACAATTAATCCCCTAATTAATTTTTACTTAATAAACCTTAAACATTTATTCAACTAGGGTTGTTACAGTAATTCTTAAAGACATATAAGAAAAAAAATTGTGTGGTTTTCTCCCACTTTGGGTTTCCATGTAAAAACAATGGTGTACTGTGTATGTGTATGAATGCTCATTGGTTCCTTGTTTATTTACTCTTCAACTACTGGATGATAATGCTACATTGATATAACACTTAAAATATATGGTTAAAACATATTTAATTCCTCTATTACTGATTCACCCCCTGTCTCAGTAATCCAACAATTGGTATCAAAGAAGGTTCCTTCAAAAATCAGTTTAACCACTGAAAGATAGATGATGGAGAGAAACAACATGTATAAACATGAAATACCACAGTTTGATGGACATAAGTATGCATTCTTGAGAAGAATGATGAAAACACACACACACACACACACACACACACACACACACACACACACACACATATATATATATATATAGGGATTTGAAATTTGGAAATGAGTAGTATTGGCACATAGGGGCAGACCCAATGTTCAATGCTTCAACAACGCACCAACAAAACCCTAATTACAGGCCCTTTTGGCAACATCTACGAAGAAGATGAAGTCACACTCGAGGTAGAGGCAAGAGGGGTTGTAGGACTCAAGTGTCTACAACCTTGCTGGGGCACAGATCTGTGATCACAATACTTAATAGAGCACTTAGCAATTAACATTCATTAGTATTTAACCCTTATTCACATCACAGGTTAAAACTCTATTTACAGAACAACACAGTATTCACCAAGATCCAATCACATCTAATCATTAAACACATAACATCAAAGTATATCTAACCTTCATTTATGTTATTAAGCACTAAGCTACTACGTCAGATGCATCTAACATACATAAAGATTACAACACTAAGAATATATCACATCAATAACATGTCAACCACATTGTACAAAGAAAACATAACACATGATATACGTGGTTCACCCCCAATGTGGGCTATGTCCACCAAATCTTCTTATCTTTTATTAGCTTCTTCCAGTCTCCTTACATGCACAGAACCACAAAGACAACTCTGCATAGGACAAGAGATCTGTGTGCACCTCGCCAGATCCTCATTCCCTGAGTTCGGTCCAAGCACAAAGCCTTATAGAATCTCCTACAATCACTTGCACTTAGCTCTGCAAGTCTTAGCACAATCTTGGCTCAAAGCCAATTCGATCACATAGATCCAACTTGAGCTACTCTTAAATATCCTAGTTACTTATTTATACTTTACAAAAAGGGCCTAAACATTGGAAAAACCCATGGGCCGACATCCCATGCCTGTTACATAAGCCCTAAAAAAAAAAATATCTTGCAAAAGGGAGTGAGATCCAACAATCTTCGCTTCACCTGAGTGTTCCATTTTCGACTAGCCTGTCGAGGTCCCAAAAATGGTCAAACATGACTAGCATTTCCTCAAAACCTGGTTAAGGGCCAACATTCCCCCAACACTCACCTGTGATTCGTCCTGAGTCACTCTGATCTGGGTACTTCTTCTTCGAAGGCCTCGATCTTGGATCGAGTTGCCTCAAATTGCTTCTTTTCCAGAGCCTCCATCTCAACAAAATCCTGAATGACTTTCTTGGTGAGAGGCCTTTCCAAGCATTGTTCCATTGTGGTGACCACTTTTTCCAGATGTGCACCTTGTCCCTCGATTTCCTCAAAAGTGTGTAGGCTTTGTCCTGTACTAGCTGGAGTCTTTGAGTCACTTCCATGAATCTACCTTGGATGGCATGGGCCTCTTTTTGAACTGCACATTGTTTCTATGACCTTTTCATCTTCTCGACTGCTAAAAGTAGTTTCAGATGTGCTTGCATTGTTGATTTTTTATTTCTCTGCCTCCTAAAGTTGTGACTCCATTGTCCTTAGTTTTGGATCCTCTACAAGGTTCCCATAGGTCTACACACTTTGATTACTAAGTTTCTTGCATTCTAATGCCAATGCCTTGATTCTTTCAACTATGCTCCTGGAAGTTTCTTCCCTCTGATCTCGCACTTCTTGCGGAGTTCTCAACACTTCTTGCAATTCTAGTTATGTAACTCTTTCTTGGAGCTATTGAATGGCTTCAACAAGATTTCCCACTTGGCTCTCAGTTGTCTCTTCTTCCATCAGTGCCAATCCCAACATGGAGCGAATTACTCGAGTGATTGCTTCTCTAACTCCAATTTGCTCCAGGAGCAGTTGATCTTTCTCTCTTTGGATCTTCTCTCTGTTTGTTTCAAACTTCACTTGGAGGTCATCTTTTTCTTGTTGCGCAACCCGACGTTTCTCTAGAGATTCCTCTTGTGCTTACTTCAAGGACTTTGTGGCCTATTATTTTTCTTCCTATACTCGTCAAAGGAGAGCCTTTGTCGCATCTGCTAATCTATGTAGTTGGCCAGACTCATCTCCCAATTCTATACCTTCTAATGACGATGGAAAAGTAGACGTTGCATATCTTGAATAGCGGGATTTTTGTACCCATTTTATCTCTGCTTCGATCCAGTCATACATTTTCTCCTTCTTTGCTTTGTTTCATTGCAAAATATCCTCTGAAATGTCTTATACACCTATGATGATGAGGTCAATATCATCAACTGTAAGAACAATATGTAAGTGAGGCTTACTGTCTCATGAATTCTTTCATGCTGAGGGTTTATTTTGAGAAACATTTATTTTCTTTGATGTCTCGGCCTTTGTAAGGGGATATTTTGGTGGTTCCACTTCACCTTGTTCCTACTTGTTTTCTTCCCCTTCCTCCTTTTGGTTTAGTTTGTCACCTCATCCTCCTCTAGGTGAATCCAGTGTAGTCTCCTCCAATGTGTTCCTCATTTCCTACACTTCTTCCTTCTTCTTCTTCTTGCCACTTCTTGGTCCATCATACTCTTCTTGAGTGAGCACAAGACTTCTGATAATGTCGGGGTCGGAGAGTTCAGTCTTTTTGACTAGTACAAGGAATTTTGAAGGCCATTCCTTGGTTATTTCCTCCATATCTTCCTCGATGAGTTTGTAATAGGACTGGAGCTCTTCCTTGCTTTCGTCCCCATGCACAGTGATGTAAATACAGTTCATGTCTACATAGAAATTCACAGGTGGCCTAAACCTATGGAGTGTATTCAGCGTCATTCAAGGGAAGTATTCAATGACCCTCTTCAACTGCAAGTAATAGGTGTGGAACACCACATTGAACTTCCATTACTTCACATTGGACTGCCATTGCTTCACCATGTCGCTTGAATACCATAGGGTAGTGAACTTTGTGGACAATGGTTCAAAAAGATCGACTTCAGGAAAGGTCGCTCCTTCTGACATCTCCCAAGTGATGAAGGCAATGAGAATCAACAACTAGTTGAAGTGAAACTTGTATCCTTGGTCATGTGATTTGTGGAAATCTTGCTCCAACTGGTTGACGATGTAGCTCATCCAGTTCACCTGCATTCCTTCTACGTATTTTCCTGTGACGTCGACGATGAAACCCATGACTTGTGTTGGTCTATTCTTCCTGATGAAATTACCAGCAATCAACTAGCAAGCTAGCCGCACTCCACCATCTTCGATGGAGGCTACCTTGTAGCCTCACTTACCCTTCTCTACATCATCATAGGTGTCCTTTATTCGCTGCGCCAGGGTGCGATATGCAACCTTCCCTGGGTAGAATTTTTGAGGTTCCGATCCCTGCATGCTTAATCTAATGATCATGTGGATCAACGTTGTATCCAGAGTCACATGTTTGTCTAACCATATATAACCTCCATGGTAGCACAACAAGAGGAGCTTAACACACGCGTTAACCACTTGATGTCTATTGAAGTGGGGTATCTTCATGACGTTAAGGATGGTGGACCTCACGATATCCTTAGTCCATGGTTGGGGGACTATCTTCGACCTCTTTCTCGTTGTCTTTGTCAAGTACTTATGCGGTGCAAGAAACACATAATTCTACCTATATCCTAGGTTAAAGTCATTGATATTGAGATCAAGGATTAGTCCTAGCTATGTTCCAACTGTGTATATCCCCTTCGAGAGGTAGACAGTGATGATGGTGTATTTTAAATATCTCAGGACATTGTCATGACTAACCTCGCTGGCTAGAGGCAATATGAAGTCAGGCAATACTGACGGGATGAGATTCGCATTCGCCAGGTCATCGCAGTGCTTTCTTATTTTCTCTGTCACGGTTCGTGATGGTCCATATCGACATGAATTTGATGGGTATGCTTACAATCCTCTCGTCGATGAGGCCTATACTCTTTTGGACATGAACTTCTCATCCATAAGGTCTATTAGGATCTCTTGCAAAGACTTTTTTACTGTGCTATGTTCGCCTGACATACACGATCAAGATCAGATATCTCAGTTGGGAGGACAAACACTCAAGGTAAGAAAAACTGGTGGCAAAGTCTCAATAAGAACAACTCGATAACAATCAATTCTCTGTGTCCTCGTATAATCACAATTTTCAAAAGTGTCCCTAGTGAGACATTCAATGGATTAAATAGACAATGTCCTAACAAACTCCTCCAACGGCAAGAATGCCTCACTCAATGCAATTCCATCCATTATGGTGCAGTCCCAACGGTCCAATGGTGAACTTTCCGGCAATAATTGTGTCTCTAATCATTCTGGAGCATCATTCTAACGGTCAAGACACCTCCAACAGTCATATTTCTTTGTCATGGAGAAGTGCCAATCTGCATTGTTCTTCTATTCCGATGAGGTTCAAGTTATGCGAGCCTGCATTCTGCTAAGTCTTTTCTGGAACTTCCTGCAGTTTTTCTAACTTTCATTTCTTCTTACTAAGTTTTATGGCCTTCTTTCCTGTATTCTGAGTCACTTCATTCCCCTTTCCATTTTTGTTCATGTCTTCTCTTAGCATAGTAAATTCGCACTATTGAGGGTCTTTCACAGGGTTTGAGGGTGATAATTCTTCTTTTACTACTTCAGGAGTAGGTGCTCTTCTCTCCTGCATGGATAGGGTTTTCAATTCTTCCTGCATTATTTCAACTTCGACGTCTAGGACTCTAGCCCTTAGTTGCTTCGACTTGTTCTCTTGTTCTTCTATTAAGAATGCTATTCTCCTAGCCATAAAATCCTTTAATTCTTTATTTTTTTGTTCTATGGCATCTTCTTCTTCTTTCCTTCGGATCTAATCGTTCTCAATCTAGGTCCTTCCTAACAAAAGTGCAAAAGGAGCATTGTTCTTAACAAACTTAATGACCTTGAATTGTTCTTTTGTCGATGTTCTATGAGAAACCATAAGTACATGAGTAATTCGTCCACATAGGGTTATCATCTTTCCTTTAATTATTCATATTCCTCCCAATGAAGGAATCATAGCAGGTTTTCCCTAAATTTCCCAAGTACTTTCTGTCATACTGTTCACTTGTGTTTCCTCATCCAAAACACAGTCTATGTCGAAGTATCCTATTCTTGTTTCTATGCTCCTTCTCTTTTAAGATCTTTGGTAAAATAATGTCTCTATGATCATTCAATGTTTCTTAAATATGCAATAATATAGTCTCTAATTCTTTATGGTGTTCTAACATATCTTTAGTCTCTTGACATTTTTCATGGTTTTCTTGTCTCATATCCATCTTTTCAACTTTAGCAATCATTCTAGGGCAATCCAAAACTTCATTTCAAGTGGCTTTACAACAAAGGAAAATAGGACCTCTACCAGAGAATTCCTTAGAAAGATGTCTCGGTTTTCTGCAACTATAAAAAAGAGTCAATCCTCTCTTTCTCTTAAACGATCCCCAACCTTTCCTGTATTGCGCACTGATATCATAATGATGGACCTACAAAAAATTATTTCTAGGATCCTGCATCCACTTGTTAGTCCAAATATTCTTTCTATTCATAGGAATAACATATCTTTCAGTATTTGTATCAGATCTATTCATATCACATCTTCTTTCTTCTAGGTGTTCCCTAGTTTTTAGACTATGACCAAATCTATCAAACATAACTAGATTCATTCTTTCGACACAAAAATTGTGACTTATATTACCTCTAATAGAGAACAAAGCTTTAAGATATTACCTCTTTTATTCATATCTGGTTCCCTTTTTAGCACGGAGCTTCACAAGTCAAGTAGAATACTGCACACTACAACAACATATCTACGCACAAATATTTATGTTTTCTTCAGTTCCCAGTAATCACAGTTTTAGGTCTCAGCAACGGAACCATTTGTTGGCACATAGGGGCAGACCTAGGGTTCAACATTTCAACAACGCACCAACAAAACCCTAACTACTTGCCCTTTTGACAACACCTGCGAAGAAGATGAAGTCTCACTCGAGGTAGAGGCAGGGGGGTTGTAGGACTGAAGTTTCTACAACATTGCTGGGACATAGATCTGTTATGACAATACTTAACAGAGAAATTAGAAATTAACATTCATTAGTCTTTAACCCATATTCACATCACAGGTTAAAACCATATTTACATAACAACACAGTATTCACCAAGATCCAATCACATCTAATCATTCAAAACATAGCACCAAAGTAGATCTAACCTTCATTCATGTTAGTAAGCACTAAGATACTAAGTCAGATGCATCTAACATACATAAATATTACAACTCCAAGCATAAATCACATCAATAACATGTCAAACAAATCACACAAAGAAACCATAGTACAAGATATATGTGGTTCAGCCCCAACGTGGGGCTACATCCACTAGATCTTCTTCTCTTTTATTATCTTCTTCCAGTCTCCTTACATGCATAGAGCCACAAATCCAACTTTGCATAGGATAGGATATCTATGCACACCTTTCCATATCCTCCTTCCTCAATTTTGGTCCAAGCACAAAGCCTTACACAATCTCTTAAAATCACTTACAGTCAGCTCTACAAGTCTTAGCAAAGTCTTGGCACCAAGCCAATTCAATCACATATATCCAACTTGAACTACTCTTACATCGGATGGTTACTTATTTATACTTTACAAAAAGTTCCTAAACATGGGCAAAACCCATGGTCTGACATCCCATACCTGTTACATAATCCATAAAAACCCAAAAATCCCACAAAACAGGGCGAGATCCCACGATCTCCGCTTCGCTTGGGCACTTTGTCTTCAACCATCCTGTCGAGGTCCCAAAAATGGTCAAACATGACCAACACCTCCTCAAAACCTGGTCAATGGCCAACAAGTAGTAGATGGATACAAAGAACCAGCAGTTCCGCCAACAAGTGAAAAAAATATATAACTCTGTCAAAATAATTTCAAAGCCACAAATCCACTTCTCTATGGTCTTAGTGAATCTGTATATACCAAATTTGTACATTGTAAATCCACTAAAGAGATTTGGGAAAAACTTCAAAATATTTACGAAGAAGATTCAAAATTCAAAGCAGAAAAGCTTCAAACTTACAGAGGTCAATTAGAACAACTAAAGATGAAGGAAGATGAGAATATGGAAGCTTACTTCTTACTAGTCGATGAAATAGTAAATGAAATCATAGGATTAGGAGAAGAAATTGAGGAATATATAATTGTTCAAAAGGTACTAAGATCTCTTCCTATGATATTTGATCCTAACATATCAACACTAGAAGAAAAAGAAGATCTAGACTCGATAAACATGAAAAAACTACATGGAATCTTCACAACATATGAAATGAGAATTGAAAAGGAAAATCCATATATAAAATAAGGAGCTTTCAAAGAATCCAAAAGGTCAAAGAAAAAGGGAAAGCAAAATGAACATATCAGCAACAATGACTTGTCATAAGATGATGAAGAAGAATTGGCCAACTTTGTCAGAAGATTGAACAAGGGAACCAATGATAGATATAAAGGTAAGCTTTCATTGATTTTTTTTAATTGTGATGGTATTGGTCATTTTGATAACAAATTTTCTCATAAGAAAAATAAGAGGAATGATTAAGATTACTCAAATAGAAAACAAACATATAAAGGAAAAAGAACAAAAAATAAATCTTTCAAGAAAAATTTATGCACCAAAGAAGAAATCTCCTCATCAGATCAAGATGAAGTCAGTGATAGTGGGATAGAAATAGTTATATTCATGGAAATAGAAGACTCTGATAAATAAGACACTGAAGAATAATATGAAGAGGAAAAATTTGACTAACGAGAATAATTGTTGATTTCCATAGAACTTATAAGAAGAGAAAAGAAGAAAAACAAGAAGCTACAAACAAAACTAGACAAAAAAGAAGATACCGAGGAACTAGAAAAAATGGTCATGAAATTGAAGGTTCAAATAAAAGAAGATAAAAGAATTGAAGAAGCACTCAAAGAACAATTAGAATAAAGAGACGAGATCATCGTAAATTTGGAAAAAAATTGAGAAAGGATCATCAAAAGAAAAATATGCAGAACAACTCAAAATTTCTAGATGACATTATCAACAGTCAAAATCCTTATCATGACAAGTTTGGACTTGGATACAATCAGACATAAAAGGGATCAAGCTCCAAAGAAAGAAAACAAGAAACATACCCAAAATGTTATGTAGAAACAATCAAGAGAATAGGAAGACCTACAATGAAGATTACATGGACACTCATCCACCGAGAAGATTCATATTTTAGAACCAACGAACGACAAAAACAAACAGGGCTGAGGAAGAACGATTCATAAAAGTAAATCCTTTCAGAATATCTTCAACTCCGAAGGATCAAACTATTTTTTTTGGTTTATGTTGTGTATGAAATAATTTTGGACATAAAGTTGTAAATTGCAGAGCTAATAGGAGGAACATAAACAACTTTGAAAATCATACACAAAATGGTTATCCAAGAAGGCCTAATGAAACACACAGATGAAGCTAAAAAATGTTTGAACCATTGAGCACTGAAGTGGAATGCTACAAGTGCAACAACTTTTGACACATGGCCAAATATTGTAGAATGAAAGTCTCTCCTAGAGAATCACAACAGAACAACAATAGTCACAGACATAAACCTAAGAAGAAAACATGGATAAGAAAGTAGAATCAGTATAGTAATGAAGAATGCACATTATCTTTACATGATAAGCCGAAGAAATGTGGTTGGTATGTTGACAATGGTTGTTCAAAACACATGACAGTTGATAAAAACATGTTTCTTACATTAAGAAAGGAAAGATATGGATCAATGTCCTTTGGAAATGATGATTCAACTAAAATCATTGTAAAAGGCAAAGTCAGAAAGTGAAACAAGAATACCAAGGCACAAAATGTTCTACTAGTAGAAGATATGAAACATAATTCTCTAAGTGTAAGTAAAATTTGTGACCAAGGTCATAAAATTACTTTTGATTCACATAAGTGCAAGATAAAAAAAATAAGGTTTAGGAAAATTTATTGCAACAACTACAAGAATTTCAAGAAACATTTATGTATTAAGTGAAATTGGAAATGAAAAGTGTTGTCTAGGAAGGGAAGATGAAATTTGGCTATGGCACAAAAGAATGGGTCACATACACTTTGATAACCTTGTCAAATTCATAAAAATAAAGCAGTTAGAGAAACTCCCTAGATCACGAAACCAACCAACACTTTATGCAAGCATTGTCAACAAGGAAAGCAAACAAAGACTGGGTTCAAATCAAAGTAATATTCAATGACAAGACCACTGGAAATTGTGCATAC
Source organism: Picea glauca (assembly GCA_000966675.3). Taxonomy (NCBI): domain Eukaryota; kingdom Viridiplantae; phylum Streptophyta; class Pinopsida; order Pinales; family Pinaceae; genus Picea; species Picea glauca. The sequence continues at coordinate 580,039 of JZKD02S1193540.1, read as the reverse complement.
TAATATAGTTGGAACAAATAAAACAAAGGGTTTAAAATGTGAGAAATATTTTTTGTTAATAGTTGATGATTATAGAAGAATGACTCCAGTTTGCCTTCTCAGGAATAAGTCAGAATCTTTTGAAAACTTCAAGGTCAACAAAGAGATGGTTGAGAACGAAATGGATTCAAAAATCAAATGTTTGAGATCTGATAATGGAGGTGAGTTCACTTCAAAATAATTTATGGAATACTACAGCATGCATGAAATAAAAAGACAATTCTCTGTTGCTAGGACACCTCAACATAATGGACTTGTTGAAATAAAGAACAAGACAATAGAAGAAATGGCTTGCCCAATTCCAATAGATTCCAAATTGATAGATATTTTTTGGCCACGTGAAGTGCATACAACAATTCACATTCAAAACATAGTAATGCTCAGAAACAAAAATGACAAAACTCCCTACGAGCTATGGAAAGTAAGACCAACAAATGTGAAGCACTTCATAGTTTTTGTAAGAAAATGCTACATCCAAAGAGATAATGGCAGAATGGGAAAGTTTGACTCTCATGTTGACAAAGGAGTACTTGTTTGTTACTCAAGTACAAGGAAATGATACAAGTGTTACAATATGAGATTAAAAAAAATTGTGAAAAGAATCAATGTAACAATTGATGAAACAAGTGGACGAGAATTAAAGGAAGAAGAAAATGAATCAATGGAAAAAATTTACGAAGAAGAAGAAAAAGATGAAGAATAAGTATAAGGGGAATATGAATAGGATTAGATAGAAGTAGAAGAGAAGGTGCCTCCAAAGACACCTAGAAAACGAGTACAGAAGAATCATCCTTCATATCAGATTATCGGAAACAAGGATGCAGTAGTTGAGACTAGAAGAAGAATATGTTCACCAAAACAAACACACCTAACACTCTTATCTACGATTGAATCAAACATTTTTGAAAAGTCCAACAAGGATGAATTATGGAATAAGACCATCGATAAATAATTATATCAAATATATAAGAATGAAACTTGGGAATTGGTTCTAATACCAAAGAATAAGAATGTGATTGTCACAAAGTGGATTTTCATAAATAAATTTAATGAATATGGATGTGTTACAAGGAAAAAAGCTAGATTGGTATGTAAAGGATACACACAGGTTGAAGGAATTGAATTGAAGAGACATTTCCCCTAGTTTCCATAATGGAAGAAATCTTATTGCTTTTATCTTATGCATGCTACAAGAATATTAAAGTGTATCATATGGATGGAAATCAACTTGTCTGAATGGAGAACTTGAAGAAGAAATCTACATTGGACAACTAGAAGGATTTCAGTTGTCAAAGAATGTATATTATGTGTGTAAATTAAAGAAGGACTTGTATGGTCTAAAACAGGCTCCTAGAGCATGGTACTCTAGACTGGATAAATATCTACAATAGGAGGGATCCAGAAAAGAAAGTGCAAACATCAACCTCTACATCAAGGTAACTCAAGATGGTATTTTATTAATTGAAGTTTATGTTGATGATATTATTTTTGGAAGTAACAGTGATAGGTTAAGCCAAACATTTGCAAAGGATATGCAGAATGAATTTGAAATGTCATTACTCCAAGATCTATCCTTCTTTCTGGGTCCTCATATATGTCAAAGAAACCAAGGAATTTTTATTTCTGAAACTAAGTATATCAAATAAATGTTAAATAAGTTCAGAATGAAATATTGCAAACCAACTACCACTCCTATGAAAACCAGTTGCAAGTTGAGAAAAGATGATGATTCAAAGTCTATAGACCAGAGGAAATACATGTCAATGATTGGTAGCTTACTATATGTGACAACGTCCAAAGCATATGTAATGCGGGCAGTTGGACATGTGGCACGATTTCTAAAAGAACCAAAGGAAACACATGTCTTAGCAATGGAAAGTATTTTTAGATATCTCAAAGGAACATAATATATTGGATTATGGTATCCAAAAGGAAATTATCTATCACTTATTTCCTATGTAAATGTCGATTTGGAAGGCTGCATTGATGACCGATGAAGCACCAATGGAGCAATGTTCTACTTGGGTGAGTGTTTAGTATCTTGGCTAAGTAAGAAAAAATAATCAATATCTTTATCTACATCTGAAGCATAGTATATTGCAGCAACAACATGTTGTACACATATTATATGGATTAAACAAACTTTGACAGATATACAGGTTGAATATGATGAGCCCATTCCAATTTATTGTAATAATACAGGTGCCATCAGTATCTCAAAGAACCCTGTGATGCACTCCAAGACAAAGCACAACCAATCAAGTATCATTTTCTATGGGAACAAGTTGCAGAGAAGAACATCATAGTTGAATATGTGGGCACAAATAAACAAGTGGTAGATATATTTACAAAACTGCTTCCACGGGAATCATTTGAATATCTTCTCCAAAGACTCTGAGTAATTTCTACTCCAAAATGAATGCTTTTGAATGATTATATTATATGTCTTAGATGTACATGAGGAAGAACCATAAAGATGACAATTCAGGTTGGGAGATCAGTTTCAGGAAGAGTTCATTTAGGGGGAGAAACCCCAAATGAAAAGATACATTTTACATTGATGACAAAGGGGGAGAGATTTATCATATGCAAAGGTAAATTCTTAGAAATAGCACAGAGACATGGTTCCAAGGGGAGCGATGGTCAAAGGGGGAGCATGAGTGATAAGACAAGTATTTCATCAACATTTTGCCATCAATGTCAAAGGGGGAGATTGTTGATTATTTGGGTTGGATGTCATTTATGTCAACCCTTGAAGAAATCCTGGTAGCGAATTCTAGTACCACAAAGGTTTGGGTTATGGACCCAAGTTTTTTTTATGCATAATGGTATGTGTTTTAATATATTTGAAGGTAAGACTATTCTAAGTGGATAGTACATGTCATGCCATTTCTAGTGGTATGTGGAATGTCACATAACTCCTTAATGTTAGAGAGTTATGGGCATGTGAAGTTAGAGAACCCTCATGAGTAATATACAAGCCCCAAATAGTAAAAGAAGTCAAAGTGGTTGCAAAGAAGAAATTATTTAAATAATAAACTGAAGTGATGAGTGTACTATAAGTCAAAGTGGATACAAAAAAATTTATTTAAATAATAAATTTAATGGAGAAATTACTAAATGGACAAGTGGTTAGAAGTGGGTTAGTCCTAAAATAAAGAAAATGGTTTAAGATGGTTACTAGGTAACCCCTTGAGGAAGCTACATAAAATTATAAAGAAGAGGCAAGGGTCCCAAAACTAGTCTAAAACAGGTGTTTCTGGTAAAAACGTCATAAATTATTCATAACAGATCCAAATTCAGTAAGACCAAATGCATTGGTTAGAGTACAGTCTATAGTATTTTTTATACCATGTTCAGATCCATACAATAAATATTTTGTGTGGGGCACACTCTGCAATTTATCTCTCTAGAATAAGCCATAATTCAACAAGGTATGTCATTTTTTCTATAACTCCTTTTATGAGAGGTTCCAAGTAGTGAAACCTAGAGGAATTGCATAAAAGACATTGAAGAATACTGTGAACTATTTTCATATATTTATTCATTACATGTACATAGTTATGATTATTTCAAGTTAGGGTTGTTGACTAATTCAAAATTAATCATGTGAGACTAAAGTAAAGTTTGATGAAAATGCTAGTATCTTGTTGTTAAATTTAAAGAAGGTTTGGAGGTATGTGATCATATACACCAGGTATATTACAGAGTTACAAATAAAATTTGAATGATTAAATTGAAGAGAGATTTTAGTTGAGGTACATTTTGGGTACATGGTTGAGACATGTAGTTGATGAGTTGGCACATACATGAGGTGCATAGTTGATGATGTTGCTACATCTTGATGAGTCATAGTTTATGTGTATTTGATGCATGATTGGTACATATTTGGTGCATGGTTGATGCACTCGTTGATGGTATAGGTTGAGGTAGAGGTTGGTGCATGGTTGATGCACTTGTTTATGGTACATGTTGATTACAGGTTGTTGTAGATTTTAGTCTTGTACAATATTTAGTGAAAACATATTTTCAGTAAAAGAACATAAAATATACAATGGAAAATACAAGCATTACACAAATATTTTTCCCCTAGAAACCCAAACCGGGAAAACCAAGATATTTTATATTCATTCATGGTGATACATTGTTTACAATACAATATACATACAGGATCCAACGACATCCAAAACACTAACCCAATGACCTAGATTATTCAACAACCCTAATTCCTTAACCAGAGATAGGAAACCATCGACAAAAACCATGTGCCGAAAAACAACCCAACAATGGACATGAAAATCGAGGCAACATGAAAAACGAGGAAAATATGCAACATGTTTCTCGAGGAAACAAATATTTCTTGAGGGTACTTCCCCCAAACCCCCGCAAGGGGGAATTTGGCCTCCCTGCACCCCCCAAAGGGGGACCTAGTTCCCACCCCCCCTTCAAAATCAATTGCACTGCCAGCACAATGTAGACACTACTACTCGTGCAAAGAATATAACACATACCCAACAATTGTTACAGGTTGTTTTCTATAGGTTGATTGGTACAGGTTGACAACATTATATCTCACAGTGATAATGTGACATGTGTTCCATCATTTTACTTATATTTCAGGGAAGTTGTATGGGGCAAGAACATGTGGTTGTAGTCGGAGAACATAGGGAGTTGTATCTTCCTTCTGGTTGTAGCCAAGGAATTGGGGAGTTGGGGCTTCCCTCAGGATGTAGCCTAAGAAACTAGGGGGTTGGGGCCTCCTTCCAGTTACAACTGGAAAGCAAAGGAAGTTGGTGCTTCTAATGAATTAAATTATTAAAGACATATAAGAAAAAAAAATCGTGGTTTTCTCCCACTTTGGGTTTCCACATAAAAACATTTGTGTAATGTGTATGTGTATGATTTATCATTCATTCATTGTTTATTTACTCTTCAACTATTGGATGATAATGCTACATTGATATAACACTGAAATTTTATTGTTAAAAAGGATTTAATTTTTCTATTACTGATTCACCCCCCTTTTCAGTAATCCAACAATTGGTATCAGAGTCAGTTCCTTTAGAAATACGTTTAACTACTGAAAGGTAGATCATGGAGAGAAACAACATGTATAAAAATAGAATACCACAGTTTCATGGACATAAGTATGCATTCTGGAGCATAAGGATGAAAACATATATACATGCAAAGGGATTTGAAATTTGGAAATCAGTAGTAGATGGATACAAAGAACTAGCAGTTCTTCCAACAAGTGAAACAACAATGAAACTCAGTCAAAATAATTCCAAAGCCACAAATGCACTTCTGAATGGTCTTGGTGAATCAGTATATACCAATGTTTTACATTGTAAATCTGCCAAAGAGATTCAGGACAAGCTTCAAAATATGTATGAAGGACATTCAAAAGTCAATGCAACAAAGATTCAAACTTACATAGGTCGATTTGAACAACTAAAGATGAAGGAAGATGAGAATATTGCAACTTATTTATTATGATTCAATGAAATAGTGAATGTAATCATAGGATTGGGACAATAAATTGAATAATTTATAATTGTTCAAAAGGTAATAAGATATATTCCTATGAGATTTGATCCTAGGATATCAACACTAGAAGAAAGAGTAGATATAGACTCAATAAGCATGGATGTACTACATGGAATCTTCACAGCATATGAATTGAGAACTGAAAAGGAAAATCCGGATATAAAAGAAGGAACTTTCAGAGCATCCAAAAGGTCAAAGAAAAAGGGAAAGCAAAAGGAACACAGGAGAAACAATGACTTCTCAGAAGATGATGAAGAAGAAGTGGCCAACTTTGTCCGATTATTGAACAAGGAAACCAATGAAAAATATAAAGGTAAGTTTTCATTGGTTTGTTTTAATTGTGATGGTATTGGTCATTTTGCTAACAAATTTCCTCGTAAGAAAAATAAGAGGAACGATGAAGATTACTCAAATAAAAAACAAAAATATAAAGGAAAAATAATAAAAAAGAAAGATTTCAAGAAAAACGTATGCACCAAAGAAGACATCCCCTCATCAGATGAAGATGAAGTCGGTGACAGTGAGAAAGAAAGAGTTTTGTTCATGGAAATAGAAGAATATGATAAAGAAGACACCGAAAAAGAATATGAAGTGGCAGAAGTTGAATACCAAGAATAATTGTTGAGTTCCATAAAAGTTATAAGAAGAGAAAATAAGAAAAACAAGAAGCTACAAGTAGAACTGGACAAGAAAGAAGATACTAATGAACAAGAAAAAATGATCACGAAATTGAAGGTTGAAATAGAAGAAGATAAAAGAATTGAAGAAGCACTCAAAGAATAGTTAGAATAAAGAGACCGGATCATTGGAAATTTGGAATGATAGATTGTTGCATTGAGAAAGGATCTTCAAAAGAAAAATATGTAGAACAACTCAAAAGTTCTAGATGAAATTATCAACAGTCAAAATCCTTATAATGACAAGTCCGGACTTGGATACAATCAGACATAAAAGGGATAAATATTCAAAGAAACATAACAAAAAACATACCTAAAATGTCATGAAGAAACAATCAAACAGAATAGGAAGACCTACAAGAAAGATTACAGGGACACTCCTCCACCGAGAAGATTCAGATTTCATAATCAACTACCGACAGAAACAATCAGGCCTCGGGAAGAAGAAGGATTCATAAAAATAACTCCTTTCAAAAGATCTTCAACTCCTAGATATCAAACTCTATTTTTTGGTATATGTTATGCATGCAATAATTTTGGACATAAATTTGTAAATTGTAGAGATAATAGGAGGAACATAAACAACTTTGAAATTCATACACAAAATGGTTATCCAAGAAGGCCTATTGAAACACAGAGAAGAAGCTACAACAAGTTTGAATCATTGAGCATTGAAGTGGAATGCTACAAGTGAAACAACTTTGGACAAATGGCCAAACATTGTACAATGACAGTTCCTCCTAGAGAACCACAACAGAACAACAACAATCAAAGACAGGAACCTCAAAAGAGAACATGGATAAGAAAGAAGAATCAATATATCAGTGAAGAATGCACACTCTCTCTACAAGCTAAGAAGAAGAAACATGGTTGGTATGTTGACAGTGGTTTTTCAAAACACATGACATGTGATAAATATAGGTTTCTTAAATTAATAAAGGAAAGAGATGGATCAGTCTCCTTTGGAAATGATAATTCAACTAAAATCACTAGAAAAGACACAGTCAGAATTGGAAACAAGAATATCAGGGCATAAAATGTTCAAATGTTCTAATAGTAGAAGATATGAAACATAATATTCTAAGTGTAAGTAAAATGTGTGATGAAGGTCATAAAATTACTTTCGATTAACATAAGTGTGAGATAAGGAAAGAAGGTTCACAAAATTTGATTGCAACAACTGTAAGAACTTCAAGCAACATATATGTATTAAGTGAAATTGGAAATGAAAAGTGTTGTCTAGGAAAGGAAGATGAAAGTTGTCTATGTCACAAAAGAATGTGTCATATAAAGTTTTATAACCTTTTCAAAGTCAACAAAAAGGAAGCAGTTAGAGAAATTCCCCAGATCATGAAGCCAACCAACACTTTATGTAAGCATTATCAACAAGGAAAACAAGCAAAGACTAGGCTCAAATCAAAGGAATATTCAATGACAAGACCACTAAAATTGTGCATATTGATCTAGTTGGACCAAATACAACAAAGGATTTAAAAGGTGAGAAATACTTTATGTTATTAGTTGATGATTATACAAGAATGATTGTAGTTTTCTTTCTTGGGAATAAGTTAGAATCTTTCGAAAACTTCAAGGTCTACAAGGAGATGGTTGAAAATGAAATGGATTCAAAAATCAAATGTTTGAGATCTGATAATGGAAGAAATTTCACTTCAAAGGAATTTATGGACTACTACAGCAGACATAGAATAAAAAGAAAATTCTTTGTTTCTAGGACACCTCAATAGAATGGAGTTGTTAAAAGAAAGAACATGACAGTACAAGAAATGGCTCAAACAATTCTAATGGATTCCAAATTGACAAATATTTTTTGGACACATGCAGTGCATACAACAGTTCACATTCAAAACATATTAATGCTCAGAAACAATAATGAAAAAACTCCCTACGAGCTATGGAAAGGAAGACAAGAAAATGTGAAGCACTTCGAAGTATTTGGAAGAAAATGCTACATCAAAAGAGAATATGGTAGAATGGGAATGTTTGACACTCATGTGGACAAAGGAGTACTTGTTAGTTACTCAAGTACAAGGAAAACATACAATTTTTACAATATGAGGTTGAACAAAGTTGTGGAAAGAATCAATGTAATAATTGATGAAACAGGTTGCTAGGGTCCTAACCCACACATAGGTAGAGCAATATATTCGGATGTAATAAAGGTCAATATTAATAAGGCCTTTCAATAAAATAGAATAAGGCATATGTAAGAAGACCTAATAGAAGCTTTCTCTTCTAGAAGGATCTTCCTCTAGATGCTTATTTTTAGTATAAATAGGAGTCGAGGGTATGAGAACCCTAACTTGGAGATTATTGTAACATAGCATTTATCTACTGGAGGTTTCCCCCTCGAAGAGGCCTATGAACATTGCTTTCTGAATCAACGTGCTATTTATGTTGTTGTTCTTATATCATTTATGTATTATTGTGGAGATTATGATGGTTATATTACTGTTATTCTGCCATTTCTAGCATTTTATTTCTGTTCTGCATACTTTTTATATCCGGTATATTACAAGTGGTATTAGAGCACTTTCCTTGGAAGAATTTGTGGGATTTTTTTTTTCAAGGTAGAGACGTATTCTGACATCTTTAATCTACAAAGATATGTCATTATGCACATAAACCCACAGTTGAGGGATTCATACATGTAGGAAATACAAATGGTTCTTAAGCACACATCTGTTGGCCACCCTTGTAACCCTTGTTGGTACCCCTTCGAGTGGTAGCGCATTAGACAACACCTGTGTACAGATCAACCTATATTTTCTGAAGCCCTCATTAGATAAATTGATCTGTTGCCTGACTGCTATAGTGCCACCAAGAAAAACACTCGGGAAGATACTCTCTAGTATCTGGGTAGTCGGGTAGTATGGATAAGGGTATGGTCTATCCTCCTTAGTTAGTGCCCTGAGACATTGGGCCGAGTACTATTGTTGGACCTTGCACATATATCAGAGAGTTATAGCACAGGGCAAACCCTTTTCTGTAGAACTCTTGAATACCTAACCCTTGGGGGACAGTAACATAAACAAATTAACACAGACAAGATCTCTTGTCGTGCAACTGTGTTTGGGTTTCCAAGTAAATACACAATTCTTTCTAGTTAAGCATCTGGGGATTTCATCACTGTAGTATTCTTCAGACCGGAGTATAACTCTGCAGGTGTAAAAAAAATAAAAAATTATATATATATATATATGGAAAAAATTTCACCATTATTTGAGACCTATTCCATTAGATTCATCTCTTCTCCCTTATCACATTCATCCATATCATTGTTCATCAAAAATTTTTGACCCCACCCACCCCTTTTTAGTTCACCCATCCTCATGGCCCATACCCATAGCCAAGACCTGGAGTCTCGCTTCAACACCTTTCAATCTAGATTCCTCGAGACCCAAAAAGAAGGGAAACAACTCAGTGCTACTGTTGCCTCCATGGATACATCCATCAATACCACCATAAATACATCCATGCAGTCCTCAATGGAGGAGTTCAAACAAGAACTGACCACCCAGCTTGAATCTGTTTTTGCATCACTCTACACCAAACTGAAGATCCCTATTGATGACCCTTTCCATGATGCACCTCCCAAGACTGAAGGTGAACATTCCTCCCATTCCCATACCTTTTAGCACCATCACTTTCAATGTGACCTATGCCTTCCATGGGTGGATGTGACAAAATTTGATGGTTTGGACCCCACTGGTTGGGTCACCCAAGTGGAACATTATTTCTCTCTATACAACATTACAGATGACTTGTCCAAACTCCGGTATGGTGTTCTCCATCTAGATCAAGAATGTTGGCAATGGTGGCAATGGTGAAAAACTTCCCGTCAAGGGTATATTGCTTGGACCCAATTTGTGACTAAGATTTATGAACGCTTTGACACTGACACCAACCATTTGGGTCGTTTCACAAAATTGAAACAATCAGGAACAGTTGAAAACTTCATAGTTACATTTCAGCGCCTGGCTTTTCGAACAGACGACATGACTGATGCTTTCTTTTGAGAGTGTTTTATTAGTGGCCTCAAGGAGGAGATTCAGGCCCATGTTCTCATGGCTCGACTTGTGAGTTGGGTGGAGGATACTAAAAAAGCTAAAGCAGAACAATAAATTGTTTCCTCTCAAAACCGTAAACCTTCCTTTATCCCTCACCCTAAACCCATAAACCCCACTACTCCCTCCGCCCCATTAAAGATCCAAAAATTGACCAGGGATGAAATGGATGAATTCCAACTCAAAGGCCTTTGCTACAATTGTGATGAAAAATATTTCTCGAGCCACAAATGTAAGGAACAAAATATTTTTATGGCCATCTCTGAGGATATTTTGTAAGAGGATGTTGAAGCTCCCCTTGTGCATGAGTCATTGGAAATCACTGACATAACCCCTCCCTCCGACCCTCTCAAAGTGGAACCGATCATTTCCCTCAATGCTCTCACCGACTTCTCTGCCCCCCAAACCCTCAAGTTAATCAGTTACTTCAAGCACCGAAAGGTCATCATTCTGGTTGATAGTGGTAGCACCCATAATTTTATTCATCACCGCATTGCCCAAGAAACCCATTGCTACATCCATACTGTCAATAGTTTCCAAATCATGATTGCCAATGGTGGTTCTATGAAATGTGGTGGGCGCTGTGAAAATGTGCGTCTCCAAATCGGTGACTACCACCTAAAATCCCATATGTTTCCTATTGACATGGGTGGTTGCAACATTGTGTTGGGTGCAGACTGGCTAAGGACTTTGGGCCCCATTCTCATGGATTTTAAGGAATTAACCACACAATTCGACCAAGAAGGCCACCAATATAAATTCCAAGGCATCACTGCTGGTTCACCTGAGCTCATCAATTCCCATCGCATGGAAAAGCTTCTAAAAAAAGGTCATTTTGGTGTCATTTCCCAACTCCATGCCATACAAGCAACAGAGACACCCCCGGTGCCACAAGACCTCCAAGACCTCCTTTTTAAACATCAAATGGTATTTTTCACTCCCCAATGACTCCCTCCTTTCCGCAGTGTTCATCATCTTTCCATTCCCCTTGTACCCGGAAGCCTTCCTCCCAATATCCGTCTGTATCGCCACCCCTTTGCACAAAAAAATGAAATTGAGAAAATGGTCCAGAAACTCCTTACTGCAGGCATTATCTGTCCTAGTATGAGCCCTTACTCTTCTCCAGTCATCATGGTCCTGAAGAAAGAAGGTTCTTGGAGAATGTATCCTAACTTCCATTCTCTCAACAAACTGACCATTAAAGACAAATTTCCCATTCCTGTCATTGATGACCTCCTGGATGAATTGAGTGGCACCCAATTCTTTACTAAACTTGATCTTCGCTTGGGCTATCACCAGATACGTATGAAAGAGGAAGGCATTCCCAAGACAACCTTTCACACTCATGAGGGCTACTATGAGTTTTTGGTCATTCCCTTTGTCTTGTGTATCACCCCCTCCACCTTCCAAATCCTCATGAACCATGTCTTCCGCCCTTTTCTCCATCATTTTGTCTTAGTTTTCTTTGATGATATCCTCATCTATAGAAAAACCTGGACAGACCATCTTACCCATGTGGATCGAGTTCTCCATCTACTCTCCCAGCAACAACTTTTCTTGAAACAGTCTAAATGTGCCTTTGGTGCCTCAGAAGTAGAATACTTGGGACATCTGGTTGGAAAGGATGGCGTCAGGGTGGATCCAACAAAGATTGAAGCTATGCAAGACTGGCCGCACCCAAAGACTCTCAAAATCTTGTGTGGATTTTTGGGCTTAACAAGGTATTATCGCAAGTTTGTTAAGAATTATGGCAAGATTGCAACACCTCTCACTGCTCTCCTCAAAAATAACTCTTTCACTTGGACTCCAGCCACTACTCAATATTTCCAAACCTTGAATATGGCCATGTGCACCACTCCGGTTCTAGCCCTTCCTAATTTCACAAATACATTTGTGTTGGAATGCGACGCCTCAGGGAAAGGAATCGACGTTATCCTTATGCAAGAGGGTAGACCTTTAGCCTTCACCAGAAAGAAACTATCTGAAAGGAATCTGGGCAAACCTATCTATGAAAAGTAAATGTTGGCTATTTTTCACGACGTTGATCTGTGGCACCCTTATCTCTTAGGGAAACATTTCCAAATTAAGACAAACCATCAAAGCCTCAAGTACTTCCTAGAACAATGCATTTCCTCCCTGGAGCAACAAAAATGGGTGACTAAACTCTTTGGATATGATTATGAGATTATTTACAAGAAAGGAAAAGACAATGTGGTGGCAAATGCACTGTCCAGAAAATATGAAGATGAAGGATCCATTTTTTCCCTTTCCTTCACTGTACCAGATTGGCTCCAAGTTGTTCGCCAGGAATGGCTACAAGATCCCAAAAGTTCGCATCTGATCCAGGAATTGCAAACCAATGCTCAAGTTTCCCCAGGGTACTCTTGGCTCTAGGATGAGCTTCAATACAAAGGTCATTTGTATTTAAGTAAACAATCAAATCTTAAATCCACGGTACTTTCTAAGCTTCATGCTACACCCACAACGGGGCATTCCAGGTTCACCAAAACCTATGATAGGGTCAAACGTTCTTTTTTCTGAGATGGCATGAAACAGGACATCCGTAATTTTTTCGCTGAATGTGATGTGTGTCAACACAACAAGGGAGAAATAGTCAAATCTCCAGGCACACTACAACCTCTTCCGATCCCACCTTCTATTTGGAAGGATATCTCTATGGAATTTATTACCGGCTTACCCAAATCGGGAAATAAATCAGTCATAATGGTGGTTGTGGATCACCTTTCCAAGTATTCTCATTTATGCGCTCTTCAACACCCATTTACTGCATCCACGGTGGCTCAAATTTTCATGGACTAGGTCTTCAAGCTTCATGGCATGCTGCACTCTATTGTTTCTGATCGTGACCCAACTTTCAAAAACAATTTTTGGCAAGACCTGTTCAAGATTCAAGGCATCCAATTGCATCTCAGCACAACTTATCATCTCCAGACTAATGGTCAAATAGAAGTTGTCAACAAATGTTTGGAAACATATCTGAGGTGTTTTTCCTCTGAAAAGAAAAATCAGTGGGTTCAATGGTTACCCTTAGCTAAATGGTGGTACAACACTTCCTACCATACATCTACATTCATGACTCCTTTTGAAGCAGTATATGGACAGAATCCACCTTCAGTTCTCTCATGCTTACCGGGTACATCGAAGGTCCAGGCAGTTGAACAAACACTTACAGTTTGAGAGGATATTCTTCGTACCCTCAAAGAGAACTTGGTCATGGCACAAACTCACATGAAGGAACAAGCAGATCAAGGTCGCTCTGAACGTCAATTTGCAGAAGGGGACCAAGTGTTTCTGCGACTGTAACCCTACAAGAAAACTTCCTTCAAGGCCAAGCATTGTCATAAGCTAGTGCCCAAATTTTATGGTCCTTATACCATTCTCAAGCATGTGGGACAAGTTGCCTATCAGTTAGCTCTGCCCAGGCATTCGAAGCTATATTTTGTTTTTCATGTTTCATGCTTAAAGAAGGGAATTGGAACTTGGTTCCAAATTCAAACCAACCTTCCCGAGTTAGCTGAAGAAGCATCCATTTGGCTATAGCCAGAAGTAGTTTTGGACCAGCGTGAGCATCACCTGCATTAGAGAACCATCAAGGAAGTGCTCATCCAGTGGAAAGATACAACTCTCGCCGATGCCACTTGGGAACCAACTACCATTTTGCAACAGTTTCCACATATCAAGCCTTGAGGACAAGGTTGTTTTTAAGGGGGTGGACATGTTAGGGTCCTAACCCGCACATAGGTAGAGCAATATATTCGGATGTAATAAAGTTCAATATTAATAAGGCTTTTCAACAAAATATAATAAGGAGGATGTAAGAAGACCTAATAGAAGATTCTGCTTCTAGAAGGATCTTCCTCTAGATTCTTACTTTTAGTATAAATAGGAGTTGACGGTATGAGAACCCTAGATTGGAGATTATTGTAACAGAGTGTTGCTTGACTGGAGGTTTCCCCCTCGAAGAGGCCTGTGAACATTTCTTTCTGAATCAAAGTGCCATTTATGTTGTTGTTCTTATATCATTTCTGTGTTATTGTGGAGATTATGTTGGTTATATTACTGTTATTCTTCCATTTCTAGTATTTTATTTATGTTCTGCATACTTTTTATATCTGGTATATTACACAGGTGGATGAGAATTAAAGGAAAAAGAAAATGAATCAATGGAACATATTTACAAAGAAGAAACATAAGATGAAGAAGAAGTAGAAGTAGAATATGAAGAGGATCAGACAGAAGTAGAAGAGAAAGTACCTCCAAATACACCTAGAAAACAAGTACAAAAGAATCATCCTTTAGATTAGATTATCAGAAACAAGGATGCGGTAGTTGAGACTAGAAGAAGAATCCATTCACCAGAACAAACACACCTAACACTATTATCTATGATTGAACCAAACAATTTTGAAGAGGATAGCAAGGATAAATTATGGAATAAGGCCATCGATAAAGAATTGGATCAAATAGAGAAGAAAGACGCTTGGGAATTGTTTCCAAGACCAAAGAATAAGAATGTGATTTTCACAAAGTGGGTTTTAAGAAATAAATTTAATGAAGATGGACAAGTTACAAGGAACAAAGCTAGATTGGTATTTAAAGGATACACACAGGTTGGAGGAATCAACTTTGAGGAGACGTTTTCCCCAGTTTCCGGAATGGAATCAATCTGATTTCTTTTATCTTATGAATTCTCCAAAAATATTAAAGTGTATCAAATGGACATGAAAATATCTTTTCTGAATGAGGAACTTGAAGAAGAAGTCTACATTGAAAAAATAAAAGGATTTCAGTTGTCAGAGAATGCATATTATGTGTGTAAATTAAAGAAGGCCTTGTATGGTGTAAAATAGGTTTCTAGAGCATGGTACTCTAGATTGGATACATATCTACATCAGGCAGGGTTCAGAAAAGGAAGTGAAAACAATGACCTATACATCAAGGTAAATCAATATGGTATTTTATTAATTGAAGTTTATGTTGATGATATTATTTTTGGAATTAATGATGAAAGGTTCATCTGGAAATTTGCAAAGGATATGTAGAATGAATTTGAAATGTCATTACTCAGAGAAGTATCCTTCGTTCTAGGGTCTTGAGATATGTCAAAGAAACTAAGGAATGTTTTATTTCTCAAACTAAGTATATCATACAAATGCTAAAGAAGTTTGTAATGGAAGATTTCAAACCAGTTACCACTCCTATGCAAACCATTTGCAAGTTGAGAAAATATGGTGATTCAAAGTCTACATACAAGAGGCAATATAGGTCAATTATTGGTAGCTTACCATATGTGACAACATCTAGATAATATGTAATGCAAAAATTTTGACAGGTGGCATGATTTGAGGCAGAACCAAAGGAACCACATGTCTTAGTAGTGAAAAGGATTTTTAGATATATCAAAGGAGCATAAGACTTTGGATTATCGTATTCAAAAAGAATGGATCTATCACTTATTGCCTACACAGATGCAGATTGGGCATGTTTCATTGATGATGGACAAAGAATCAGTGGAGCAATGTTCTACTTGGGTGATTGTTTAGTATGTTGGCTAAGAAAGAAACAATCATCAACATATTTATCTACAACCGAAGTAGAGTATATTGTAGCAACAACATATTGTACATAGTTTCTATGGATGAAACAAAATCTAACAGATATACATGTTGAGTATGATGATCCCATTACAATATATTTTGATAATACAAGCGCCATCAGTATCTCAAAGAACTCGATGATGTGCTCCAAGATGAATCACATTCCAATCAAGTATGGGAACAATTTGTAGAGAATAACATCATACTTGAATATGTGGGCACAAAAGAACAAGTGGTAGACATCCTTACAAAACCGCTTCCACAAGAATCCTTTTAGTATCTTCTCCAGAGACTCAGAGTAATTTCTACTCCAAAATGAATTCTTTTGAATACTTATATTATATGTCTTATATGTACATGAGGAAGAACCATAAAGAGGACATTTCAGGTTAGGAGATCAGTTTCAGGAAGATTTCAGTCAGGATGAACAACCCTAGATGGAAGGATACCTTTTCCATTGATGACAAAGGGGGATAGATTTATGAGATGCAAAGGTAAATGATTGGATAAAGAGAACAAAGGCATGGTTTCAGGGGGAGTGATGGTCACATGGGGAGAACGAATGATATGAATTCAGTATTTCATTAGAGTATTGCCATAAATTCCAAAGGGGGAGATCGTTGATTTTTAGGGTTGGTTCTCATTGATGTCAACCCTTTAAGAAAGTCTGGTAGAAAATTCCAGTATCACAAAGGTTTGGGTAATGTACCCAAGTTTGTTTGATGTATAATGGTATGAGTTTTAATATATTTGAAGGTAAGAATATTCTATGTGGATAATACATGTCATGTCATTTCCTACGGTATGTGGAACGTCACATAAATCATCAGGGTTAGAGAGTTATGGCCATGTGAAGTTCGAGAACCCTCATGAGTCATATAGAAGCCCCAAAAGGTCAAAGTAGTCAAATTGGTTGCAAAGAATAAATTATTTAAATAATAAATCAAATTGGTGAGTGTACTATAAGTCAAAGTGGATACAAAATAAATTATTTAAATAATCAAGTTAATGGAGAAATAACTAAGTGAACAAGAGGTTAGAAGTGGGTTATCCCTAAAATAAGGAAAGTGGTTTAATATGGTTAGATGGTAACCCCTTGAGGAAGCTACATAAAAGTATAAATAATAGGAAAAGGTATCTCATTTAATCACACTTAATCACACTTGAGCATATCCTTATATAACCAAAGGATATCTAAGGATAATTTCAGAGGGAAGGTGAAGTAAAGAAGGCCAAAATTCAAGGGAGGATAAATTCTTTTGATGATGCTTTCTAAGGTATGTTATTTACAAGTCATCTCACCATTTTCGCAATAAATGTTTTCTAGAATGAATCAGACCATAAAATATGGAGGCTATTGAGGAAAAATATCCATGTAGTTGTGATAAAAATTGAAGCTATTTTGTCATTGCATTTTTGGAGTTACACTCCTTAGAAAATAGGGTTTGTGTCTAGTCCTAAAAGTAGTCGAAAACATGTGTTTTGGGTAAAAAATTCATAACTTATTCATAATATATCCAAATTCTGTAAGACCAAATGTATTAGTTAGAGTATAATATTTACTATTCTTTTTACCATTTTCACATCCAGACAACAAATATTCTGTGTGGGGCACGCTCTACATGTTCGCTCTCTAGAGTAAGCCATAATTCAACAAGTTATGACATTTTTTATAGAACTCCTTTTCTAAGAGGTTCCAAGTAGTGAAACCTAGAGGAATTTCATAAAAGATATTAAGGAACATTGTGTAATATTTTCATATATTTATTCAGGATAGGTACATAGTTATGATTATTTCAAGTTAGGGTTGTTGACTAATCCAAAATTAGTCATGCGAGACTAAATTAAACTTTGATGAAAATGTTATTCTCTTGTTGTTAAAGTTAAGGAAGTTTTGCAGGTATGTGATCATATAAATTGGGTCTATTACATAGTTATAAATCAGATTTGGATTATTGAATTAATGAGGGCTTTTGGTTGAGGTACATGTTGGGTACATGTTGTTGGGTATTCTACCCTACGGACTAATAAGCTAGGGCTCTAAACTTATACGCAGAAAATGACCCTTAAGATGGAACTTTTAACCTTCTACCCAAAATCTCAACCCCTTTTTGAGCAAACAATGGAAGAATCAACTCACCTTTTTAACGATGCTTGAAGTAGATCCTCCGTTGAGCCTTCTATTTCCT